>JALIGW010000001.1:14957077-15319577 GCA_023053685.1 Diadophis punctatus similis | reverse complement strand
CAATTATGACCAGCTTTCCCTTATGCTTTATTGGAAGGGTCCTTATTTAGCACTTATAACATAGGGGGGGATGAAATGCTTTCTACAAGATGCTTCTTTGTGCCTTATGTCATAGGAGTGGTGCTGTCTGTCCTAATACTTGGTTAGCTCCACTGCATTGTATGTTAATCTCTTTGTCTATTTTCCCATCTTCAGTGAATGTCGTTCCTAGATATTTGAACTCTGAAGCATGCAATCATTTACTTATAAATCCTCTGGGGGTTAGAGGAGGCGAAAGCTTTTATAGTGCTCCTTCTCAGAAATAGCTGCTGGAGATGACTGCATTGCCATCATCCTACACAATCATCATCATCATCATCGTTTTCATTTAACGACCCCATAATCCCTTGCGGGGTGGAGTCTGGGCAACTGAATGGAGCTAGCAGAGTGTTTCAATGGCCGGATGCCTTTCCTGTTGCCAATGTGGAGTTTTGTTCAGCAGATATATTCTCAGTGTGCCCAGAGAGAGAAATATCTGCCTCTACCGAGGATCGAACTGATTGTGAGGCGAGAGCTCCACCTCTAGGCCACCGCACTACTCCATTGTCATCATCCTACACAATGTTTCTAGGAAAAAAGCAACATGGTGGCTGCAAACTGGCAGTAGAGGTTTTGCTTAGGGCTCTCCTAAGTGAATTTGTTTCTCAAACTGTTCCCAGTTTCTTTTTGCTTAAGACAGATGCCTTACCACGTATGTGCGCCTGCTGCCATTGCTCTGTGAGCTGTGAGGTGAAACATGGCTCTGAGGGGCTTCAAACTTCCTCTTTCAGTTGAGCAGGGTGTGGTGGTCTCTCCGTTACCGCCATGTCCATTTGAGGCCAGTCACGTCTGCAGCAATGCCCCCCCCCCGCTCGATTTATGACAACTCAGCTGACATATCTCTTTCAAAGTCTCCCTCTCCAGCCCCTGAGCCAGCCAGAGGCCTATAACGGATCTGATTTCTTCTTGTCGAAATTAAAATGGGCTGCACATGGGGCTCTGTTGGATTCCCCTTCTTTAGTGAAAGCTCCAGGCAAAGCCCAGAATAGTGATGGCAGGCAGAGCTTAAAATTGCCGTAGCTCCTTTGTATAGCTGAGAGTATAGGGAGAAGATAGGAGGAAGCTAGTTGCAGGAAGTCCTTGACTTATGACCACCATGGAGTCCAAAACTCCATTGCTAGGGCAAAAGGAATGTTAAACAAATTTTGCCCCACTTTACAACCTTTCTTGCCATGGTTGTTAAGTGAATCACTGCAGTTGTTAAAGTTAGTAGCACAGCTGTAAAGTGTATCTGGATTCCCCATTCAATTTGCATGTCAGAAGTTTGCAAAAGGGGATCACATGACCCCAGGACACTGCAACCTTCATTAATATGACCAAGTTGCCAAGCATCCGAATTTTGGTCACGTGACCAGGTGGATGCTGCAGCGATCATGTGAAAAACTGTTATAAGACACTTTTAACAATGTTTAACACTTTAAACAATGTTATATCTATGTATATTACCAACATGTACTTGACAAAAATAAATAAATAAATAAAATAAAAAATAAAAAAATTGTAGTTGCGTGACCACGGGACACAGCACATGGTGTAAATGTGGGCTGCTTCCCAAACACCCAAAATAAGATTATGTGACCATGGAGGGGGAGACATCAACATTTCGAAACTAGATCATGTAGCTTTTTGGGGGGAAGTTCTATTTTAAGTATTTTAAGGTCCTTAAGTGACTAATCACTTAAGTGATTATAAATGATTATAAGTGACTATAAATCAAGGATTACCTATATCACTATAGTGATGGAGCCCATGTTATTCATACAGGCACACCTAGGTTGTGTTGTTGATTCTTCCAATTAGGAGAATCTGGGATGGGTATTTTGGTGTGAAATTTATCTGAGAGTGGGCCATCATTTAGGAACCATATATAGTTTTAATGTACAGAACCCAAAGTGAGCGTGGAAACAAATTTTCATTCCAATATTCTCTCCTCTCCTCTCCTCTCCTCTCCTCTCCTCTCCTCTCCTCCCCTCTCCTCTCCTCTCTCCCATTTTCAAATCCTTCTCTCCCAAGTGGCAGGATGCTAAGTAGCAAAACCTGAAATTTTGCTCTTGTATAAAGATTTCAGTTTAAGGCTGAAGACCATGTGCAGACCTAGAGTTACAAGCTGTCCATTCTGCTTTTAAATGCCAGCTAGGCAGCTGGACTGTAAGAAATTTTGTACCAACTCATTGTGTTTGTTTATATAGCAACTACCAATTTTCCAATAATTTATAAAGCTGGATTGGTTTATGCATCTCATTTAAGTTATGCTAGGAAAATCGCAGAAGCTCAGCACAATTCAAAAACTATTAAGAAAGAATATAAGAACAGAAAAGGAAGCCATTGAGTGGCGTGGGGAGAGATTATGCTGGCAGTCTGAGAAACATTAAGGCAGATGTAATGCATTTTTTTTAAAAAAAGAAAGGTTGTTAACAGCAGATCAATCAATCACCTCTTCGTAATCAAATAGAGTCAAATAAGATTTTATTATAGTTTAATGAAAAGAAGGACCAGGGGAGACATGATAGCAGTGTTCCAATATCCCAGGGGCTGCCACAAAGAAGAAGGAGTCAAACTATTCTCCAAAACACCTGAGGGTAGAACAAGAAGCAATGGGTGGAAACTAAACAAGGAGAGAAGTAACTTAGAACTAAGGAGAAATTTTCTGACAGAACAATTAATCAGTGGAACAGCTTGCCTCCAGAAGTTGTGAATGCTCCAACACTGGAAGTTTTTAAGAAGATGTTGGATTACCATTTGTCTGAAGCAGTGTAGGGTTTCCTGCCTAAGCAGGGGGTTGGACTAGAATAGCAATAGCACTTAGACTTATATACCGCTTCATAGTGCTTTCCAGCCCTCTCTAAGCGGTTTACAGAGTTCAGCATATTGCCCCCAACAATCTGGGTCCTCATTTTACCGACCTCGTAAGGATGGAAGGCTGAGTCAACCTTGAGCCTAGTGAGATTTGAACTGCTGAACTGCTGAACTAACAGTCAGCCTGCAGTCGCAGCATTTAACCACTGCACCACTTCAGCTCCAAGGTCCCTTCCAACTCTGTTGTTGTTGTTGTTGTTGTTGTTGTTGTTGTTGTTGTTGTTGTTGTTATTATTATTATTATTATTATTATTATTATTATTATTATTATTATTATTATTATTATTATTATTATTATTATATGACTTTTCTTAAAAGTTTGGGAAATTGAGCTCTTTCTCCAAGACAAAAATCCTCCCACATAAACAAAGTTATAAGAAGGATGCCTGCCATGATGTGATGCGACTTGGAAGGAATTGCATTTTCAGAGGCTCTGGAAGAGAGATGCTGATATAATTTGTATTAAAACTTTTTTAAAAATCAGATAAGAATTACTACAAACTAGGCATGAAAGCCAGCAAGGTGATTTTGGGCAAAATAACACTCTCTCACCCCAAATGATCACATAGGGTTGTTGTGGGGAAAACATTAGGAGGAAGGAGTATTAAATGTGTTGATTACCTTAAATTATTTGTAAGAATAATAAAGGCAGGGTAAAAAAATCTAATAAATGCATGAAGTAAGGAAGACAAAATTAAAACTAAGCAAAGGAAAAAAACAGAAAAAAAAGCTAAGAAGTAGCTTCTGATATGGTTCACAATCTCTCTCTCTCTCTCTCTCTCTCTCTCTCTCTCTCTCTCTCTCTCTCTCTCTCTCTCTCTCTCTCTCTCTCTCCCTCCCTCCCTCCCTCCCTCCCTCCCTCCCTCCCTCCCTCCCCCAATCATAATACTCTTTAGGGATGCTGTCTCCTAAGGGACTAGCCAATGAAACCCTTGTAATTTGTTGCTAAATAAATACATAACTTAGAAAACTGACCTTACCTTAGATAACCCAGCTGCTGTGGCCTAGAGGTAGAGCTCTTGCCTCACAATCAGGAGGTTGTGAGTTCGATCCTAGGTAGAGGCAGATGTAAGGGTCTCCTGCTTGGGCAGGGGGTTGGACTAGATGACCTGCAAGGTCCCTTCCAACTCTGTTAATTTGTTAAACTAGGCCTGCTGGAGAATATTCTTTAATCCCTTATGCAGCACAGTGGCCTGCATACTTCATTAACCTAATCCAAGTTAAGAAAATGTGCTGAGATCTCCACACGTATTAATCCAGACAGATATGTAAGAAGAATAAAATCATATGTAGTGAATCAGAACTACAAAAATTATGAACATAACCAGATCAAATGAATCAGAGAGTCTTACAATAAAAAAACCCTCCCTTTTTACCACCATGTAATCCCTTAATTCAGATAGAGTTGGGGCGACTGGATGGAGCATTTACTGGCCGGATGCCCTTCCTCATGCCACATGGAGTTCACAGCAGATATTTTTTTCTTTGAGCCCTAGGAGAGGAACGTCTGCTGCTATCTAGGATTGAATTCTCAACCTTCCGAATAGGAGGCGAGTGCCTTCACTACTAGGCTCTCACAGTGTCTTACAATGCTAGAAAAAAAAATTCAGATATTTAACTTGTTAAAACGTTACTTGACTGTTTTGGCATTTGTTTTTAAACTGTAATTGAAGGGGAAGACACTTTCGTTGACATTCTCATTGGTGGCGTGTGCTGTTTTTGGTTTCAGAAGGTGACTAAAAGGCAGGTGTGAGAATGATCTATTCTCTGCTATGCCAACCCTCTCTCCTGTGAACCAACCTGCGCTTCCCATAAACCAATTCAGTCCTAGCCAAAAACATCCGGAAGGGACTCCTCCCAGGGGCCATTCTCCAGATTGGAAATTGCAAGCAGCCAGAGCATCTTTGAAGTGATGGAAAGAGGTGTCAGAGAAAATAACAGCAGTGGCTGCACCTCTGCCATTTCTGGTAATTGAGAGAGCTAAAAACACCCGCAAGAAAATCTCAAGCACCTGGAGGATCAGGATTAAAAAAAACAAAACACCAAAGCTTCTTTTGAAGGAGGCGTTTGAAGTTAAAACACTTTAAAAGATACCGCAAGGCTGGTTTTGGCACGGCAGTCATCCAGTCATCGTAATGGCTGCCGTGTGTTTCTCTGTCAGAGAGGCATTTTTCACACCGCAGCCTTCATCTGCTTGTCTTCCAGGTATAAACCAGCTGGGAGTGAGACCAGCTGAAGAAATCTTTCTGGATTTCAACCTCTTCCTCCTCTTGACTGCGGCAGAAAGATTCCAAGTACTTCTTTTTGTCTTTTTTCTGCTCATGCCAGGAAAGCAAGTGGAAATTCTTTCCCATCAGTGGAGATTTCTTTTGAGGACTGGTAGGTCGAAAAAGGGACGTGGCGGTGGCTCCAGTGGCTAAGACGCTGAGATTGTCGATCAGAAGATCGGCAGTTCAGTGGTTCAAATCCCTAGAGCCGCGTAACGGAGTGAGCTCCCGTTACTTGTCCCAGCTTCTGCCAACCTAGCCGTTCAAAAGCACGTAAAAAATGCAAGTAGAAAAATAGGGTCCACCTTTGGTGGGAAGGTAACAGCGTTCTGTGCGCCTCCGACATTTAGTCATGCCTGCCACATGACCACGGAGATGTCTTCGGACAGCGTTGGCTCTTCGGCTTAGAAACGGAGATGAGCACCGCCCCTAGAGCCGGAAACCACTGGCACGCATGTGTGGGGGAACCTTTACCTAGGTCGAAAAAAGGACCCATTTTTACAGTCCTTGTCATTTAGGCTTGAAGGAGACATTTGGCAGAGCTCCTGTCAATTTCAACCAGTTTGAAAAGAAAACCAACCTGCTAGAGAAGGATCCAGGATTCACTGCTTACTTATTCATCAAACATATATGGCTGCCCATTTCATGAACAAGTGACTGGGTAGTGTATGTTTTCACTTAACCGACAGACAAAACTACCGCTGAGTGGAATGAATTACGGTTGTTGTGTCCCAGCACCGGAACCCCCAGAAAAGACACGCACACAACCGTTTGCCAAAAGAAATCAAGAAGTTTTACTAATAAATATTCTTAGTAAAGAGTCAGTGTTTTTTCAAAGTCCAGAAACAAATGGCACAGAAGTCTGGGTGAATATTATCTTCGTGAGCTTTTCAGCCAAAGTCAAATGTTCAAAGCAAAGCTGGCAATTACTTAGTTCTCACTTGGTACTCACTGGAGTTGGCAGGACTCCCGGAATCCAAAGCAAATGAGTTGATATGTCCAAATACAGAAATCAGAGCTGGAACAAAGATGTCTTGAATGCTCGCAGAACACAGGTGTTGCTTCCAGCAACAATTCAGGCGTGCTCCAGGACTTAAATAGCCTGAAGGCGTGGCCCATTAGCCCTCAGCTTTACCTGCGAGGAGACCTCTGGCTGTGAAGCCGATCCCTTCTGCTGGCTGCTCTGCGAGCCCTAGCATCCAGCAGAGGCTCCTCCTCCTCTGAGGACTCACTCTGCATCGGCTGAGAAGGTGCAGAAGGCCATGGCTGGTCTTCCTCCTCTGGCACTGAGTCCTCATCGCTGTCAGACTCAGGTGCCAAGTACACAGGGTGATAGTGCCGCGCCATGGGCGGCTCTAGGGCCTCCGGATCCTCGACCAGCTGCACGGGACGTGGGCAAGCCACAACAACGGTCAGGGTTATGAATGGACTGAGGAAGACACTATGTAACATTCCAAAACCACACACTGAAATAAATAAATTATGGGTAAAGGAAAAGATACCGCTTGTTAAACTGTAGGAGACGTAGGAAACGACAAGGCTGAGCTTGAAGGCAGGGTCAAATGCGTCATCAGTTTGGAGTCTGCGCCCTTGTAAGAGATCTAAGTCCAGTCTCTCTTGTAGTCCTTTGACTCTTATCTGGCGCCAATTTGACTTGGCCATTAATAGATCAGATTCTTGTATATAGGGAGCATGAAATAAACTTATGGTACTTTCGAACTCTATCTTGGTTCCTGGCTTCTTGCACCTGACATAAACTCTTACATGAAGAACTCTACTTCCAGGTAGTCCTTGACTTACAACCATTAGTTTAGCAACTGTTCGAAGTTATAACGCCACTACAAACATAATTCAAGTGATTGGTAACAAGCATGTATTTGCAACCATTGCAGTATCCCGGGATCATGTGATCACCATTTGCCCCCTTGCCAGTGACTTCCAACCAACAAAGTCCATGGGGGAAACCAGATTCACTTAATGAACAAATGATTCACTTAACAACTGCAGTGATTCAGTTGAGTGTTAGAAAAAAGGTAGGACACCTTTTGTAAAATTGGGTAGGACACACTTAACAATCAACTTGCTTAGCAACTGAAAATTTGGTTCCAATTGTGGTCAGAAGTCAAGGACTTCCTGTATATATGGCTTCCTAACTCTGCAGTGAGTCTTTATCTAACCTTTTTGTTCCTGCTAGGGAAAGCAGAGCCAATGGAAAGTGTAATTATCGTACTTGGCTTGCAGCACAGTCTCTTCACATGGAGGCTGGTCCCTGATCAAAGTTGAAGCCCAACGACATGGTCCATTCCCACTTCAAAGGGCACTTGCTTGAAATACCTGTCAAAACGAGTCATCTCCCATTGCCGTGCTAATGGAAACATTTGAAGCGATATTAAATTATACGCCTGCCTGATTTCCCATATCTCATCCCCAAAACGTTATTTTATACCTCTCTCATCTTTTCCTCAGCTCTAAATGGCATATGGAGAGAACGACTGTGAGTTGGTTAAACTCTTATCAGTTTGGAAAACAATGCGACACATTCCCCCCCCCTCAATATCCCCCCCCCTCAATATTTTCCTGCTTGCTCTTTTTTTCTCCTCTGACAGTAATTAGTGCTCGATATCCATAAGGAGAAACCCTGATTTTTTTTCCTCCTATAAATCATTGCTCACTTGCTGGCACTGATGGGGGAAACATCAGTGTTTCTTCTTCCTCTTCCTCTTCCTCTTCCCCTTCCCCTTCCCCTTCCCCTTCCCCTTCTCCTCCTCCTCCTCCTCCTCCTCCTCCTCCTCCTCCTCCTCCTCCTCCTCCTCCTCCTCCTCGAAATAACTCTAAAGTAATCATTTGGAGATTGCTCTAGGGACATTTTACAGCAGAATCATGAATAAAACAAAGAAACAAATAGCTTGCAAAGGGCTTTTGAAATGCAGTCAAAAAGTTAGCAATACCGGAATGCTCTCATCCAAGGAGCAGAGCCTTCTTGTTCTGCCCTCTGACGCTTTGGAGAATAAGTTTACTCCCGTGACAACTCTTCTACTTACAAGAGTTCATTTAGTGACCATTTGAAGTTACAACAGCGCTGAAAAAGTGACTTATGCCCATTTTTCACACTTATGACCATTGCAACATACCTACGGTCATGTGATTTGCATTTGGATGCCTGACAATTGACTCTCTATTGACTTTGCTTGTCAGAAGGTCGCAAAAGCGGATCACATGACTCCGGGACACTGCATCCATCCTAAATATGAACCACTTGCCAAGCATCTGAATTTTGATCATGCTGCAATGGCCATAAGTGTGAAAAATAGCACTTAGCAATAGCACTTAGACTTATATACTGCTTTACAGTGCTTTTACAGCCCTCTCTAAGTGGTTTACAGAGTCAGCCTCTTGCCCCCAAACAATCTGGGTCCTCATTTTACTCACCCACCTGGGAAGGATGGAAGGCGGAGTCAACCTTGAGCCTGGTGAGACTCAAACTGCCAAATTGCAGGCAGCTGGCAGTCTGCAGAAGTAGCCTGCAGTACTGCACTCTAACCACTGCGCCACCACAGCTCATAAATGATCATAAGTCACTTTTTTCAGTGCCATTGTAACTTAGAACGGTCACTAAATGAAGTGTTGTAAGTTCGAGGACTGCCTGTATTTATATTCTTCGCCGTTATCCGGTCATTAGCTCTCTTTCTGAGTCATTGAGGCCACTTGGGGGTTTAATCTGTAGCCTCAGAGTCACCTGAATGAGAATACAAATGGGGGTGGAGCCTTCTTGGAGCCACTGAAAGGATTGGATTGTAAACAGGAAATAGGTGGTGTCATATCCCTCCCCCTCTGTCGAGTGAGGACTTTCTCTCCCCTCCTTTTTCCTTTTTAAATGGCTGCCTGAAAAGTTTATAGCTGCTGCTTGGAAAGGTGAAAATAGAAGTATAGCTGAATGGTTAACTAATAAAGCCAGAAGGGATATCTTATAGGAAAATGACTTTACCATCATTTCTGATATTAACGGTTATTGGACTCTATTCAGCCATCCGTTTTTCATGGTTCATCTTGAGTTGATTTACTGCAACCAAGTTAAAAATAGCGTTCTTTTTATAACTATATGATTATGGATACCGATCACTGCATATTGCTGTCAAGATCTGATTATTTCATAATAAACAAAACCAAAAATGATCTGTTCAATTCATCACGGACTACGAAACAAATTGGGTTGAATGCACATTGTGAACTGAGGATTATCTCATAAAGCGGGGGGGGGGGGGGGGGGGACAGCTGAACGATTTCCCTACATGTTACCTGAGAGACAACTTGATAAAAGGGCCTTCAGGCCGACACATTCAGATACTTGACAGCTTGAGATTTAGGGAGTGAATCTGTTTACTTCTGCTTCAGAGGGTAGGTCTGAAGCAATATTTCCACCTTGCAAGCGAATGACGTTTCAATGAGATGACCTTCCTTGCTGGGGGAGTTGTTTGGTGCTGGAACAGACGACTTCAGAAGATGATGGGCTAAATCAGCAACCTGATGTTTTCCAGATACTTTGGTGAACAGTTCCCAAATCTGGTACCATTCATAGGCTGGCTGGGAAGTGAAATCTGAACCTTTGGTTGTGTATTCACCAGTCTGTTCCTGGAAGCGAGAGTAGCAGTTTTCCAGCGTTGGAGCAAAACCATCAACTCAATGGTGGGATCCTGCCGGTTTAGCTGATTCGGTGATCATACGCTTTGCGCGCACACGTGTGCACAGTTTTACAAAAACCTACTGCTGGGGAAAAACACAGCTGAGGCGCGGCAATCCGCTCTGCCGCGCGAATCAGCTGAGAAGATATATGTCAGTAGAGCGTGTGGGTGGGCGCGCCCACCTGATCATTGGAGCAAACCGGTTCGCTCCCAGCTGATCGTTGGAGCATCCGGTTCACCCGAACAGGTCCAAACTGGTAGAATCCCACCCTTGCATGAACTATATGGCCTCAGTGGTCTTTTCCAACTTTAGGATTTTAGGAAATAGCTCAATGAACACTAATTCCCACAGCACTGTCTTAGGCCTAAATATATTTACCCATGTTGTAGGCTGCATTGCTACTATCGTTCTTTCATCAGGTAATCTGTTGTCATAATTGCTAACTCCTAAAGCTCAACACTGCTATATATACAGTAGGTGCTGCTTCGAATTCCTAAAGAAAAGGTGTCCTATTAATTTAATAATATAGAAGTCACTTCAAGACTTCCCAAGTAATTCAGCAACACATATTTGCCTTTATTCCATTCCTATTCTAAATTTGATCTGAAGTTGTCAGAGGGTTAAAAATCATCCATATTATCCCATTGGCCAGTTTACCTAAAAATTACCAAATATAGATGCTGGAAGCAAACGGGTTTGGCTAAAGGACAGGAACAACGGACATAAAATATCTCATTCCTACAGAAAGGCTTGCTTCACTTCCTCCATCAAGTTATTTAAGGTTGGCTGAAGTTGCCTGTGTCTTTGGCACTGGCCTTGCTGCAATTTTTTTAAGCAGCCACTTAAGTGGAAAACCTGTTCCTGCTTGCTGGATGCTTTAGAATCTGCTGGAGAGCGTGAAAGAGATGGCAATACCATGCATCACTTTTGGGACTTCAGCACAGCATCCAAGATCATGCAAAGAGCAGAAAACAGCCTGCTGTTTTTGACAGAGTCAAATGAAACAGTAAATGAGAGGGAAACCCTTTGTGTCTTTGAATCAATTTGCGGTCTTCTGTGGGAGTTTAAACAAGCTTGCAGAGGAAGAATCAGGGCTCTACCATTTGCAAAGTTAGTATGGTCAGAAGCTGTATATCTTACGTATTTGTCGCAATGGTGAATTCCTACTGATGTTGCCAAGACTGAACCTTGAGAGATTAAAACCAGAATGCCTGCAGACTATCCAAGAGAATTCTCAGAAGACCTGAGATATGGTAGACAAGGAGAATTGCAAAAGCAGACTAGCATGGACTGTTGAGGATCCAGTGCGTGACTCCTCCTCCTCTTTGTAATTTATATTCAGGAAGGTGCTGCTGGAACTTGTGTTTCCTCTTGTTGACCACACTAGAAATAGTTGCAGATACCCCTCACGTAATGATGGTGGATATTGACAACTCCGTTGCTAAGTGATATGGTCATAAAGTGCAACTTACTATGGCAATTGTGGCAGTCCCAGTTGTGAGTGTTTTTAGGTGAAACCCATGTGATTGCAATATCCCGTGGTCATCCAGATGGGCCTTCAAGGACAGCCAAAAGAGTGCCTGTTGGATTTCTGCCTTAGAAGATGATAAGACCCAGATTCAGAGCAAGATGGCCTTCAGTCATTGAGTGTTGTCAGGGCTTTTAGAATTGCAGCTGGATTCCTACGCTACCCTGTTCAAATAACAGAATGACAGAGTTGGAAGGGACCTTGGAGGTGTAGGAAGTTAGCACCCACCCCTCTCCTAGGAAATGAGATATCCTAGGAGATATTAAAATGTAGGAAATATTATGTGGAACATATCTGGAAACATGCTTTTTAAACAGACAAAAGACTCCTCTTGGAAATCCCCACCCCTGCTAAGCTCACACATTCCTCTCACCTGGCTGAAAGTCTTCTGCATGACAAAACCATAATAGGATTTGCCCAAGGCCCTTCCATTTCAGCCAAAGCTGGATTAGACAAAAGCCAAGAGCCACCCCAGCATGCCCCTGGGGGGTCTGAGAGCCAATGGGATACATTTCTATACAGGAAAAGGAAATCTAAGAGGTGGGACCCAACTTAGACTATAAAAACCAGGAACTCAATATATCTCCTCCTCTTTTTTCTCTTCACCACACAACCATGTAAGTTACCTTTTCTGTACAGGGGCTCCTGCCATGTGCTCCTGTCCACCATTAAACCTTCCTTCCAAGCAACCTTCATGAATCCAGTGTCTTTTTCCCCACTTGGAACTGAACCTAAAAGGATATTTCCTTATAACAATTGGCGAGCCAGCTGGATTTCCAAGCTAGCCTCTTCAATGATCCTGGCCTAAATAAATTTATTAGGCCTTGGCCATTGGGAAGTAGGTTTTAAAGGGGTTTTGAGTTCAGAATTCAAGGGCTGCTTGGAAAGAAGGTGAGTACCTACCTCTAAATTTTACTTTAAACCATAGAAAACTGGGAAATGTGTGTTTGCATGTGTGTATGTGTGTGGGGGTAATTTTTGCTTTTTAATTTTACTTTATGGCATATATAAATTCCAATTTCAATTGAATAGTGTGTTGTCTGGGTACAAATCATTTTAGGGAAAAATAATCATGCTTTTTGTTTAACCAAGTTAATGTATCTTCCTAAATCCTTTGATATTTCCTTCCCCCCCTTCTCCCCCCCCCCCTTCTCCCCCCCCAGCCCTGTTTTGTCTGCTAGCCATTGCAGGATACTCATTTTATGGTGGTTCTTTTCCACTTCTCCAAATCTGTTTTAATTTGTTGCACCAATTTAGATAGGGCTCAGAATTTTGTTGTTTTTTTTTTCTCTTTCTTTTTGAAGATGGGAACCACATTAGCTTTTTCCCAGTTTCTCAGGTGGTCCCCGTGTCCCAAGATTTTTTTTTTAAGATGTGCAGTGGTTCTGAGATTTCATTTACCAGCTCCTTTAGGACTCTGGGACCTGGTGTTCTCTTAATGTTTTTGCTTATTTTAACTTTACTTTACAGTCTGTTTTATTTTTTCCTTTCCAGTTATATTTCTGGTTAGTTGGGTTGCATTTCTTTTTTGCAAGAAGACATGCAAAGAATGAGTTAAGCAACTCATGGCTTTCTCTGTGTTGCCTTCTCTCCTTAGTGGTCCAACTGTTTCCTTGATTTTTCTTCTTGTTTTTTTTATGTATTGGAAGAATCTTTTATATTATCTTTCACTTTGTTGCAAGTCGTTGTTCATTCAAGGCTTTTGTTTCCTGATTTTTCTTTACAGATTCTTGCTATCTGCTGATATTCTGCTTTAGTTATGTGTCCCTGTTTCCATTTTTGTATCTGTCCTTCATTCATTCAATTTGTCAGTGAGGTCTTTGTGCAGCCATGCTGGTGTTTCTTGGATTTCTGTTTTTTTTTTCCTGATTGCTTTTGTGCAATTGGCTTTTATAATCAAGTTTTTTCAGAGTTTACAAAGCTTCTTGAGTTGCTTCTTTCCTTTAGGACTTTCATCCAAGGAATCTTTCTCAAGTTTCTCTTGAGTTTATTAAGGTCAGCTTTATTTTAAAATCTAAGACTTTAGTGTGTTCAATTGTGTTGAATCGTTTTTGTTATGTTAATGATGCAGTTTCAAATCCTTCTACAACTTCATCTTGGTTGGTTATTAACATATTTTATTTCTCTCTTGGTGCAAAATTAGTTTTCAAAGTTTCCATGCCTTTAATTTCTGTGTCTGCCATAATATTTATATTTAGCACTTACAGTATGAAAATGAATAGCATCCTTTTCTTGTGCCCTTTTTTATGTATTTAAAAATCATTCTCATTTTGTTTTTAATCTGTCTCTTAGGAAAAGCTTAAGAGAGCTGAATGTATAAATTCATTTAGGAACCTTTTAGTTTGCTGCCATTATTGAAGTATATATTTTATAGTCAGCATTCAGTGAAGAGATGGGCCTATAGTTTTATCTGCATTAAATCTGAATCTTATTTTGGAATCAAAGTAATATTTGCTCCCATTCAGGAATGTGGTACCTTTTACATCAATCAATACCTCATTATGTAAAATCTTTGTAAAATTCTGCCACTGGCCCACCTGGTCCTGGTGTTTGGTTGTTCTTTTGTCTCTTGATCTGCTTCTGATAATTCCATCATTGATATTCATTCATTTAATAGTTTTTGTCCTTTTCTGGTACTTTAGGCAATTCCATTTTTTTTTCAAATATTCTTTAATTTTATTTTTCTGAAACTTCTTGCTCATACAGCTTTTCATAATATTGAATTATTTTTGTTTATCCTCATTTGGTAGTATAGAGTTTCTTTCTCATCTACCAGTCTATGTGTAAATGTCTTCTCTTTCTCTGTTTTGATTTGTGTAAGTTCTGTTTAGCGTTTACAGAGCACAGGACCTTCTGTTAGGGAAGGAGGAAGAATGTCTCTGTGTGTGTGTGTGTGTGTGTGTGTGTGTGATTGAAGGGTGGGAAAGCAAATTTTGTTGTTGTTGTTGTCGTTTTTATGTGCACATCCCAAAAGCAAACCCCAGAATTTTCAGTTCTAAATGTGAAGCCCGTGAGTGTGGAGGTCCTAGTACTAGCTGTACAGGGGCGGCTAGTCCTCGCAGATCCCCTTTTTGGATCTGATAAACCTAGAGAGATTCCCTACAGGAAGGGGGCCTTACTTCTACGAGAGAATCGGAAGTCCTTCCCAGAGTTTTTTTAGTCTCTGAAACTGTTGAGCGCGTCACTAGCTAAGCCAAAGTGAACCTTACATTTAAAGGATCATGGGAAGCTCTAGTTCGTGGGTGGCGGAGACCCTTGTGTGGGCTTGGAACCTGGGACGCCAGGAATATATCTGTATGACAGGAATGTGCAAAAATAAAAGCAGGAAACTTGTGTAGAAAATGGGCTTTGCTGAGGGATGACACAGAGAAACAAAACAAAACAAAACAGCCAATTTGGCTAAATAAAGGTACTTAAGAAAACAGAAAAGGAAAAATGTTGAGGTGTTTTTTTGTTTCTTCTCTCTCTCTCTCTTCTTCTCTCTCTCTTATATGTAACCACGTGCTTTGTTTGTTAAGATTTGTGCCTTCCCTAATTTTAACTGAGATTAAAGGGAAGGACTTGTGTGTGTGTCCTGTCATCCTCTTTGTCCATGTTTTTGTGTCTGTGTACGTCTTTGTCTTGTCTTGTGCGCACTCGAGGTAATTGCAACTGTAAAATATCTCTGTTTCCTAGAGATATGAATTTCAAATTGTTAGAAAATTAAAAGCACTGAAAAGAAAGGAAAATGTCTTTGCCCAGTTAGGACTGGCCAACCTGATCTGGGACAAGGAACAGAGTTCAATTTTCCTATTCCTCTCGATGTTTTTAAGAAAAGCCAAAATTTAAGGGACAATGTTTTAAGTTAATTTACAGGAAAATTTCATTTTTACATTTACTGTATGTACATGCAAACAGTTTTAATATTGCTCTTCTGTGATGTTTAATGGATGCCAATTCTCTGCTAAGATGGAAATGTCTGTTCATTTTTTTCCCCTGGTGATGTCTCCATTTTGTTATAATTGATTTAACTGCGATACTGATGTGTTGATTGTTTTCCTCAAACCCTGCCTGCAAGCTATCTACCCCCCCCCCAATCTCTAATCCTTTTACAATGCCTCTCGTGGTAGAATTACCAGCAAAAGGGGGAAGGGACCCTGTTCTTATGTCTTTCAGCCCTGCACACATGATCCTGAAGCCTATGGAAGCAGAGCAAATGGGCTCAGACACTGCCTCCAGTAAAGACATTCCATCCATTTGAGCCAGAAGTGGGTTTGAATCTAGTCCTCTAGTCATCACATCAACCAGAGTGGAGTAGATCTTTCCAAGCCTGACTGACCAGCCTTACCACCAAAACCTAAGGCCACCCAGCAGACATGAATGAAAGGACCCTGAGATGGACAAATAAAGACCAAACATCTATTTTCAATCCCCAGCAGACAGCTGAAAAGACTAGGGGGGAGGGGAGAAATTCATTGTAAAGTTTTTTTTTCTTTCTTTGCTTCAGTCACAGAAATTCATTGTAAAGTTTTTTTTCTTTGTTTTCTTTCTTTCCTTGCTTCATTCACTGAAATTCATTGTAACGTTTCTCTTTCTTGTCTCATCTATATTGTAATCAGTTTAATGTACTCATGTAAGAATTGTATTGGGAGTGGTTACCACAGTGAGTTCTGTACACTTTAGATTTCTGTCTAGTGGGAGGTAAATTTGTAGCTGCATACACAAACACACAGAGACACGCCATTCAGAATTAGACTGAGGTTATCCCTTTTTCACCTACCCCCACCCAAAGCTGCTTTTAGCTTGCTGGTTGTTTTTTTTTTTGTTGTTGTTGTTGTTGTTTTGACTCCTGCTTTGTGGCATTAAAGCCCAGGCAGTCATATCTCCCTGCTAATTCCATGGGGGAAGGGGACAGGTCCCCTCAGGCAATTTCCCCACTTGAAGAGCTAGCAGAAAGGATCTTCGAAAAACCAAGGCCTGACTGCTGCCCAGTAAAGCAGGGTACTTTGCACTGGTGGTCTCAGGAGTAAGAGTCCCAGGGCTCATTCTAAAAAAAAAAAAAAAAAAAAAGGAAAAGCCTAGATTGCACACTGGCTAACTTCAATTTGGACTCACAAATCCTAGATGCACTAAAGTAAGAGCTAGGGCAGATTCAAGAACCATCCCTTGGAAATGGGCAGCCTGTGATTTCAAGGTAAACCATGGCTGTGGGAATATTGTGGGGCCTGTGCTTGCTTGAAACCTGTCTGGGAGCTCATCGAAAGTGTTATCACACATCTGAACATAATTGGCATGAAAAATTGGATACTGTAAATTTATTTCCAGAACTTTTGCCCTGGCCATTGACCATCATGGTTGAAAGCTCTCCTTTTGGGAGCCACTGGAGGAATCCTTCTGCTGCCTCTTTCAACTGCCTCTTTCAACGTCTTCCCCTCTGCATCAGAGAAAATTGAAAGCACCCATAAAATCTCCCTGACCTGATCAATTTGAAGCTTGTGTCAAAACATGTGTTGCACTCACATGTTTTGAAAAAAAAATGAGGGATTGTAGGAAGTTAGCACCCACCCCTCTCCTAGGAAATGAGATATCCTAGGAGATATTAAAATGTAGGAAATATTCTGTGGAAACATCTGGAAACATGCTTTTTAAACAGACAAAAGACTCCTCTTGGAAACCCCCACCCCTGCTAAGATCACACATTCCTCTCACCTGGCTGAAAGTCTTTTGCATGACAAAACCATAATAGGATTTGCCCAAGGCCCTTCCATTTCAGCCAAAGCTGGATTAGACAAAAGCCAAGAGCCACCCCAGCATGCCCCTGGGGGGTCTGAGAGCCAATGGGATATATTTCTATACAGGAAAAGGAAATCTAAGAGGTGGGACCCAACTTAGACTATAAAAACCAGGAACTCAATATATCTCCTCCTCTTTTTTCTCTTCACCACACAACCATGTAAGTTACCTTTTCTGTACAGGGGCTCCTGCCATGTGCTCCTGTCCACCATTAAACCTTCCTTCCAAGCAACCTTCATGAATCCAGTGTCTTTTTCCCCACTTGGAACTGAACCTAAAAGGATATTTCCTTATAACAGAGGTCTTCTAGTCCAACCCCCTGCTCAGGCAGGAAAATGGTTGTCCAGTCTCTTCTTCATAACCTCCAGTGTTGGAGCACCCACAACTTCTGGAGGCAAGTCATTCCACTGATTAAATGTTCTCTTTAAGTTCTAGGTTGGATTAGTTTCCATCCAATGCTTTTTGTTCCTGTCTTCAGGTACTTTGGAGAATAGGTTGACCCCCTCTTCTTTGCGGCAACCCCTCAAATATTGGAATGCTATCATGTCACCCTAAGTCTTTCTTTTCACAAGACTAGACATACCCAATTCCTGCAACCATTCTTCATACGTTTTAGCCTCCAGTCCCCTAATCATCTTTAGTCCCCTAATCAAATAATGAATCAATCTTGAAGATGGCCAGGACAAATACTTATTTTTTTTAAATGGTGCATTTTATTCCCCCCAGTGGATAGCTAATGAAAAACAGAGTTGACAGCTTGGACTGCCAACATCCTGCAAACAATGCATTCTTTGCTGAACTGGGGCATAAAAACTCATTTTCTTTCTTCTGCCATGCCCATTAAAGCTGGGGTCTGGCATCCCGAGTCTCAACCTGAAAAGAGCCATGTGACTGGGGTTGAAAGGCCACTGCTCATGTGGCCTGCGGGGTGGCATAAGAAAGGCCAGGACCTGAATGAAAGCTAAGCAAATTGAATCATAGAGTCATAGGGCAAGAAGGGACCTTGGAGGTCTTCTAGTCCAACTTCCTGCTCAAGGCAGGAGCCTTACACCATCCCAGTTAAATTTCAGAGCAGCTTCTCTGTCTGTGGGGTGGGGGTCAGGAGGAAAGTTGTGCTAGGTAAAATGTGGAAGTATTGTATTGTATTGTATTGTATTGTATTGTATTGTATTTATTTATTTATTTATTTATTTATTTATTTATTTATTTATTTAGTCGTTTTTATATGCAGCCCAACTCCCGTAGGACTCAGGGCGGCTTACAACATAATGCGAAACAATTTATAAAAACGATACCAATGATTAAAAAATTACAAAATTTAAATTTTTTTAAAAACAAACCATCATTCACACATGGGGGATTGATCTTGATTTCACCCCGCCTGCAGGAAGAGCCATGTTTTCATGGCTTTACGGAAGGCCAGTAGGGTGGGGATAATCTGGATCTCTGGAGAGAGTTGGTTCCAGAGAGATGGGGCTCCCACAGAGAAGGCCCTCCCCCGCGGTCCCACCAACTGGCATTGCTTGGTTGATGGGACCTGGAGGAGACCAACTCTGTGGGATCTAACTGGTCGTAGGTAGGTATGCGGTAGGATGCGGTCCCGGAGGTAACCTGGCCCTGAGCCATGTAGGGCTTTAAAGGTTAAAACCAACACCTTAAATTGCATCTGGAGACTAATGGGCAACCAATGCAGCTGGCAAAGAATAGGTGTTACATGGGTGTATCTAGGCACACCCACTACAGCTCGCGCAGCTGCATTTTGCACCAATTGCAGTCTCCTGATACTCTTTAGGGGTAGCCCCATGTAGAGTGCGTTACAGTAGTCCAGCCATGAGGTGATGAGGGCTTGAGTGACCATAAGTACTCTCCAAGTAGGGTCGCAATTGGTGCACCAGGCGAACCTGTGCAAAGGTCCCCCTAGCCACAGCTGACAGATGTTGATCCAATTTTAGCTGTGGATCTAGGAGAACACCAAATTGCAAACCCATTCTGAGGGAGTTAATTTCTCTCCCCCAAGAACCAAGGAGGGGCAATCGACATAATCCCTGGGAGGTAATAACCATAGCCACTCGGTCTTGTCAGGGTTGAGCTTGTTCATTCCCATCCAGACGTAGGGCAGTGTTTCTCAATCTCAGCCATTTTAGGATGTGTGGACTTCAACTCCCAGAATTCCTCAGCTAGCGCTGTTCTAGGGTAAACACAGAAGGATGGTAATAGATAGTATTGCCTCATTACAGGTAGTCCTCAACTTATAACTATTTATTTATTTATTTATTTATTTATTTATCTATTTATTTATGGTTTCTTATATGCCGCCCAACTCCCAAGGGACTCAGGGCGGCTTACAACACAGGAAAAATACAAGAATACCAATAAATTCAATTAAAATCAAAATATAAAAATTAAAAATTACAATATAAAAGAACCATTCAACCACCAGACATACCCGGGGGAGAGTGCAGATGGAGTTAAGCTCTACCCCCTGCCTGCAGGAAGAGCCATGTCTTAACGGCTTTTCGGAAGGCCAGCAGGGTGGGGATGGTTCGGGTCTCTGGAGGGAGTTGGTTCCAGAGCGTGGGACCGGCCACAGAGAAGGCTCTCCCCCTAGGACCCGCCAGTCGGCATTGCTTGGCTGACGGGAGCTGGAGGAGGCCAACTCTGTGGGCCCTAACCGGTCGGAGGGAAGTATGAGGCAGAATGCGGTCCCGGAGATAACCTGGTCCTAAGCCATGAAGGGCTTTAAAGATGATGATCAACACCTTGAATTGGACCCGGAGACTAATGGGCAACCAATGCAGCTGGCGGAGTATAGGTGTCACGTGGGTGTACCTTGGCACACCCACCACAGCACGCGCAGCCGCATTTGGTGATCATACGCTTTGCACGCATTTGGTGATCATACGCTTTGCACGCAACTGGAGTCTCCGGATACTCTTCAAGGGTAGCCCCATGTAGAGCGCGTTGCAGTAGTCCAAACGGGAGGTGACAAGGGCATGAGTGACCGTGAGTAGAGCCTCCTTCTCCAAGTATGGCCGCAACTGGTGCACCAGGCGAACCTGTGCAAAGGCCCCCCTAGCCACAGCAGTGAGATGGTGTTCCAATTTTAGCTGTGGGTCTAGGAGGACCCCCCAAGTTGCGGACCTGATCCGAGGGAGTCAGTTTCGCTCCCTCAAGAACCAAGGAGGGATAGTTGTCATAATCCTTAGGAGGCAATATCCAAAGCCACTCAGTCTTGTCGGGGTTGAGTCTGAGTCTGTTCCTCCCCATCCAGATCCTAACGTCGTCCAGGCATCGGCACATTACATCGGCTGCCACACTGAAGTCAGACGGGGTGGTGATGTACAGCTGGGTGTCATCAGCGTACTGGTGGAAACACACCCCATGTCTGTGGATGATCTCCCCCAGCGGCTTCATGTAAATGTTAAACAGGATGGGCGAGAGAACCGACCCCTGAGGCACCCCGCATACCAGGGGCCTAGGGGCGGATCTCTGCCCTCCTGCCAACACCGACTGCATCCTATCGGTGAGATAAGAGGAGAACCACCGTAAAACGGTGCCTCCCACTCCCAACTCGCCGAGACAATGCAGAAGGATACCATGGTCGATGGTATCGAAAGCCGCTGAGAAGTCAAGTAGCACCAGGATGGAGGAATTTCCCCCATCCCGGGCCCGTCAGAGATCATCCATCAGGGCGACCAAGGCAGTTTCTGTACTGTAGCCGCTCCTGAAACCCGACTGATAGGAATCTAGATGATCTGTTTCATCCAGAAGCCGCAGAAGCTGAGTGGCCACCACCTTCTCCACAACTTTCCCTAAAAAAGGCAAGTTGGAGACCGGACGATAGTTCTTCAAATCAGCTGGATCCAGGGAAGGCTTCTTCAGGAGGGGTCTCACCACCGCAGCTTTTAACGACTGCGGTACGGATCCCTCCTCCAAAGAAGCGATGACCACCGCCCGGATCCAGGCGCGTGTCACCTCCCTGCTGGCTGAAACCAACCAGGAGGGGCACGGGTCTAATAAACAGGTGGAGGCCCCCATCGCCCCTATGGCTCTGTCCACATCCTCAGGAGAAACAGGCCCAAACTCCTCCCACAACGGTGGACTAAGACTTGCCCCTGTCAACTCCATGGACTCTGCCCAGCCAGAGTCCAGGTTAGACCGAATCCGAGCGACTTTATCCGTCAGAAACTCGGCAAATTCCTCAGCTCTGCCTTGCAAGTGTTCCTCGCTCCCCCCTTTAGCAAGGAGGGAGCGAGTCACCCTAAACAAGGCGGCTGGGCGAGAGTCTGCGGACGCAATAAGGGCGGAAAAATAGGATCGTTTTGCCGCCCTTATCACTTAACGATTGTTCAAAGTTGCGACGGACCTCCCCAGAGCTGCTTACGACCTGTTTTTGGAGTTATGATGACTGCACACACCCCTGTGGTCAAGTGGTCTCATTTTGCCTCTTGGCACCCAACTCACCTTTATAACTATTTGCAGTGTCCCACAATGGCATGATCACAATTTGTGACTTTTTTTTGTTGGTTTCCATCATTTACCTCCGGCAAAAAAAAAACATCCGTTAGAGAAAATGGATTTGATGACTTAATGACTGCCACATTCAACAATTATATTGAGGACTACTCATAAAACGCTACATATGTGGCAATCAATTGCTCATTTACAATTTTGCCCATCAGATCCCAAATTAAAAGAACAAAACCTGAAAAATCCCTCTTGGATTTTTAAAAATGTCCTTATAACATTCAGATCCAGAGTTGGGGCAATCATTAACAAGACTCTGGGAAGAGTATACCATATTTTTCAGAGTATAAGATGCACCTTTTTATCCCCCAAAAGAGGGTGAAAACTTGGGTGCGTCTTATACACCGAATGTAGCCACCCCCCCACCCTTTGGCCTCTGTCTTCCAGCAATTTACCTCTTTGCAAGAAAGAGGGAAGAGCCTGTAAAGCCAAGCAAGTCAGTAGCAGTTTCCCAACCTACAGCTGATTTGCCACGTGGGAAAATGAAACTGAAAGTAACTGCAAAGAGGCAAATAGCTGGGAGAGACACACAGATTTTTATTTTCTATTGAACTGGGTGCAAGGGGGTAAGTGAATAACTATAAATGTCTGTAGAATGTTCGAATTATTCAACTTATTTTTTAAAGACTGCTTTATTATTGTTCTAGAGGCAGGGATCTCCAACCTTGGCAATTTTAAGACTTGTGGACTTCAACTCCCAGAATTCCACAGCCAGCTTTGTTAGCTTTGCTGGCTGTGGAATTCTGGGAGTTGAAGTCCACAAGTCTTAAAGTTGCCAAGGTTGGAGACCTCTAGACAACTTAACAAAATAAAGAATCGTTTTAAAATAAATGCTTGCTCTGAAGAGGTCCAGTGCTATTGTATCTTCTTTTAAACAATAGAGAATAATGTATACTTCCAGAAATTTTAATTAATTTTAACAGCTCTGTACAAGTATAGTCTGAAATGTAATAGTGTCCTGTTTAGTATTAGAGTTAAATCCTGACTTACCTTGGAGTAGATCTATTTAAATAATTGGGAGGAGTACATTTAAGAAAACTTTCTGGCATAATGTACATTTCTCCAATTCTTTGCTATTTCTATGGGTCAGGCACACATGCACAGAAATACACAGCAAACAGTGTATATCATCTGTGCTGTTTGCTGTTTACTGTTTGGCAAATTGCTGGGAGGCAGAGGCCTTTTTTCCTTGTTTTCCTCCCCCAAAACTAAGGTACGTCTTATACTCTGGTGCGTCTTATACTTCGAAAAATACGGTATATATTTTTAATTACTGGAAAGACCAACAGGTATAATTTAGCAGTAGTAGCCTGTAAGCCCTTTTGTTTTGTTTCCTGCTAAGCTGTGGGCATTATATGTGTGAGAACCATTGTAGCTTAAAAGCCAGTTTGAAGGATTCATCTTTTGGGGGAAAACTGAGGTATCTATTTTACAACAGAAAAATAAAATAGATTCTGAGGAAACTAAAACAGTATTTCATGAAGCACAATATTTGTTTTCCATAATGATCAGAACTGATCATTATGTATCAGTACATAGAGTCAAAAAAGGAAAACTTTATCAAAGAATTTTAATTTCTCTGTTGAATAAATAAATCAGAAGCTCTTACAGTCGACTGCATTTAGCTGATTCAAATAACCTCTTTATGATCATATCAAAATATTTACAGTACCATACATTCTTCTTTACAGCAAGTTCTTTATAGCAAGTTCAAAGCAGACTTCTTTACAAAGACCTTGTGGAGAGAGACACACAATGGAGACTGGAAACCACACCCAGCCCCAAGGTTAATTCTTTGCGCATGCTTAGTAGCACTTTACTCTCATTGGCTGACTGAGTTACCACATGACTCTTCCAGCTCTTGAATATTCCAACAAACTTGCTATCAAATCCCATTTTTTGCAAGAAATCTATACTTCATTGTTTTTCAACCCAGAAAACCTAAAGATGTATGGACTTGCCAACGAGGGAATTCTGGAAGTTGGTCCACATATCTTGTAGAATCAGAATAACAGATTTGGAAGGGACAATAGGAGGTCTTCTAGTTCAACCCCCTACTTAGGCAGGAAACCCTATACTATTCCAGACAAATGGCTGTCGAATCTCTTCTTTAAAAACCTCAGTGATGGAGCATCCACAACTTATGGAGACAAGCTGATCCTCTGATTATTTGTTCTAACTGTCAGGAAATTTCTTAGTTCTAGTTTGGTTCTCTCCTTGATTAGTTTCTATCCATTGCTTCTTGTCCTGCCATCTCTGTGACAGCCCCTCAACTATGGAAGAGTGCTATCATGTCACCCATAGTCAGAGGTGGGTTCCTGCCAGAGCTGCCCGGTGCGCAGGTCTGGTAGGGAGCGACCAATTGCGCAATTTGTGTGTGACCACTCTGGAGCCCTCTCTGCTGGTCCGTCGTGCGCATCGCCATCTTTTTCTGTGAATTTTTGGGCGATTTTGCTTCTGCGCATGCGCGGAAGCAAAATCGCACCAAAATCTCGCCCACGTCCCCTTGCGAGATTTCGGTGTGATTTTGCTTCCACGCATGCGCAAAAGCAAAATCGCACCAGGGGGCCCACGTGCGTAGTGAGCGCGCGCACGCCTGAAGCATGGAGATGAGCGTGCAGCGCACCGGCACCGGTAAGGAAGCAACCCGCCGCTGCCCCTAGTCCTTCTCTTCATTAGACTAGATCAGCTGTACAAGAGCTAAAGACATTATTAAAAGTAAAATTTCAACATCTAGTCTTCAATTGAGACTCAAAATAGTCCAGTTAGTGGGGGGAGGGACTTTAGTTTACAGTATATCCATACTTAGGAAAAGTTGAAGAAAAAAATCCATTTGAAGAGCAGTAATAACATTTGGTTCTTTTCTATTAAAACATAAATCATAATGTTGCAAGGAAATAATAAAAATAAAATAGAAACAAAATATTACTAGGACTAATAACCTGTAGTTGCTGATAGTATCTATCAGTTTTTAAATCCTAAGCTTTTTATCTGTACATTGAAATCCAGGCTGAGCCATGCCAAGAATATGCATAGCTTTACCCTTTAATTTTATTTTTATTTATTTATTTATTTTTGTGAAGTACGTGTTGGTAATATACATAGATATAACATTGTTTATATACATAAGATGAGTACTGATAAGAGGGAACATTAGGACAGGGATGGTAGGCACGCTGGTGCACTTATGCACGCCCCTTATTGACCTCTTAGGAATCGGATGAGGTCAACAGTGGACAGTCTAAGGGTAAAGTTTTGGGGGTTTGGTGACGAAACCACAATGTCAGGTAGTGAGTTCCAGGCATTAACCACTCTGTTGCTAAAGTCGTATTTTCTACAGTCAAGTTTGGAGCGGTTCACTTTGAGTTTGTATCTGTTGTGTGCTCGTGTATTGTTGTGGTTGAAGCTGAAGTAGTTGTTAAGAGCTCAACTCTGAGAAACGATTGAGATGGATGTTATGTTTTATATGCTAGGATTCCCTCTGTGTTTATCCATTATCTATTCTGCTAGTGTTTATATACCATTGTCCTAACTACAAAGACTCCTTACGGATTTGAATGTAAAGATCATAATGAAGCACCTTTAGAAGGTTAAGTCACACACCTAGTTTAGAGAGCCTATCCGAAACATTTTCAAAGGGATCAAACTGTTAACAAGGAAACATAAAACTCTTTTATCTTTCAAAAAAAGCCTTGTATCTAAATTACAACTGTTAGCGATTAGTTATCAGAAAGCTCCATAGGTGCTATTGATGATATCCAAATATCTGTTTCTTCCACTAATTGCATTACCAGCCCTTTTTCTGGATGGGTAGCACTTAATACTGATTGGCAGAACTGTGTTTTACAATAATCTCCTGTCAGCTCTTTGAGGTATTCCAGGTCATCAGAAAACAGCACAAGATATACAGGTAGTCCTTGTTTAATGACCGCAGTTGGACCTGGCAATTTGGTTGTTAAGTGAAGTGGTTGCTAAGTGAAATCATGACTGCAGTTAGAATTTTATTTCGGCTTTGCTTTACAGGCCTGTGAAGGTTGTAAACACAAGGATTGGTTGCAAGGTTACTTTTTCTTCATGGTTGTAACTGTGAATGGTCAGTAAGCAAGGTAGCCGCTTAATAGCACTACTGATATTAGAACTCTATTATATTGATATAAACTATAGTAAAACAGAAATTTTTTAAAGCTTGACAACTTTTATCCTTGGCTCCCTCTTGCGCCAAAGATTGTCAAGATGAATGAGCAATGTTGAGTTTCTTTCTCATAATTTCCTGCTTTTCTTGGCTAAGTTCCTATTTTCCAAATGGTTGCCACATATTTTCTTCAAGGCCGTCTCTGTACCAACCTATATCTCATAGTAACTAGTGGGTTTTAAAAAAAGGGGGGGGAGTGGTTAGAAAAGCTTCAAAGCTGTGTAAAATTAGCCAGATAATTTCTTTCAAGTTCCATTCTCTTTGCAAAATATATTCCTATTTTTCCTAGCTGCTTTGAGTGCTTTATTTCCTCAGTAGGTTTTAAATTGAACTTTTACTGCAGAAATGATACTATTGTATCATTTGTAGTCAGAGGTGGGTTCCTACCGGTTCGGACCGGTTCTATAGAACCGTTAGTAACTTGGCGGCCTGGGTCACTGGAACCGGCAGTGACCCAGGCCTGCCATGTCCCTGAGCTGTTTCTCTCGGTGGCGCCATAGGTGCCACCATCTTGTTTTTTGCTTCTGGGCATGCGGAGAAGCTTATTTTTAGTACTGCGCAATGCGCGCGCGCCCGCGCGGCACATCCCTGAGCGAACCGGCAGTAGCAGAATCTGGAACCCACCCATTTGTAGTTGAAGTTCACAAAATGCTAATCTTCCCTGGTGACCTCTATTTTCCAATCTCCAAAAGTGCCATAGGAAAAGTTCCTTTCAGAGGCAAATTCCCTTGGGATTTAATTGACTCATGAGAAGCTGCAAGCCACTGGAAAAAGACGTGTGTGTGTGTGTGTGTATGCATACATACATACATACATACATACATACATACATACATACATACATATATACTGTATACTTTGTTGTACGCCGCCCTGAGTCCTTCGGGAGTTGGGCGGCATATAAGAATAACAAAATAAATAAATAAATAAATAAATAAATAAATAAGTACGTACGTACGTACATACATACATACATACATACATACATACATACATACATACATACATACATACATACATACATACATACATATATATATATATATATATATATATATATATATATATATATATGTAGGTCTTTGGGTATTCGGGTTTTCTCCCGCGTGAAATTGGAAGTGTCTTGGCGACGTTTCGATGAAGTCTCATTCATCATCTTCAGGCTGGTGTCTTCTGCTTCCTGCTTCTAGGAGCAATGTGAGATTGCTGCTGTTTCTTCCTTTTAACCCTCTTCACCCAAGTGCCAATCAAAGAAGCCTTGACAGCTATCCAAAACAAATACAACCCCCCCAAGCACATCCTAGATCTGACCAACCACTGCCTATCCAACACATATTTCATCTATAACGGACAAAAATACAAACAAATGGAAGGAGCACCCATGGGATCACCCCTCTCACCTGTCATTGCTAACCTCTTTATGGAACACTTTGAAACCCAAGCTCTAGAAAAATCTGATCACAAACCCAAACTCTGGCTCAGGTATGTAGATGACACCTTCATAATCTGGCCACACGGGAAAGAAAAACTGGACAACTTCCTCATACACCTCAACAGCCTACACCCCAAAATACAGTTCACCATGGAAACAGAAGCTAACAACCAACTTCCCTTCCTGGATGTCTAAGTCTACAAGAAATCCAATGGCTCCCTAGGACACACCATCTACCAGAAGAAAACCCACACTAACCGCTATCTGCACACACTCTCACACCACCACCCAGCACAGATCAACTCCGTAGCCAAGACACTCATCTCCAGAACAAAACGCCTAGCTGACGAACAACACCTAAAAACCGAACTAAATACTCTCACTAACATACTAGCATCCAATGGATTCCAAAGAAATAAGATCACCAACCTAATCCAAAAAGAAACCCCCACTAAAATCCAAGATAGAGAACAAGAAAATGGCAAAGCCCTCCTCCCATACATAAAAGGCACCACAGACAGAATCAGCAAGATCCTCCACAAACACAACATCAAGACAGCATTCTGCACAAACCGAAAAATATCCACCATCCTAAGAAACCCCAAAGACAAAATTGAGTTAGAAAATCAAGGAGTATATGAAATTCCATGCGCCGCCTACCCCACCACATACATTGGACAAACCAACAGAAGAATAAGTGCACGCATTGAAGAACACAAGAACACAGTCAAAAAAGAGGAACCAACTTCTTCCCTGGTCCAACATCTTAAAGCCACAGGACATGAAATCGACTTTAAAAAGACCAGTACTATCGCGAAAACTGAACACTTTAACAACAGAATAATCAGAGAAGCCATCGAGATAGAAAAACGCCCACACAGCATGAATAAACGAGATGACACCTCCCGCCTACCAGCCATTTGGAAACCCGCCCTTATAGACAAACGAGTCTCCAACATAAAGAATGACACCAGACCCACACTCACGAAAACCACACAGGATGTCACCACCACACATCCACGCAATAAGCAAACCCACACCAATGAGGCACGACCACAAACCAGAAGCCATACTACAGCTGCATCATTAGCCACTTTAAACCCCTCCAATCCATACATGAAGCAAACTGACACCCTCCATGAAGATGTGGCACGACCAAGAACCAGAAGCCAAACAGCAGCAATGCAGCTCACCAGCTCAAATGCCCCTGCAAGTCAGACTAACCTAAGAACACCCCCAGCCAATCAGAGCACAGCTAACCCCCCAGCCAATCAGAGCACAGCCAAGCCCCCAACCAATCAGAACACACCTCCAACCAATCAGAACACAGCCAAGCTCCCATCCTATCAGTTCAAACCTCCATTGGCAGTTAAAAGGAAGAAACAGCAGCAATCTCACATTGCTCCTAGAAGCAGGAAGCAGAAGACACCAGCCTGAAGATGATGAATGAGACTTCATCGAAACGTCGCCAAGACACTTCCAATTTCACGCGGGAGAAAACCCGAATACCCAAAGACCTACATACAAACACCCGCGAAAACCTCAGAAAACAAATATATATATATATATATATATATATATATATATATATATATATATATATATATATATATATATATATATATATATATATATATATATATATATATATATATATATATATATATAATTATTAGAGTTGGAAGGGACCTTGTAGGTCATCTAGTCCAACCCCCTGCTCAAGCAGGAGTTCCTACACCCTTTTGAGACAGATGGCAGTCCAGTCTCTCCTTGAAGGTCGCAAGTGTTGGGGCTCTCACAACCTCCGCTGGCAAGCTGTTCCACCGATTGATCGCTCTCATCGTCAGAAAGTTTCTCCTCACTTCCAGGTTGAAACTCTCCTTGGTCATCTTCCATCCGTTATTCCTTGTTTGGCTTTCTGGTGCCATAGAGAACAGCCTGACCCCCTCCTCTCTGTGGCATCCCCTCAAGTATTGGAACACTGCTATCATGTCACCCCTGGTCCTTCTCTTCGCCAGACTGGCCAAGCTCAGTTCCTGCAACCGCTCTTTGTATATTTTATTTTCCAGACCCTTTATCATCCTGGTTGCTCTCTTCTGCACTTTCTCTAGAGTTTCAATGTCTTTTTTGTAGCGTGGTGACCAAAACTATGATGTTCATACCCATACATTGACTATTGTGGGAATGCCATTTTGGTGTAGTGGTTCAGACTTGAGGCTAGAAACCAAGAGAGAGAGAGTTCTAGTCTCCTTAGGCATGAATGCTGGCTGGGTGACTTTGGGCCAATCACCAGGAGACTGTGAGTTCTAGTTCTACCTTAGACATGAAAGCCAGCTTGACTTTGGGCCAATCGCCAGGAAACTGAGGGTTCCGGTCCCACTTTAGGCATGAAAGCTGGTTAAGTGACGTTA
Organism: Diadophis punctatus similis; assembly: GCA_023053685.1. Classification (NCBI taxonomy): domain Eukaryota; kingdom Metazoa; phylum Chordata; class Lepidosauria; order Squamata; family Dipsadidae; genus Diadophis; species Diadophis punctatus. Next base: position 15,289,834 of record JALIGW010000001.1, on the reverse strand, counting down.
GGCCAGTCACCAGGAGACTGTGAATTCTAGTCCAGCCTTAGGCACGAAAGACAGCTGGGTGACTTTGGGCTAGTCACACACTCTCAGCCCAACACACTTCACAGTTGTTTTTGTGGGGAAAGTAGGAGGAGGACAAGAGTAATAAGTATGTTCATCACCTTGAGTTACTTATACAAATTATAAAGTATGACCAAAAAAACAAAACAAAACACAAAGCAAAACACACAAAACACAAAACAAAACAACAAGACAAAACAAATCTTAAAGAACCTAAGAAAGGATCAGATAAGAGAGGGAGGAGCCTGCAGTTGTTTAATAGTCAGAGAAAGAAACTTAGACAGAACCCGCCTTAATGGATCAAGCTGTGGAAAGTGACAATGGGAGATTTGGAATTTCAGACTGGCAAAGTTCAGTTAATGTGGCCTTACAGTACAGCAGAATTCGCTCATCTGGTCATGTTTCCCATCTGGTTTACCTGGGAGGGCTGACACATCCCATTCAAGCTGGCACTTTAAGAGAGGAACAGGCTGAGAATGATTGCTCCTTGCTCACTCAGTCTCAGATGCAGAGGCAAATGTGAAGGCCAGGTGCCTCGTAACTGAAGAGCTTCGATAGCTGTGTGCTTTTGCTCAACTGTCATAAGATTGTTTGTTGCTGTTCTTACCATCTGCTCTCGATGCAATGTTCACTTCGTTTCACTGCCTTTTCATACCAGGAGGGTTTGTTGCCAGTGACTGGCAATTATATCTGATATGAATCTTTTTTGTTAGCTGATAAGATATTGGACTGGCTTGAACAATAGCTCTGCTGGCTTAGAAAGCAGGAGACTGGGAGTTCTAGCGCTCTCCTTGGGCCTATCAGTTCGTTGAGTTCCTTTGATCCGGTCATTCTCTCTCTGCCCATCCCACCTCATAGGGTTGCTGTTGTTCTCGGTGGGAAAAATAGGAGGTGGGAGTATATTAAGTTCTCACTTCAGAGCTGCAATTGGGACCAGCAGCTCCATTGCTAAGTGCCGTGGCTATTAAGTGAAACATGTGTTGTCCGTCCTGTTGTGGCTGTTAAGAAAATCACCCACAGTTGTTAAGTCTGTCACATGACTTCAACTCCTGACTTCCTACCGGCTTCCCCATTGACTGTGCCTATCGAAAGCTGGCTGTGAAGGTTGCAAATCATAGTAAACTCACTCGAGTTGCAAGCACTCAAATCGTGATCATGTGAACGGAGGTAGACCTTGTGATAGCCACAACTTTGAGGATTGATGGTAAGCTTGCTTTTTCAATGCTGTCCTGAGTTTGAATGTAGTGTTATTCTCAGTAATTAACTTAAGATTGAAACTTTTATTATATAACAAATATTTTGATGTGAGTCACAGCAGGATTTTTTTTCAACGTTATAGTCAACTTTGGAGGAAAATGCCAAATGATTTTCATGCTTGTATTATTGATAGCCTAAATTGTAATTAATAGCGATGGAATGTTTTTCTTCTGGTCTAAGTTATCTAAAGTTATCTAAACTCTTAAGTTATCTAAATAATAAAATGTCAATAATCTTCAATGATATTATACTGTAAAAGTTTTACCATATTGAAACAATACGTATCAAGATTTATAATGATACAGTAAAAAAGGGGAAAGAATTTCTCTTTGCAAAGTAGGGTAAAGGAACTTAAATTTTCCTCTCACTTAAATTCTTTGTGATGATGTCACACAACTATGTAGTTTTCTTGGCAATTATATAGAAGTGGTTTGCCAGTATCACTTTTTGGATTCACCCTCCTCCAATTTCTAGGGTATCCTACAGAACTGAATTTTCTTAGTGGTCCCTCATCCTGGTAGTGTAAACAGGCCAGATTTATTTTAGCTATTCTGGGGAGTCAAAGTTGGCTAGGAATAAAAAAAAAATAGAGGTCAAAAGATGGGGGCGGATGGGTGAAACTCAATTAAGGGATCTGCATCCATGCTGCCTAGCAACCAGATGGAGCAAAGGAAATTGTTGTTTCTGTCTAGGATTTTCTGCTTAAAAAATTGTAGGTTCTCTTTGTTTTTTTGTTTTTGCTGCTATGCCCTGAGAGAGGTCTTATTAAAAGCTGTTTCTGTTCCTTTGCATCTTGTCAGGTCTGTTTTATTTCTCAGTACAGTAAAGTTTGCCAAGTTTCGTACCTTATTCAGTCTCTTCCGCTGAGACGTTTTGATAATAAATAGAACTTTAGAAATGTGTTTAGCATTGCAGCCAAATCTCTAGGAATGTATTTTAGTGTAATCTGGGCCTATGAATATGATAATAGTATTCCAATTTTTTTCTATACAGCATCTCTATGCAGACATTTTTCTAAATGCCCCTTCCTTCCTTCCTTCCTTCCTTCCTTCCTTCCTTCCTTCCTTCCTTCCTTCCTTCCTTCCTTCCTTCCTTCCTTCCTTCCTTCCTTCCTCCTTCCTTCCTTCCTAAATTGTATGAGGTTTATAACTGAGAAGTTATAAGTTGCGTAGCCCTGAAAGCTATTGCCAATCAGTGGTGGGTTCCTATGAGTTCGGCCCGGTTCGGGCAAACTGGTAGCACCGGCAGTGGGAGGCTCCACCCATCCAGCAAAACGTTATCACGGAGCTTCTGCGCTCAAAACGTGCTCCCGTTCTCAAAACGGTAGCAGAGGTAAGTGAAACACACCACTGTTGCCAATGATCTAAAGGTGCAGGAAGTTTTCAGTGTATGACCGTAATTGAGCCCAAAATTTCTGTTGCTAAGTGAAACAATTGTTAAGTGAGTTTTTCCCCATTTTATGACTTTTTTTGTTGTTAAGTGAAACATTGCAATTGTTAAGTTAGTAAGATTATATTTATCTAAAGTAAGGTTATCGTTGCAATGTAAATCTTATCTCTCTTCCTCGGTAAGCTATCTTCAAGGCCTGAGAACAGTGAAGTATAAGAAGGCCAACAAAATCTTAAAATAAAACAGGGTTCCAGAGTCTTAATAAAACATTATTTTTGTTAAGTGTGTTTTAGTAAGTGTTCTATTCAAATGTTGTAATACTATAATTTATACAATATTGTAATGCAAGATAGTCCCTTTTGCCCTCCCAGTTGTGACTCAGTTTCCAGTGTGCCCCCCCCCCCAATCCTCATTGTTTTCAAGAATTAAAATGGCATCTGGCCTTCAATGTGAGTAAAATAACTAGGCTTAGATCTCTGCAGCCAACAAGGATGGATGGATCAATCAGTTGATTTATGATATTTCTACGTCAGTGACTTCTCATGGACCGCAAGCAGTTTATAAAACCATAAAACCAACCATTCATACTGATGTCATAATATTTGTTTTCTTGGTACCGTACTGTAATTTATGAAGGGTGAGACATATGCTACTCATTTGCAATGAAAGCTCTCATAAATCCCCTAAAAATAAATAAGGACAAATTGGAACCACAGAGACGTCCTCCTTAAAACTTCCTAGCTACTTGGGGGAAAACTTGAAAAGTTAAGGAGAGAGGGAAAAATAATAGTTTTCTTTAAAAAAAATTTTTTTATATATATAGAGAAGGTAAAAAATGTGAAGAGGAAACCTGAATTTCTCTATTTTTTTTCTACCTGGCTTTTCACTTTCTACTTTGTCTAATTTTTCTCCTTTATGATTCCACTTTTCATAATTTTTTTGTTTCTCCCCTTTTATTCCAATTCCTCCCCTTTTTAGCTTCCCATTCTAAAGAACCTCCTTCTCATTTTTCTCTTTCCCACTTCTCCAAATATTTGGAGGACTTTGACGTCTGCCTGCCAGTGGTCAAGTCAAGGAGTATCATATGTAATCAGTCATTGCAATATCATGATGATGTCATGGTGCATGGGAGATTAATTGTCCTTACTAGCAGGCATCCATGAATGTGGACTATCCTGTACACAAGTAGCAATCCATACATAATGTTCAGAATATCATTGGGCTCCAGCTACCAGCCCTGGACAATATCTCTGCATCTCGCTGTTCTAGGAAGTTGCACAATATTCTCAGAGACTCTTCTCATCCTGCTTACAATCTTTTTGAGCTGTTGCCTTCTGGCAGAAGATACAGAACAATCAAAACTCGGACCACACGCTTTCTGAATAGTTTTTATCCTAGAGCTATAATTGCACTTAATAATGAATTGAAGGGTCACCATCAGTGAGCTGTTGGATAGTATTACTTGGTCTGTTGTATGGATGTTTGAGTGGTTCAGGGTGGGGAATTTGTGGCGGGTGGGGATTGCTATGTGTGTTGGGACTGGTCTTGAAGCGTTATGTGACTTTTGTTGTATGGTGTACTGTGTATATACGTGCAATGACAAATTTTTATTATTATTGTTGTTGTTATTGTTGTTATTATTATTCATAAGAGGTAATCCCCGACTTAAAACCATTCATTTAGTGACATTTATTTCAAAATTACAGTGGCACTGAAAAAAGTGACTTTCACACTTACAACCATTGCAGCATCCCCATGGTCACATGATCAAAATTTGGGCTAATGGCATGTACCTATGACGGTTGCAGTATTCTAGGGTCACATGATCACCATTTGTGATCTTTCCCAGCCAGCTTCCGATAAGCAAATTCAATGGGGGGGGGGGAGCCAGATTCACTGCAATGATTTGCTTAACAACAGGGAGAAGAAAAGGTCATAAAATGGGGCATAAGTCACTTAACAACTGCCTTGCTTACCAATTTTGGGCTGAATGGTGGTTGCAAGTCGAGGATTACCTGTATCTGGAAATAACTTCTTGCTGAACATGCACAATTGGTAAGACAGATCCCAATCTGGAAAGTTGGAGAAATTGGAGAAGGTGTCAGGGTTCCAAGTAACACCCCCAACGAAAGAAAACTCCGAGGCTTGAGGTTCCTCAAAGTTCCATTTTATTAGAGATGTCATATTGGCACATCTGGGAAAACCCGAATCTGAAAGCTTCTGGTTTTCCACACCCAAAAGAAAGTCCAAGTCCCTGCCTCAGCACCCACATGTCCATCACATGGTCCAATCAATGCACCGTCCCAACTGGAGATGCCTCCCAGGTACACCCCTCCAGGAGCAGGGCAGTGTGACCTTGACTCTCAGAGAAAGGAATGTTATTTTGACTATATATCCCCACTCACACAATCCCCCCCTCCCAGTTTCCCACAGCACTAAATGTGGCAGGCCTGAAGATCCAACATCCAAGATGGTTTCCAGGCCTGACAGAAGGATTTTCCCCAATTCATGCCTCAGAAATCTGAAGGAAGGCAAAATTCTGTCTAACTTACTCCGTATTGATTTGTAAGGATTCCCCAGAAGTTATCATCCTGGGTACCATTACAATTTTATCACCAGGGAGTTGGAGACCATTGTCATTGTTCAAAAACAGGGAAACCAACTTGGATTAAAATAAACACCAGCTCTGGTGTGGTTTTTGAGCCTAAAGTAGTTTTGCTATAAAGGACCATGAAGAATAGGGAAGCGAGGTGATTTATTATTCAGGTATTCATTCAATTAAACTCTCCAGAGATCACCTTCAATTTCCAGCACCACGAAGTAAATTGTCATTCTTGCGGGACGGAGAAAAATTGATCATTCCTACAATTGCTTTTTGACCTCTTCATGTAAAACCTCTTGTAAGTTGCTTTAAATTATTTGCAAATGTTACGGTGGGTAACTTCTCTGGGAAATCATGGCTACATGGCTCAGGGCCAGGTTACCTTCGGGACCGCATCCTGCCGCATACCTCCCTACGACTGGTTAGGGCCCACAGAGTTGGCCTCCTCCAGGTCCCATTGACCAAGCAATGCCGGTTGGCGGGGCCGAGGGGGAGAGCCTTCTCTGTGGGAGCTCCCTCCCTTTGGAACCAACTCCCTCCAGAGATCAGGACTATCCCCACTCTGCTGGCCTTCTGTAAAGCAATAAAAACTTGGCTCTTCCGGCAGGCGGGGTGAAAGTGAGACCAATCAGACTATATATGGGTCTCCCCCCTGGTTATGAATGCTAGATGTTTTTTTAACTTTTGTAGTTTTTAACTGTTATGATTTTTATATTGATAAATGGATTTGACATGGTATGAGCCGCCCAGAGTCCCCTGGGAGTTGGGCGGCATACAAATCTCTCTCTCTCTCTCTCTCTCTCTCTCTCTCTCTCTCTCTCTCTCTCTCTCTCTCTCTCTCTCTCTCTCTCTCTCTCTCTCTCTCTCTCTCTCTATATATATATATATATATATATATATATATATAAATAAATAAATAAATAAATCAGACCACGGAAAAGGTTTTCTTGATTTTTCTGCTTTTTTCTTCTCTTTCTTAGAAGAGACAGTGGGACAATCCACCGTGAACCCAACTGCATGGGGCCAGCCCCATCCAAATCAAAGTTATTGTTCATTCAAAACATTGGGAACTAAACAGTTAAAAAGTAATCACCTAGTGTTATTTACTGGAAAGCCACTGATTTTAAGGGCAGGAAAGGAAGACAGCAAAGAAAAGGGGAAAAAGCGGAGGAAAATGAACCTTGAATGAAGGCACTCAGGAAAATCTTAACAAGTGATGTGCATATATAATGTCATTTGTTCAAAATTCTTAACTGGATTATTCCATTATCCTACTATCTAGGTTTACACATTATATCATTTTATAAACTAACCAAGGGGTCTGGGTTCATACAACAGAGTAACGCCCCCCCCACTGCAAGATTAATCAAGGCTTCAAATAACCAAAATTTGCATCTGTGTAAAGTTTTAAGTATGGTTAGAATGCCATACGATCACAATATAACATATAACATAGAATTCTTTATTGGCCAAGTGTGATTGGACACACAAGGAATTTGTCTTTGGTGCATATGCTCTCAGTGTACATAAAAGAAAAGATACATTTGTCTAGAATCATGAGGTACAACACTTAATGATTGTCATAGGGTACAAATAAGCAATCAGGAAACAATCAATATTAATATAAATCGGAAGGATACAAGCAACAAGGTACAGTCATACCGTCATAAGTGGGAGGAGATGGGTGATAGGTACGATGAGAAGACTAATAGTAATAGTAATGCAGCCTTAGTGAATAGTTTGACAGTGGTGAGGGAATTATTTGTTTAGCAGAGTGATGGCGTTCGGGAAAAAAACTGTTCTTGTGTCTAGTTGTTCTGGTGTGCAGTGCTCTATAGTGTCGTTTTGAGGGTAGGAGTTGAAACAATTTATGTCCAGGATGTGAGGGGTCTGTAAATATTTTCACGGCCTCTTTTTGACTCCTGCAGTATACAGGTCCTCAATGGAAGGCAGGTTGGCAGTAATTGTTTTTTTCTGCAGTTCTGATAAGGGTTTTAAAAACCTCCTACCAGTAATGTTTTAATAGATCTCATATGTTTGAAGAGTTCATTTTTACTTGCGCTGTCCTGAAGTATGGTGTGGGTTGGACTGGACAGAGGGATAGGACCTTTATGTAAGACAGGGGCTACTATTTCTCTCCTCAATGGCAAAACAGAAAAATAATTAATTTGGTAAGAATACTCTGATGATAATACCCTCTGTACGTGAGCAGTTGCCCTAGCTCCTCCAGCGTGCATGCGCGTGCCGGTTTTCGGCTGGCCGCACTCACGCCGCCCCTCCCTTCCCAGGAGTCTCCACGTGGCCCATTTTGGATGCCAGGTATGGACAGGGCTCGCGCGGAGGCTCTGGGAGGGTGTTTTTGGCCTCCGGAGGGCCTCCAGGGGTGGGGGAAGCCATTTTCGCCCTCCCCAGGCTCCAAGAAAGCCTCTGGAGCCTGGGGAGGGCGAAAAACAGGCCTACAGGGCATACTAGAAGTCTGGAAATGGGCGGTTTCCGGCCTCCGGAGGCTTCAGGGAGGCCTGCTAGGCCTAAAACGGGGCGCTGGGGGTTGTGCGCATGCGCAGGGGGCGGGGCATCACGGGGGTCACACGCACATGCGCAGGGGGTGGGGCACGGGGGCATTGAATTATGGGTGTGGGCATGTGCGCACTTGCTATCGCACGCACGTGCATGCTTTCGGCACCCGAGGGGAAAAAAGTTCACCATCACTGGTATAAGGTGTCCTACTTAAGCAGGGGGTTGGACATGGTACCTTCCATATCTGTTATTCTGATAATATCCAAGCTGTGCATTTTTATGCTTATATCGGCTTACTGGAGTCAGTAAATCCAGGCAAAGGGGAAATAAATTGGTACAGGAATTTAAAATGAGGGTTTTTCCCCCTCAGTCGCAGGCATTATCAAGTGCTGTTTCAATCATTCAATTTTTGACTGAAGAGGCTCGTGTGATGCAGGACTTTAATGATTCTGAAGTAATTTTCTCCTCCTCTCTCCTCTTTTCTTGGTATTTTAATAGTGTAGGCGATTGAGAGCTAACAAGCAGCTTTGCTGAGAGAGCCCTCTGAGGTAAAATTAGCTTATGAATAAGGGGCTTGTTAAATTCCCAATCTTGGTGGCAGAGAAGTCTTAATAAAGTTCTTGATTGTGTTAGGAAGGTAGCACTAGGTATGTATGTATTCAAATAAAAGAGGCTTTTAGCATTCTTCTAAGGCAGTGTTTCTCAACCTTTGCAACTTTAAGATGGGTGGCCTTCAAGCACTAGAATCCCCCAGTCATCTTTGAAATTCTGAGCATTGAAGTCCACCCATCTTAAAATTGCTAAGGTTGAGAAACACTGATTTAAGGCACTTGAATGTTTCTTTACATGCTGCAAGGATCGGAAGGATAATAAGATCTAAAATCCAACTTTTTTTTTTAATTCAAGAGGCATGTAGATTTTGAGCAGAGGTAGTCCTTGACTTACAACCACAATTGAGCCCAAAATTCCTGCTGCTAAGCGAGACATTGGTTAAGTGAGTTTGCCCCATTTTATGATATCTTTCTTGTCAAATTCGTTAAGTGAATCATTGCAGTTGTCAAATTAATAACATAGTTGTTAAGTGAATCTGGCTTCCTTGTTGACTTTGCTAGTCAGGTGGTTGTAAAAGGTGATCACATGACCTTGGGACATTGCAGCCATCACAAATATGAGCCAGTTGCCAAGTGTCTCGGTTTTGAGCATGCGACCATGGGGAGGCTGCAACTGTCGTGTGAAAAATGGTCATAACTCACTTTTTCAGTCTGTTGTAACTTCAAACAGTCACTAAAAATGTTGTAAGTTGAAGACTACCTGTAACTTATTAGGGATACACAAAAGTGGTTTGGACAAAGCAGTGTGCAGCAGGGGTAGGTTCTACTTAACTTCCCCAACGGTTCGCATCGTGACAGAAGTGCACATTTTGCACGCCCGTCACTTCCCAGAAATGACCCTCGTGCATGCGCAGTACTATAAAAAAAGCTTCTGTGCATGCGCAGAAGCGAATAACAAGATGGCAGCGACTACGGCGCTGCCGAGAGAACCGGCTCGGGGGTGTGGCAGGCCTGGGTCGCTGCCGGTTCCAGTGACTCAGGCCGCCAAGTTATTCCCAGTTCTATAGAACCTGTCCAAACTGGGAGGAACCCACCTCTGGTGTGCAGGTCAGGGCAAACCATTTAATTCATTTCAGCTTCTTCATGTACCTACAGGTAGACCTCAATTTTTGGCCACAATTGAGACCAGAATTTCTGATGCTAAGCAAGGCATAACTTATGTGAGGGTTTTTTTTTTTACTGTGAGGATGCTGCAATGGTTCTGTGAGGGCCAGTCATAAGCCTTTTTTTCCCCAAGGTCCATTGTACCTTTGAATGGTTGCTAAACAAATAATTGTAGGTCAAGGGCTAGCAATAGCACTTAGACTAGCAGTCCTCAACCTTTCTGGCTCCACAGACAGGTAGCAGTGGCAGGGGAGTGGATGGTTTTATGCGCGCAACCCAGATCCTGCACATGTGCAAATGAAGTTTTGTGCGTTTGCCAGCCGCTTTCATGGCCTGGTTCCTAATAGACAATGGACCGGTATCGGTCCACAGAACAGGAGTTGGGGACCCCTGACTTAGACCTATATACCGCTCCATAGAGCTTTACAAGTACTCTCTGGGCTGTTTACAATGTCAGCATATGCTCCCAACAAGCTAGGTCCGTGATGGCGAACCTATGGCAGGCGTGCCACAGGTGGCACACAGAGCCATATCGGAGGGCACGCGAGGCGTTGCCCTACGTCAGCTCCAGCGTGCATGTGCGCTCTGGCCAGCTGATTTTTGGCCTTTTCGGCCATTTTTGCTGCCCCCAGGCTTCAGGGAAGCCTCCTGAAGGGTGGGGATGGCAAAAAATCCCCCAATGGGCCAACTGGAAGTTCGTTTCTGAACTTCCAGTTGGCCCGTTTGCCCGTTTTTTGCTGTCCCCAGGCTTCAGGAGTCCGATGTGAAGCCTGTGCGCATGCGCGAGGGGCAGCGGGGGGAGTGTACATGCACGGGGGGGGGCAGCATGGGGGTTGTGCGCATGCACAGGGGGAGGGCATGGGTGTGGGCACACTAGCATGCACGCGCACACCCTTTTGGCACACGAGCCAAAAAAAGGTTTGCCATCACTGAGCTAGGTCCTCATTTTACCGATTTCGGAAGGATGGAGGGCTGAGTCAATCTCGAGCCCCATCAGTATCAAACTCCAGACAGTGAGCAGAGTGAAACTGCAATACTGCACTTTAACTACTGCAGGGCTCTACCTGTACATACACATACATTCAGAAAAATAAATTCCTACTGGTGTTCATCTTGCTATGGATTTAGTATAGGGGTGACATGATAGCAGTGTTCCAATATCTCAGGGGCTGCCACAACGAAGAGGTTCACACAAATAGCTTAACATGTCAAGCTATTCTCCAAAGCACCTGAGGGTAGAACAAGAAGCAATGGGTGGAAACTAAACAAGGAGAGAAGCAACTTAGAACTAAGGGGAAATTTTCTGACAGTTAGAACAATTAATCAGTGGAACAGCTTGCCTCCAGAAGTTGTGAATGCTCCAACACTGGAAGTTTTTAAGAAGAGATTGGATAACCATTTGTCTGAAATGGTATAGGGTTTCCTGCTGAACCAGGGGGTTGGACTAGAAGACCTCCAAGGTTCCTTTCAACTCTGTTATTCTATTCTGTTCTGTTCCATTCTTCCATTCCATTCCACTCCACTCCACTCCAGTATGAATCATCAGGGAGTGAAATTTACTCCCAGCAGGATCCTAGTGGAAATTTTCTGCAGCACCAGTGTGCACACATGCTTATGATGATCTCCTGTATAAATACATTGCTGTATGTCTGCATTGAAGGTCCCAGCAGTCTGATTTGTGTGAACCAGATGTTAAATGCTTATATGTGTTACAGCGGTTGTGCCAAAAAATCACCTTTTTTTCCTGTGTGTCCCGACAAAGCAGGAAAGAAAGCTCAAGAGTGTGTCTGAAAGGGATTGGGTTTTGTAGACAGATACAAAGCCACAACTGTGCAGGATTGTGATCTGAGCTTTCCATACAGATAGTTTGTGCAAGCCAAGGGGGAAAAAGAATCCCCCCCCCTCAGCTACTGTAATCGTACTAAAAATACCAGGGCATCTGTATCTATGGGATAAGTTATCTTTTTTTCATTTTTAAACAAACCTTGCTGTGCATCGTTGTGATTTATGGATGAAATTTTCTCCCATACATATCTGTATAGTTCAGTAAAATGCCAAGCACAAAATTGTGTTACATCAACCCGGTTCTAAGCTGAAGTGTTACCAGTGAGTTTAGCACTGCAGCCGATGACTCTTAAAATTGTTTTAATTATCTATCTTATCAGCAATATTAAAAAGAGGGGAAACATTAAATTAAAAAAAAACCTCATCTCTAAGCAATTAAAACCTCACTATCCACACTCAAGAGGGACATCAAGCTGTTTCTCCTTATGTCTTAAGGTCTCTGAACGCAGGGAAAAGGGCCAAATTGTTGTGTAACGTTTAATATGAAGACCTTTAATATTCAATTTAAGTATCATTCTTCATTGGAAAGTCTTGTTGATTCGTTGATTCCAAAACCACTGCATTTCTGAAAGGTTTCAATTTAACTTTAATTCAGTTTGCGTTGAATTGAAGTGAATACTTTTATCGGCCAAGTATGATTAGGCATAGAAGGAATTTGTCTCCAGTACAGAATCACTCAGTGTACTTTCAGGGCAACAGAGAAAATAATAATAATAATAAAACTGGTGGGACCATAACATAGAGAAAGTCATAGAAAATTAAGAAGTTAAATGTCTCTGGGACTTTAGAATTCAAACAGACAGGCCCCTGCCACATAACACCCCGGACTTAACAATTGTCGATAAGAAAGACAAAAAGCCTGGGTAGTGGGTGTGGCAGTGTCTGGAGACAGCAGAATAGAAGAGAATGAATTGGAGAATATAACAAAATACAAAGATGTACAAATAAAAATAGAACAACTGTGGCAAAGACAAGCAAGGGTAGTACCAATAGTAGTAGGCACTTTGGGTGCAATCCAGAGGTGGGCTGTTGCCGATTCAGACCGGTTCGGGTGAACTGGTAGTTCCGACCACCGGCTGGGCCCGCCCACCTGCCCCGACGCTATCTGGTCCTATATATCTCTCTCTCTGGCTCGCTCACCCCGCCCACGCAGCCCAGCTGATTTCCGCGCCTCGCCCACTCTACTCACCGCGGCTGCCCGAGAAGGTGTGCTGGAAGCTGCGCGCATGAAATTGCTGTGTGTTTGAAGCCATGCGCAAGCGCAGAAGGCGCACGTGTGAGCAAAACACGTGTGCACGTGTGCACTCACATTTTCGGTTCTGCACTAGGCGAACCGGTTGTTAAATTATGTGCAGCCCACCTCTGGTGCAATCCCAAAACAACTGGAGCACCACTTGAATACCACTGGCATTGACAAATTTGCCATCAGTCAATTGCAGAAGCAGCTTTACTTGGAAGTGCGATGATATCTCTAACACCGTCAAACATCCAGATTTGCCTGATCCCAGATCCTTGGTAAGGACTTGATAGGTAGACAAAAATGCCAAAACCAATCTGAACATCTGGCTGACTGTGCAATGAATAGTAATAGCAGTAGTAGTAGTAGTAGTAGTAGTAGTAGTAGTAGTAGTAGTAGTTAGTAGTAGTAGTAATAGTGGTGGTGGTGGTGATGATGATGATGATGATGATGATGATGATGATGATGATGATAATAATAATAATAATAATAATAATAATAATAATAATAATAATAATAATAATAATGCCAATAAAAGTAGGGAAGTAAAGAAGGTAATAAAAGGCCTAAATAATAAGAGTTGGGCATATCCAGAGTCAAAACAAAATACATTTCTGCTTTTATAGAAGACTCCAAATTCCACCAGTGAGCAACCAGCCTCAGTTTAACTCCCTTCCTCTTAAGAGCTTACCTTTCCTCCTTTCCCCAAGAAATATGTGAACTATGGCCTTAATTTGGCCCCTGACCCTGCAACCTCAGAATGACTGGCTGATACCATTTGTCTGCCAGTTCTGATGCTGTTATGTACATCCTATGCTCTTTGATCTGCAATGAGAGGATGCAACGTTTTAATCAATGTGCTTTCACAGAGGTGTCCAAATCTTCTCATTATGATCTGCTGGTTCTTTGTGTTTTACAGGCAGGAACATCTGGGAGACAAACTTATTACTTGGCCGATGTAGCATGCAGATTTCAGATTTAATATGGTCCTGCAAGGGGCTTCTCATTTTGATGCAAATTGCAAGAGATTATGTTTTGCCAGTTCTAAATTAGAAATCACAGCAGGTTCTATGAGTTGAAGGAGTGGTGATGGGTGTTTATATGCGTGTGAAAGAGCAAGGGTTTTTATTTTGCTTCGGGTTTGGTTCAAAAATAACTTGAACAATATGTAGATGTGAAAGAACTCTGAATAGCAAATGATTCTAGCCTAGTTCATTGACTAGAAAGGTTCCTAAAGAAGAAACAAGATTGATTGGAAATAGCCCCAAGTGTATCTTTCATGACTTAATTTCTTCTCTAAAACTGGGGAAAGATAATGATGAATAAGGATAATATAGGTAGACCTTCACTTAAGTCTGTTTGTGTTACCATGGACAAAAGTGACTTATAACCTGGAAGTTATGACTATCGCACCAGTGAATGAAGATCATCTGAAGTATTAGTGCCGCTTTACAAAACCCTAGTAAGACCACACCTGGAATACCGCAACCAATTTTAGTCACCATACTACAAAAAAGATGTAGATATCTTGGAAAAAGTTTGTAGAAGAGCAAATAAGATGATCAAAGGCCTGGAGATTAAAACATATGAAGAATGGCTGCAGGATTTGGGTTTGGCTAGTTTAAAGAAAAGAAGAATTATGGGTGACATGATAGCAATATTCCAGTATTTGAGGGGCTGCCAGAAAGAGGGGGTCAACTTATTTTCCAAAGCACCAGAGGACAGGACAAGAAACAATGGTTGGAAACTAATTAAGGAAAGAAGCATCCTAGAACTAAGGAGGAACTTCCTAACAGTGAGGACAATTAACCAGTTGAACAGCTTGCCTTCAGAAGTTGTAGGTGCTTCATCACTGGAGGTTTTTAAGAAGACTACACAGCCAATTATCTGAAATGGTATAGGTCTGCGATGGCAAACCTATGGCACACCATAGCTGAGGGCACACAAGGCATTGCCCTATGTCAGCTCCAGTGCGCATGCGCGCACTGGCCAGCTGATTTTCGGCCTTGGGAAAGGCCATTTTCGCCCTCCCCAGGCTTCAGGAAGCTTCCCTGAAGCCTCCGGAGTGTGAAAAACGGCCCAACGGGCAAACCGGAAGTTCAGAAAAATGGACTTCCGGTTTGCCCATTGGGTCATTTTTCGCACTCCGGAGGGTTCAGGGAAGCCTGAGGGTGAAAAATGGCCCAACCGGGGGGGCATGTGCGGGGATGCGCGCAAGGACAGTGTGGTGCGTGTGGGGGGAGTTGTGTGCTGGCTAGCACACGCCCGCACTCCCATTTTTGGCACGCAAGAAGAAAAAGGATCACCATCACTGGTATAGGTTCTCCTGCTTGAGCAGGGTATGGACTAGAAGAAAAACCTCCAAGGTCCCTTCCAGCTCTATTCTATTTTAAAATATTGCACTCCCATTGGGGCTCTTAGAACCCTGTTCAAACGATTAGGTGTGTTAATATATGATTAAGCCACAAATCATTGTTATGTGTATATTGCTTTAAATGCATTGTGGATGATTACTATATAAGCAAGCAAGAGAGCACGCTCAATGTGGTTGGTGGTTTAGTGTGGTGAGTCGTGTTGGACGGTGTGTTCTGGATTGAAGACTCTCTGCTGCTTTACTGATGAGTAGATTACTTTATGACTGTGTGGAATTGCTGTGAAGAGAAGAGTAACTGTGATAGTATAGAATTAAGTGATAGCTGTAATCTTTTTTTGTGAGTTAAAACAAAGATAGGCAAGAAGAAAAAACTTCGCATTGATTGAATAACTGTGTATGACTTGGACTTCCTATTTAACTTTGCTACTATTCCAAGTAAAAACTACTTTGTACATACTAAAGATATTCTGTTTATTGACTGAATAGCATTCATATCAAACTGCAACACCATTACTACAACACATTTCGCTGTGTATGTGCTTAACAGCACAATAACTCCTTAACAGGGGCCCCAAGCCAACTGGGACAGCCAGGTCTTCAAGATCTTAAGGAAGGTTGGGAGTTGCTGCTTTCGAGTGGTCAGAAAATTAACTTCAAGATCCCAGTAGTTTGAGGAGTACTTCCTTTGATATCTTCTAATGGATTGAAATTAACTGGAGACGTTGTGGAAAGGGAACCAGGAATATTCTTCCAACAACATATTGCAGTGATATAAAGCAGGCCTTTTTGGTTCTAGTGCATAATTGTGAAAGTTTCTTATTGGTACAACATTTCCGCACTTGACCAGTAGAAGACAGGAGCTTAAAACATGTCCCAAACACTTGGATTTTAATTGTAGACCAAAATATTTTCAAAGAGATGTGTTTTGTGGTGACTAGTATCTTTTGTGTATATGTTGGAATGTTTTTTAAGTTGTACAGAAAATGCCATCCTTCCATTGTTTGCTTGTATTCGTTGACTATTTGCCTATGAAGTCGTGTTTAACTTCTAGTGATCACATAGCTGCTTCTCCATGATTTGATTGCATATTATTTCTCACTGCTGTTTGTTTTGTATGCTGCTAAATAAAACAAATAAGAATTACAATTACTCACGTTTGGCTGCAACCCATGTAACAAACTTGCAAAGCAGGTGAGGCTTATTATCCCCTTCTTTATTTGATTAAAATAACATTTCTCCTGTCCTTTTGCTCAGGAAGTTTACAAGAAAATGTAGAAGCACATTTTAAGAATTTAAATGCCTGTTTAAATGGGTTTTTCTCTGCATTGCAAAAAGCAAGATTAAATGCAGGAACTGGATGAAATGATTCACAGGTCTACAAATTGAGAGCAAGGTTTTTCTGTCATTTATGTATTGCAGCCTTGTAGAAATGGTCTGTTGCTGGCTGCTTCACATAACAATGATGGAGAATAAACGAGGCTGACTTAACAAGCCATGGCCAACCTACTTTCTGTTTCAACCATCTCCTTTTAGTTGGCCTCTCTCATCTCCTTTTAGTTGGTTTTCGGTATGTTATCTGCGAGCGCCTCTCTCTCTCTCTCTCTCTCTCTCTCTCTCTCTCTCTCTCTCCCCCTCCCTCCCTCCCTCCCTCCCTCCCTCCCTCCTCTCCCCCTTCTTTTCTCTATCTTTCCCCTCTTTAATGGGAAAGGAGATCTCTCTTCTTCCAAGCATCTAAGCTGCTTGCTTGGAATGAGATTTTGAAATGACATCAAAAGTTTAGGTTGGTTAGCCCTACTCTGTTCCTATGAAAAAAGCTCTCTTACAAAAACCTTAGTTGTAGAAAGAAGTCCATCTACTGCAGTGGTGAAAACCAATTTTTTTTATTGCAGGTTCTGTGGGCGTGGCTTGGTGGGTGTGGTGTGGCTTGGTGGGCGTGGCAGGGGAAGGATACTGCAAACTCTACATTCCCTCCCAACTCTAGAGCCAGCCAGAGGTGGTATTTGCCAGTTCTCCGAACTACTCAAAATTTCCGCTACCGGTTCTCCGAACTACTCAAAATTTCCACTACCGGTTCTCCAGAGCCTGTCAGAACTTGCTGGATTTCACCCCTGATCTGTTTCTTCATGTTTCTATGACTCTTCCTGGAAGTGTGAAAAAGACCAATATGTAATTAGGATCCTTTAAAGGAAGGCATTAAATGGGAATTCTTTCCATGGGTCCTTTACAGTGGTGGTACCAAAGAGGAGACTTCTGACCTTGAGAAATTGTTGGAGAATTTCTCTTTGAAATTTATAGACATTGTCCCCCCCCCCACCCCTGCCTGCAGCTCTAAATTAGAACATGGATTATTAACCTGCTTGCTTTCAATTAAGAGGTGGTAACTTTCCTCTGTATTGAAACTGTCACAGCTCCATTGAGCTTCTGGGAGAAAACAGTACATCAACAGGAAGGAAGGAAGGAAGGAAGGAAGGAAGGAAGGGAGGGAGGGAGGGAGGGAGGGAGGGAGGAAGGGAGGAAGGAAGGAAGGGAGGTGGGAAGGAAGGAAGAAGGAGAGGGAGGGAAGGAGATGGGAAGGAAGGTAGAAGGGAAGGAGGGAAGGAAGGAAAGATTTCTACTTGAGTTTGAACTAGATAAAAAGTGTGTTGGTGGTGATTTATAACAAGGAATATGTAACATATGAACATTTGATTTAAATGGTGGACTCTATGAGCCTACATGTTTAGCAGAAAATGGGTATGTTCTCTTTCATTATTTTTCCAGCTTCAGAATCTTTTCACAGAAAATGGAGCTGGGATGATATATTATTTCACTGCTTTTGTTGCCTCTGTCTTATCTCCAAAGTCCCAGGGCAGTTAGTAGTTAAGAAGGCACAGAGAATCCCAGGATTTCTGCCAGCGTTTGTTCCCATTCTCCACCAGGCCACCCACATTTTCTGAAAGATTGTCAAAGCACAGTCTTCTGTCAGAACTAGATAGAGGACATAGGAATCTCGCTGGGTCATGCCATTTTCCAAAGTAATTCAACTAAGCATATTCGGGAAACTCACAGTCCTGGCCTGGAAGGTTAACCCAT
Source organism: Diadophis punctatus similis (assembly GCA_023053685.1). Lineage (NCBI taxonomy): Eukaryota > Metazoa > Chordata > Lepidosauria > Squamata > Dipsadidae > Diadophis > Diadophis punctatus. The sequence continues at coordinate 15,271,769 of JALIGW010000001.1, read as the reverse complement.
CTTCTCAGCAACCACGATTTAATTATGAGCCGAGGTGGCGCAGCGGTTAGAGGCAGGTACTGCAGGCCACTTTAGCTGACTGTGATCCGCAGGTCACCGGTTCAAATCTCACCGGCTCAAGGTTGACTCAGCCTTCCATCCTTCCGAGGTAGGTAAAATGAGGACCCAGATTGTTGGGGGTAATATAAATATACATTGCTTACTGGTGTAAACCGCTTAGAGAGTGCTTGCACTATGAGGCGGTATATAAATCTCACAAATAAATAATAAGGCTGACGGCTTATGATTCAGAAGGTAATGTGAGTCATCAATAAAGGTAGTCCTTGACTTACAACCATTTGCTTAGTGACAGTTCCAAGTTACAATGGCACAGAAAGAGGCTACTTACAACCAGTTCTCACACTTACAATAACCTCAGCGTCTCCTCGGTCACGTGATCCAACTTTGGTGCTTGGCAACTGGCATGTACTTATGACAGTTGTAGTGTTCTGGAGTGATGTGATCACCATTTGTGACCTTTCCAGCAGTGAAGAAAGCCAGATTTGCTTGACAACTGCAAGCAAACTGGCAGAAGAGTCCTAAAGAGAGTCAGTTTGGTGTAATAGTTAAGGCACACCAGGCTTAGAAAGTGGATTTTCTGCAGTTGTTAAATTGGCTCTTTGCAAGCTCAGTGGGCTTGTCACAAAAGGGGATCACATGACCCCCGGGACACTGCATCCGTCATAAATATGAGTCAGTTGCCAAGCGTCTGAATTTTGATCACATGGCCATGGGAATGTTGCAACTGTCGTAATTGTGAAAAACAGTCATCAGTCACTTTTATTTTAGGGCCAGATTGTTGGGGGCAATATGCTGACTCTGTAAACCGCTTAGAGAGGGCTGTAAAGCACTATGAAGCGGTATATAAGTCTAAGTGCTATTGCTATCATTGCTGGCCGACCGATTTGGCTTGAAAAATATTCATGTTATGTCGAAAAATGATTCCCCCGTGCTTTATTCATTTTATTATGGCAAAGCTTAAGGTAAACCACTCCAAACTCGATTGCAGAAAATACGACTTCAGCAACAGAGTGGTCAATGCCTGCAATGCACCACCTGATTCTGTGGTTTCATCCCCTAACCCCCATAACTTTAACCTTAGACTGTCTACTGTGGACCTCACCCCATTCCTAAGAGGTCTGTAAGTGGCGTGCATAAGTGCACCAACGTGCCTATCATCCCTGTCCTTCTGTCCCCCATTTATTCGTATTCATTTCCTGTACTCACAATCATGTTTATACTTATATCTGTTACCTTATACATGCTTGACTCAATCAATCAATCAATCCCCCTAAAACTTGTCTGGATCAGAAGTTCCTGTCAGAGATTTTTTTGTCAGGAGTTCTGTGTCCCCAAGGCCCTTTTTAAAATAGCATCCACCCTCTCGTCTTGCAACAATACCACCCCACCCGTACAAATCCAGATGTGCGCCTGCAGCCTTCCTTTCCCCTCCCTCTTGCCTCCCCCCTCCCCTCCCCCGCAGCTCTTTTCAAAAGACCGGACAGCAATTTCCCCCTCAAGTGCTGTGAAGTGGCAAGACAGTTGATTTGTGTAACAATGTAATAAGAGCCTGGAGTATCCATGTCTGCCTGCAATCCCAACGGGTAACGCCGGGTAGCCCAAGTGCCAATCATCCCGTCTGGCAGCGGCTGCCTGCAAACAACCCTGTGCGAGGGAAGGCGTTCCCATGGTAACGGCGTGCTGGAGGGGCAGGGACCAATCAGGCAGATCCGTTGCCGTGGTGCTGGGGCGGGTGTGTGTGTGGGGGGGGAGAGTCACTTCATCACTGGAGTTCAGAGGCAATTGAAAGGGGACAGGACACTACAGCTGGGGTGAGACGGTGGTTAAATTAACCTAAGGTTGGGTGGCTGGCTTTTGAAAAGCTTTCAGTAGCTGCACGTACACATTTGCACCATCAAACACGTATTGGCAAAGCATTCGTACAAGCAAAGAGGTTTCTTTGTGGCGAGATGATTTCAAAGGCTACACAGACAATCTTTGTGTCAGGGTTCCAAATAACATCTAAGCCTAAATCAGAGTCCAAGGCAAAAGTCTCCTCAAAGTTCTAATTTATTCCTAGAGCCATTTTGCTCCATCGGTGAAAATCCAAATCTGGTTTTCCCAGGGCTTCTCTTCCAGTTTAAAGTTCGTTCCCTTGTCCCACACCCACAAGTTCGTCACATGGACCACTAATCTTCTGCCATGAGGTCCATACACTCCCGTCTTCTTCCGGGAAACTATTGGACAAAGGATGACGTTGAAACTCTAAAAGGAATTTATTTTGACTATCTCTACCTCCTCATGCAACTGCCTCTCCCTACTTCCCACAGCAAGATACATTCCAAAAGAATATAGCATAATGTGGCAGGCCAAGATCTCCAATCAATCTGGCTTCGGCCTGACACTTTGACTTACAACCACAGTAGAAACCAGACATTCCATTGTTAAGCAAGACAAGACAGTTCGTAAGTGAGTCGCACCCAGTTTTACGACCTCTTTTTACCATAGACGTTAAGTGGTTTTTATGTTAGTTCTGAAACCAGTTGTTTAAAAAATGCTGTCTTGTGTGAAAGAGGCTTCTGTTTTCCTACTTCACGGACAGGGTGCTAGAAAATGACTTTTCAATTTATGTTGAAAGCATCCATTGTTGTAAGGTTACAGGGAAGACGGAAAGTAGCTGCAGGAACTGGTGCTTTCATCAAAGCAATAAAAACAGCTTTGTCCCTTTGTGCTACCAGCTCTGCGTCTATGCAGTCTTACAATTTGAGTGTAAAAAAAGGAGGAGACGGGGCAGATATTACAGCATGGGTGTGCAAAGCTCTAGTAGTGAAAGGGGTCAAGGCCTCCCATAAGCCTGAAGGTTGGATGGATGATTTGGGGCCAGTTACCCCCTCTCTCTCTCAAACCAACCCACCTCACAGGATTGTTGTTGTTGGAAAATAGGAGGCGGGAATATTGGCTATCTTCACCTCCTTGAGTTATCTGCAAAAAGGCAAAAGGCGGGATAAAAATTGAATAATAAAATGACAATACATTATGACATTCTGGATTCTTGGGAAAAACACAATGAGAATGAAGGCCAACGTCAGGTAAAGAACTGGCAGCTGTGATTCTGTGTTGCTGTGTATGATAATAATAAATTGAAAGAATCAAGATGCCCTATGGAAATAACATCAGAAGTCTGGATGAAGATAACTACAAATACCTGGGCATCCTCTAAGCTGACAACATCAAGCACTCTGAAGTCAGAATAACAGAGTTGGAAGGGACCTTGGAGGTCTTCTAGTCCAACCCCCTGCTCAAGCAGGAAACCCTATACCATGTCAGACAAGTGGTTGTCCAATCTCTTCTTAAAAACCTCCAGTGTTGGAGCACCCACAACTTCTGGATGTAAGTCATTCCACTGATTAATTGTGGAAATTCTAACTGTCAGGAAATTTATCCTTAGTTCCAGGTTGCTACTCTCCTTGACGGTTAGTGGTAGCTTACCGCTGAATTCCTTGAATTTCAGGGGTACTTCTGCTCTTCCCAGCACTCGTATAGGGTTGCCCTGGAAGTCATTGAGCTGAATGTGCTGTGGCTTGAGTTGATGCCTTGTGATGGCCCACAGGACTTGCTTCAGGTTTTCCCAGGACATTATAGTGAATGTGGAGCTGCTGTCTAGCTCCATCTTGCATGGTGTTCCCTCAATGGACACAGTGAGGTGGAACTTCTCTCCTTGGCCGGCGCTAGAGTGACTCACAGTGGTGTTGTAGATCCCCTGGTTGTCCTGGTATTGATAATTGTCCCTTCGCCTACTTCGTTGGCCCCCTGGACGGTTCTGCCCTTGTCTGCCTGATCCCGTGGATGGTTTGGGTTGGTCCTGGGCTGTCTGGTAGGGGGTTGGTTGGGTGGCTCAGCAAGCTTCCGCGATGTGCCCTCTTTTCTGGCAGTGGAGGCAAATAGCATCTTTAAATTTGCAAAACGCGCTGGCATGGCCCCCTAGGCACCACAAGCATCGGGTTTGCCTGTTATCAAAGTCTCTGTGGCTTACCTTTTTCTCGGTGTAAATCCGGTGCACCAATTCATCCTTCTCTGACTCTTCGTCGTATTTGGGGACTTTGGTCATCCAATCGAGTTCCCTGTGTGTGTGATGGACTGTGCCGGTCTTTCGGATGTCTGCTGCTGAGTTGTCCGACGATTCAGCGGCTCGAGCTTCCTCCACGACATCCTTGAAAGTTGCCCCCCATCTGATCAGCAGCTTCTTTTGTAGATTGAAATCTCTCATTCCTAAAATGATCCGATCCTTCATTATTTCCTCTGGGTTTATGAATTCGCATTTGGTTGAGATCTACCGGAGTTTAGCTACAAAGTCATTGATGGATTCACCATCGCGCTGGCAGCGATGGTAAAATTCGTTTCTGCTGACCATCAGGGTTGCTACAGGAGCATAATGTTCCTTCAGGGTTGTCTGGAGTGTTGTCCACGAAATGGACTTGATGTCCGTGGGTGCCACCAAGGTCTGAGCCATTTTGTAGATTTTTGGCCCGCAGTAGGTTAGGAAGAGAGCCCTCTTCCTATTGTGGGGTAGATCCTGGAAGTTGTTGGCTTCCAGGAACATGCGAAAATGGTTCATGTAAGTGTGCCATTCTTCCGTCTTCAGGTCGAAGATTTCTGGATCGAGAGAGGTGTGAGTAGCCATCCTCAAGTTTGGCCGGAGCAGGGCAATGCTTGCTTCTAAGATGGCCGCAGATGCGATGAGGTGCCTTTGTCCTGTTGTCCTTTTTCAACCATCTTCGTCACCAGTGTTAGATTCGCACGGGAAAGAAGGAGCAAGACACAGGAACAGTTCAGCACCTTTTATTCTCCTGGCTGAATGCAATACGAACTGTCAGCTGGCTGCAGGGAAGCTGCTTTTAAGGGCTTCCCTGTAATGTAACAGGGAACATACCTTCAGTATGTAAGAGTTGCTCTTCTCTGAGTCAAGAAGGTTGGAAGCAAATACATCATGACAGTCCAAACTTAGTGGAGGAAATGCCATCAGGGCAATTAACACCTGGGCAATTCCAATCATTAGATACACAGTTGGAATAGTGAACTATACTCAACTAAGAGACCTGGATAGGAAAACTAGAAAAATAATGACAGTGAGTCATGCCCTTCATCCTTGCAGCTACATCGACAAATTCTACATAACAAGGAAAATAGATGGGTATGAAATGTTGCAGGTACACCAGACAGTTGAAGAAGAAAAAGGGGCATTGGAAGAATATATGAAGGACAGTGAAGAAGATACATTGAAGCTAGTATATCATGAAGTCTAGCTGAACACCAAAAGACCAACTAGCCTACCAAAAAGGGTGTGTGTGTGGAGGCTAAAACATTAAGACCGGAATTGGGTATGTCTGGTTTAATGAAAAGAAGGAGTAGGAGTGACATGATGGCAGTGTTCCAATATTTAAGGGGCTGCCACAGAGAAGAGGGAATCAAGCTATTCTCCAAAGGTAGGACAAGAAGCAATGGGTGGAAATTGACCAAGGAGAGAAGCAACCTGGAACTAAGGAGAAATTTCCTGAAAACAATTAACCAGTGGAACAGCTTGCCTTCAGAAGTTGTGGGTGCTCCATCACTGGAGGCTTTTGAGAAGAAAGTGGACAGCTGTTTGTCTGAAATGGTACAGGGTCTCCTGCTTGAGCAGGGGATTGGACTAGAAGACCTCCAAGGTCCCTTCCAACTCTGTTATTCCGTTACAGAAAAGAGACATGGCAAGGCAAGGTATCGTATAGCCAGTACATAAAAAAACAACAATCAAAGCAGATAACAAAATCAATCACCGGTCAATTGCAAAAAGCAGCTTTACTCGGAACGGCTTACATCCTGCGATGATACGTTTAACACTATCAAACATCCACATCTGCCTATCTCAGGTCTTTGGGAAGGACTTGATATGTGGATAAAAAAACGCCGAATCCATCTGGCTAACTGTGCAATGAGTGACACACAAAGAGAAACCGCTAGAAAAAAATAACAAAATATCTCGATTTGCATATTGAAGTTGAGCGACTATGGAGGAAAAAAATCAGTGCTTGCCCCAATAGTAATAGGAGCCCTTGGAGCAATATCCAAAGGGCTGCCTCGATAGATGGAAATTTTGATCTTATTGGACCTGAATATCCCATTTTTGCAAAAAAAAAACCCACCTTACTTGGAACTGCCTATAGGTCTAGGTCAGTGATGGCGAACCTATGGCACGGGTGCCACAGGTGGCACGCGGAGCCATATCTGCTGGCACGCGAGCCATTGCCCTAGCTCAGCTCCAGCGCGCATGTACGTGCCCGCCAGCTGATTTTGGCTTGCACAGAGGCTCTGGGAGGGTGATTTCGGGTGGCGGGGGGAGCGTTTTTGCACACCCCAAGCTCCAAGAAAACCTCTGGAGCCTGGGGAGGGCGAAAAATGGGCCTATCGGGCCCACTGGAGGTCGGGAAATGGGGGAGTGGGGGGGGTCATGCACGTGTGCACAGGGGGGTGGGGCAAATGGGGGGCTTTGAATTATGGGTGTGGGCACGCACATGCGTGCGATAGCGCAGGCGTGCACTATTTTGGCACCCGAAGAAAAAAAGGTTCGCCATCACTGGTCTAGGTTAAGGTGACCAGATGTCCCGATTTTGGCGGGACACACCCGCTTTTTCGCCATTTGTCCCGCGTCCCGCCCGCCCTCTTAAAAAGTCCCGATTTTTTAAAACAATGCCCGACTAGGGCATTCTTTCAAAAAATCGGCCTGAAAGGCAGCAGGCCTCTCAGCTCGGGCCGGCGTTGGCGGCGGGCGGGCGCTGGAAGCTGGGGGGAGGGGGAAGGGAGGCTGCTCCTCCTCTCCTTCCCCCGCCCCATCCCTAGCCCCGCCCTCGGAGGCGCCGCTGCGGTTGGGAGGGGTGAGGGACGAGGAGCCGTCGCCGCTTTGAGCTTACGAGCGGCGCAAACAGCCCTTCCTTGTCCCCCTCCCCTTTCTTCCCCCCGTTGCCTCGCTGCCGCCGTTGCCCTGGGGCCGGCCGGGCGACCGGGAGACCGCGGCGCTTGGATGCTTGGAGCAGGTAAGCTGCCGGCGGCCTCCTTTCCCCGTCTCCCGCCTCCCGTTCGTTGCTTGCCAGCCCAGCCGAAGGGAAGGCGGGAGGCGAGGAAAGGCCTCCCGAAAGGAGGGGAGGCGAGCCAGCCCGGCCGAAGGGAAGGCGGGAGGCGAGGAAAGGCCTCCCGAAAGGAGGGGAGGCTTCGGGAGCCCGCCTCCCTTTCGGGCCGAAAGGGAGGCGGGCTCCCGAAGCCTCCCCTCCTTTCGGGAGGCCTTCCCTCGCCTCCCACCTTCCCTTCGGCCGGGCTGGCAAGCAACGAACGGGAGGCGAGAGACGGGGAAAGGAGGCCGCCGGCAGCTTACCTGTCGCGAGCTGCAGGCATCCAAGCGCCCTCCCGCCTCCCCCCCTCCCCCCCACATCACCTGGACGCCGACATTTGCTGTTTTGCCCTCTGCGCATGCGCAGCGTTCTGCGCATGCGCAGAGGGCAAAACTCAAATGGAGAAACCCACCCCCGTCAATGGTGTCCCACTTGAAGAAAAAAAAATCTGGTCACTTTAGTCTAGGTGTAGTCCTTGATTTACAACAGTTCATTGAGTGACAACAGCACTGAAAAAAGTGAGTTACAGTTACAACTTTGGTAGCATCCCCATGATCATGTGATCAAAATTCAGATTATTAGGAATTGGTTCATACGTACTTAGGACCATTGCTGTGTCCTAAGGTTATGGGATCACGTTTTGCAATCTTTTGGCAAATAGGTTTCTAATTTATCAACTGCAGTGATTCATTTAACAACTGCGTCAAGGAAAGTTGTAAAAAATGGGGCTAAACTCATGTAACAAATGTCTCACTTAACAATAGAAACTTTGGGCTCAATTCTGGTCATTAGTCGAGGCCTACCTGTAATCTCAGGCGTTACCTTAATAGCTCTTAGGTCTTTGGTTAGGACTTGAAGTGTTAAACTTTTACCAGTCCCAGCAGAGATGGGATTCAGCAGGTTCTCACCAGTTCGGAGAACCAGTAAATACGACCTCTGACTGGCTCCGCCCCCATCTATTCTCTGCCTCCCGAGTCCCAACTGATCGGGAAGAAATGGGGATTTTGCAGTATCCTTCCCCTGGAGTGGGGAGGGAATGGAGATTTTGCAGTATCCTTCCCCTGGAGTGGGGGGGAATGGGAATGCCAGGTTACCTTCGGGACCGCATCCTGCTGCATACCTCCCTATGACCGATTAGGGCCCACAGAGTCGGCCTCCTCCAGGTCCCGTCGACCAAACAATGTCGGCTGGTGGGGCCAAGGGGGAGGGCATTCTCTGTGGGAGCTCCCTCCCTGTGGAACCAGCTTCCCCCGGAGATCAGGACCATCCCCACCCTACTGGCCTTCCGGAAAGCAATAAAAACCTGGCTCTTCCGGCAGGCGGGGTGAAAGTGAGACCAACTAGATTAAATAAGGGTCTCCCCCCATGATGGTAATGAGATACTCTTTTTAACTTTTGTATTTTTTGTATTTTTTAATTATTGTATTTGATATTGTTATATATTTTAATTATTGCATTTTATTTTGTAATGGAATCTAACATGTTGTGAGCCGCCCAGAGTCCCCAGGGAGTGGGCGGCATAGAAATCCATTAAATTAAATTAAATTAAAATTAAATGCAGTATTCTTCCCTGCCACCCCCACCAAGCCACGCCACCCCCACCGAGCCACGCCCACAGAACCGGTAGTAAAAAAATGGAATCCCACCACGATTCAGGCTCTGAATCGAACTGAAAATTAAATCTTAAATAATAATAATAATTCCCCCATCCCTACTTCCTGAAAACCCTATGGACATTTCTGGGGGAGGGGGTTGTAGATGCTTCCTATCTTTCCTTCATTCTGAAATCTGCCTCTTTTGGCACTTTTGAAAAGCTCCTTAGCAATTTAATAGAAACCGGGGAGGTTGCAGACCACTGGAGAGAGACTGATAACTCCGGTACAATGAAAGATAGTGCAGTCTTGCACACCTTTTTGCCATTCAGTGACTGGCATCAATACAAGAACCTTCACTCGTGCATTAGAATTTTACTACAACCTTCCTCGCCTTCCCCACCTGGCCAGATCTAATGATTATTTCTTTTCCATTCAGTGAAGAAAGTTGTAAAAAGCGGCAGATTACTTTTGCCCAGAATTGCTATGCAGCTCTTGACTAAATTCCTGAGAATATTGCATGGCTCTAACTTGAATTTGGCAAGCAGTTCGGAATTATTTCCTCCATCCTCGGGATTAACTCATGTCTTTTTCTCTCTCTCAGATGGAAATTGATTTTGCATGGAGTTTGGCCTTGTATTTTTGGGTGGGGGGGGCGTTGTTGTTAGCCACTTTGAGTCATGCTCATGCACAGGTAGTCGACTTACAACAGTTTGATTAGTGCCTGTTCATGTGGTCAGTAGGTCTTGTGAGGGTGAGGTCATGTCAGGTGAGGGTCCCATGATGAGTATTTATTTATTTATTTATTTATTTATTTATTTATTTATTTATTTATTTATTTATTTGGCAATTCTTATATGCCGCCCTACTTCCTAGGGACTCAGGGCGGCGTACAACATATATAAGAACAGCTATAAACAGTATAAAAACAACAATAAAATAACAATTTAAAGAATTTAAAAAAAACGACACATGCAACCCAATCAATCACCCCACCTGCAGGAAGAGCTATGTCTTAATGGCTTTCCGGAAGGCCAGCAAGGTGGGAATAGTTCGGATCTCTGGGGGTAGTTGGTTCCAGAGACCCGGAGCTCCCACAGAGAAGGGTCTCCCCCTAGGTCCCGCCAACCGACATTGTTTGGTTGAAGGGACCTGGAGGAGACCGACTCTGTGGGACCTAACTGGTCATAGGGATGTATGAGGTAGGATGAGGTCCCGGAGATAGCCTGGTCCTAAGCCATGTAGGGCTTTAAAGATGATAATCAACACCTTGTATTGCACCCGGAGACCAATGGGCAACCAATGCAGCTGGCGGAGTATGGGTGTTATGTGGGTGAATCTAGAGACACCACCAAAGCTTGTGCAGCCGCATTTTGCACCAATTGCAGTCTCCAAATACTTTTCAAGGGTAGCCCCATGTAGAATGCATTACAGTAGTCTAATCAAGAGGTGACAAGGGCATGAGTGACCGTGAGTAAAGCCGCCTTCTCCAAATAAGGTCGCAACTGGTGCACCAGGCAAACCTGTGCAAAGGCACCCTTAGCCACAGCCGTAAGATGTTGGTCTAATTTTAGCTGTGGATCTAGGAGCACCCCCAAATTGCGAACCTGGTCTGAGGGAGATAATTTGTTGCCCTCGAAGACCAAGGAGGGACAGTTGGTGTGGTCCTTAGGAGGCAGTATCCAAAGCCACTCTGTCTTGTCAGGGTTGAGCTTGAGCCTGTTCCTTCCCATCCAGATCCTAATATCATCCAGGCAGCAGCACATCACATCCACTGCCTCCCTGAATTGTGACGGGGTGGAGATGTATATACATCTTGTGATGGTTCAGGAGTTGTGTTGGCTTATTTGCACATTTCTCTCTCTGTGTGTGTGTGTGTGCGTGTCATGGGGAAGGAAAAGAAGGAAGAAAGGTGGGTGGGTGGGTGGAGGAATGGATGGCTAGAGGAATGGATGGATGGATGGATGGAAGGAAGGAAGGTGGGTGGATGAATGGATGGATAGAGGAATAGGAGGATGGAAGGAAGGAAGGAAGGAAGGAAGGAAGGAAGGAAGGAAGGAAGGAAGGAAGGAAGGAAGGAAGGAAGGAAGGAAGGTGGATGAATGGATGGATAGAGGGATGGATGGATGGAAGGAAGGAAGGAAGGAAGGAAGGAAGGAAGGAAGGAAGGATGGAAGGAAGGAAGCAAGCAAGCAAGCAAGCAAGCAAGGAATGTGGGTGGAGGAATGGATGGATAGAGGGAAGGAAGACAGACAGACAGACAGACAGGGAGGGAGGGAGGGAGGGAGGAAGGAAGGAAAGAAAGAAGGAAGGAAGGAAGGAAGGGCAAGCATTGCAATCATGTACATTGCCATGCGGCCCTTGACAACTCAAAGTTGTAAATTGTTCATCTGTGCAAATTTAATATCCCTGCATGGGGTAGGTTTATATTTTCTGCTGGACTCACATTCAGCTCAGTAGACATACGACTTTATTGGTCCATCACTTCCGTAATATTAGGTAACAGTATGTCATATCCATCACACTGCAAGGCTCTAATATAGCATAAGAGAATCTTGTTTCTTTCACTGATTATATGCCATGCATTTGTTCTCCAGCTTTTTAAAATAGCTGCCCAGCAGGAGGGATTCTTTTAAAAACTGTTTTTCCGCCTTTGAAAGAGAAAAATCTCACCATGCAGTAACAGAGGCTGCTTTGGGTTCCCCAGAGTTCCTGCTGGTTGAGAAATGCACATCCAGAGAGAGTGCGCTTTCTCTTGTTTGAACACACAACACCTTCGAATCCATCAAGATGGCACTCAGCTTATCAGCCTTTATGAAGCATTCCCACAACCGAAGAACAAGTATGGTGTTAGGAATAGTGGGTGCGTGGGGAAATGGAAATTCTGACAATCTACTCCCGTCTTAGCTACACAGCTCACCAAGTAGAGTTGGAGTAATCCTCTATTGCAGGGGTGTCAAACTCAAGTCCTGGGGGGGACGGATCTGGCCCGTGGGGTGCTTAGATCTGGCTCACGGGGCCACCCTGGAAACAGCGAAGGACTGGCCCGCGGTGCCTTCCTGAGCTCCGTTTTCGCTGGCAGAGGGTTGCAGGAGGCCGTCGCAGCCGAAAACGGAACTTGCGAGGGCTGCATGCAGCTCTCCTGAACTCCATCGCAGGCGAAAATAGAGTGTCCTGGGGTCATGTGACCCTGGGGTCACGTGATCACCTTTTGCAACCTTCTGACAAGAAAACTCAATGCTGAAGCCGGATTCACTTTGTTAGTTGTTACTACCTTAACAGCTGTACTAATTCAGTTAAGAACTATGGCAGGAAAGATCATAAAATGGGGCAAAGCTCCCTTAACAATTGTCTCACTTAGCAAGAGAAGTTTTGGGCTCAATTGTGGTAGTAAGTCAAGAATTACTTGTACTGCTGGGTCCAAACTGAGTCGGTTACCAGGACCAGGGGTTTTGTCTTCCAAGCTTTTGGACTCATGCTGTAGCCCACCTTCAGGGAACCTCTCTCTAACAGACTGTGTGCTCTTCTCTGTGTGGTATTTATAGTGCCCTTTGTAAGTGGCTTTTTAGACGTTGAATGGCATGTGTTGATGGCTAGCTTTTAAGTCATTAGCTGTTGTTTGCTTGTGCTGCCCAGCCCCCGCCTTTGAAGTATTTAATAGACTGATGGTAAATCAGCACTGACGAGGGGCCTGTTTCCCAGGCTTTAATAACTTCCCTAGCTGTTTTTGTGCCTGCTCGTCCAACAATCTTAATAGCTGGAAAATTGAACGCATGTCCTTGTTCATTGCAATGTGAGGTTACCAACAACTTCGGGTCTGCTCGTCTGACTGCTTGCTTGTGTTCTTGTAATCTGGTGGTTAGCTTCCTCCTTGTCTGTCCTACATAATCACAGGGGCAATCCATGCAGGGGAACCGGTAGATTACATTGAAAGTATCTCCCAGCTCCAAGCGATCTTTATACTGCATAATTTGTCCTCGTATGGTAGCCTCTTACTTGTAGCTGGCTAGGAAAAGCTCTAGGACTGGCAGGAAATTAGAAGAGATGGGATGCATCCCGCCAGCTGCATTGGTTGCCCATTAGTCTCCGGGTCCAATTCAAGGTGTTGATCATCATCTTTAAAGCCCTTCATGGCTTAGGACCAGGTTATCTCCGGGACCGCATTCTGCCTCATACTTCCCTCCAACCGGTTAGGGCCCACAGAGTTGGCCTCCTCCAGCTCCCGTCAGCCAAGCAATGCCGGCTGGCGGGTCCTAGGGGGAGAGCCTTCTCTGTGGCCGGCCCCGCGCTCTGGAACCAACTCCCCCCAGAGACCCGAACTATCCCCACCCTGCTGGCCTTCCGAAAAGCCGTTAAGACATGGCTCTTCCTGCAGGCAGGGGGTAGAGCTTAATTCCATCTACACTCTCCCCCGGGTATGTCTGGCGGTTGAATGGTGCTTTTATATTGAAATTTTTAATTTTTATATTTTGATTTTAAATTGAATTTATTGGTTTTCTTGTATTTTTCCTGTGTTGTAAGCCGCCCTGAGTCCCTCGGGAGTGGGGCGGCATATAAGAAACCATAAATAAATAAATAATAAATAAATAAATGCAATCTGCAGGACTATGTACTATAATAGTGTTGGAAGAGTTATCCATCTGGGTTCAGTTCCAAGTGGGGGGAAATTTACTGGAAACATGGAGACTGCTTGGAAAGATGGTTTTTTAATGGTGGACAGGATCACATGGTTTGAGGTCCTGGGGGAAAAGGGAAGAGATGCTGAGAGTGCCTGGGTTTTATGCCCTCTGTTGGGCTTTTGAATTTGAGCTTGTATTCTGATTGGTTGTCAGACTCCCATGGGGCCATGCAAGGGCAACTCTGTAGGCTGTCATGAGTCCCAGGCTTGGTTGACTCTTGCTGGGTGATGATGTAATGAAAGGGCTTTGGGCAATTTCTACTATGGCTTTGTCTGAAGGAGGTAGATCTTTGTTATGTATAATAGACTGGCCCAGGCCTTCATGGCCCATTGACAAAGTGCGGGGATGAGTTTCTGCCTCCCTTTTAGGGGAAATATTCTGCCCTTTTAATATTTCCTAAAATATCTCATTTTCCTAGGAGAGGGGTGGATGCTAACTTCCTACAACAGCTGTGAAGGAAAAGCGAAACATATCTTCCCCAACCCCACAACATTTCATTTTTCCCCCTCCAAAATGTGTTGATCCGGCTATTGTTTTTATGATATCAGTAGCATATCAGTGGTAGTAATGATAGAAATATCAATGGTATCATGAAAACTTGGTAACCAGCTCACATTTACCATGACTGCAGCGTCTTGTCATGTGATTGCAATTTGTTACCTTCTAAGTTGGCTTCCAATAAGCAAATCAATTGGTAAACCAGATTTGTTTAATGACTACATGATTCGCTTCATGACTGCAGTAAAAATTATCATAGAATTGGGTCCAGTCACCTGATGACTCGGCTAATGACTGCATCTCTTACTGACCAAACATTCTGGTCCCAGTTGTCACAAGTCAAGGACTAGCTGTACAAGTAATAACCACGGTCAACCCTGCTGCGCACCTGTGATGCTAAGAATTTTCATTTTCACCAAATACATTTTAATTTTTTTTTGAACAGAAAGCAGCAACTTTGAAAAACGTTTCCATTGTTATAGCAATAGCAACAGCACTTAGACTTATATACCGCTTCATAGTGCTTTACAGCCCACTCTAAGCGGTTTACAGAGTTCAGCATATTGCCCCCAACAATCTGGGTCCTCATTTTACCCACCTCGGAAGGATGGAAGGCTGAGTCAACCTTGAGCCGGTGAGATTTGAACAGCTGAACTGCTGAACTGCAGTGCTGCACTTTAACCACTGCGCCACCTCGGCTCTTATTTCATGTTATGTTATTTCATCAGCTGGTTGGTTTCCTTGGATGCTGCTTCTGTGTTTCATTCCATATTTCCTGAATTAATCACCGGGATGATCCTGTCCAAATAAAACAGAGAATGCAATGAATAGAAAATACGATGTCATCAAAACCAACCAGAACCGTTCATCAGATGGGTTCGTTGGTTCCGAAAAGGGCGGGCAAAGTGAATTAAGGTAACCTTTCCCCATGACATGTGAAGGAAACCCCCCCCCCCCACACACACACCAGAATAACATTTCAGCTGTTGTAAAAACGCCCGAGTGGAACCAAAATATTTTATGCCTCTCACGGCGTGAAATATGTATTATTTGCTTATCTTAGGATACCTGAACAAAATCTCTTGCGGAAACTGCGTAACAGTCAAGAGAGGCTCCAATCTGCCCAGATGACAATACCGTTTAGTGACAATCAGGCACAAAGGGGGAGGCCATTAAGAAGGAAGCAAATATATTTGACACCAAGATCAAAACATATTGAGGGCTTCTGGTGTCTCTGATCATTCCGCTGCTTTGGGCCCCGGCTTCCTCCCTCCCCCCCCCCACACAAGGCTTGCTCACACAACATCTCTGATGAACAGTAAGCGGTGCTGTCATTTTGACATCCTTGGATAAACTGATACTGAATAATCTGTTAAACATGTCAAGCTGAAATAAGCAGCGGGCTTCTTATTACATTGTTTTGGCAGCAATTAGACGAGTGAAGCGATAGTGGGCCAGACTTGCGTGGAGATATAGCTATCTATATATGGTATCCAGAGGGGACCTGGGTTTCGTTTGCGCAGGGTGGAGAGAAACCTGGACGTGGGCCAGTTACGGGATGGAGCCTGGGGAAAGAAGAAAGAAAGAAGAAAAAGAAGAAGAAAAAAAGGATATGAACAACCATTGAGTGATGATGTCCAGAAGAGACTTGTACATCTCTCGTGAAATTAGCTGCAATCTTCTTTTGTATGAATAGCAGCCGTGATGGATGCTCATTCAACCTAATGGGAAATGTACTTTAGCTGCATTACATCTTAAAAGCTTGCCTAATTGTGTTTTTGTAGATACACATCTTCATTCAGAGCACTTCTTAAAATAACAATTGGCTTTCAAATAAAGGAAGAGGAAGAAAAGGAAAAAGAACAGCTATTAGACGTTACTGGAGAGGGAATGTGTTTTTTCCCACCGCCCTAGAAACCGAGCAGGCTAAAAACGGACAGTGGAAGGGCGCTGGTTAGGGGTGTCTGAAGGAGGGTGTCACAAAGTCAGGACGGCAGCCACAACCATGCAATCCAAGCCACATATTTATTGAACACAATTCTGGGTGGATTACAACAACAATTGAAAGTACGGTATATCACGATCATTAAAACCCTTAGTAACCATAATGCAAATAAAAAGCAAGATTGCAGGAGAATAACAGCCACCTAAGCAGCCGTTTCACTGCTTTCCAAAGTTGCAGGAAACAAAGTTTTTAGGGATTTCCAAAAGGCAAATGGGGATGGGATCAACCTTACTTTGGGGGGGGGGTGTTTGAGGGGTATGATATTCCAAAAAGCAGGGGCTGTAGCAGAAAAAACACATCATCTGGGTCCCACCAGATGGAAATCCTTAGCAAATGTGACATGCAGCATATCCTCCCCCCTGGACAAGGTGGGATGGGTAGATATAATTGGGAAGAGGTGGTTCCTCAAATAACCTGGTCCCATGCTATGTGGGGCTTTGGTGGTGGCGGCGCAGTGGTTAGAATGCAGCATTGCAGTCTAATTCTGCCAACAGCCAGCAGTTCGATCCTGACCGGCTCAAGGTTGACTCAGCATTCCATCCTTCCAAGGTCAATAAAAGGAGGACCCAGATTGTTGGGGACAATGTGTTGATTCTGTAAACCTCTTAGAGAAGGCTGTAAAGCACTGTGAAGCGGTATATAGGTCTAAGTGACATTGCTTTAAAGGTCAAAACCAGGACCTGCTGGAAGTACGTAGATTGGCAGCTAGTGCAGATCACAGAGCAGAGGTGTAAGGAACACCAACACGCAGGAGATATTCTCTGTGGCACGTACAAAGCAACTACAGACACGTGTATAAAAATGAACGGTGATGGAGGGCTTGGGCAAGAGGCCATGTGATCTTGTCCTAAAGAGAGAGGAAAGCTGAGGCCAGGAGGAGGAAAAGTCCAGAGGTGATTCAACTTAGGTGTGGCTCCATTCAACTCAATCCTTGCTTGTAACGGTCTTACTGTAGGAGATGACCAGGCTGAGCCTGAGGGAGGGGTCATCAAGGCATCTAAGTCCAGATGTCATCAAGACATCTAAGTCCATCCCTCCTTGAATTCCATTGACTCTTCTCTACCACCAAGTTGCCTAGTTCATATTCTTCTTTAGAGGTAGCATGGAATAAACTTGTACTCGTGCGAATAACCTTTGGTTCCTGATTTCTTGTGCCTGACACTTACATTCTGATATGTCTAAAAAAGAGAATGGCAGGCTCTCATGACCATCACCTAGGAATACTCAGAGCATTCAAAGTAGCATTGCATGAAATATTTTGGCACGGGCAAAGTAACCCCAAAGAACTATGGTTCTTTGAGGACCTGTGGACTTCAACTCCCAGAATTCCTGTGCTAGCCATGCATGCATGCATGGCTGGCTCAGGAATTCTGGGAGTTGAAGTCCACAGGTCCTCAAAGAACCATAGTTTGGCCAGCCCTGAGTTAAAAGTAAAACACAAGCAGCTTCTAGTTCAGAGTTCAGAGAGTACAAAGTGGACAGAGTGACAGAGTGCTGAGTGAACTGAGCCACGCCCAGCCTTAAACTTAAGTTTTCAGTTTCAATTCTCTGCACAGACTCAGATGTGTTTAGCTCTCATTGGCTGACTTAGTTGCTATGCCTATTCATTGGCTGACCTTGTTAACACTGGCTCTCCCAGTCATGAATATTCTAACAGAATCCCCTTAAGGACATGATGTAGCTACCTCTGGTTATCTCCAGATCATCTCCAGTGGGTCTGTAGGGCCACTTCTCTTCCATAGTGGTCCCCATAGAAATGTTTTATATGCATGTATACATATATACAGCAATGGCACTTTGAGGAGAGGTGCTTTGTGTCAACTCTGAAGCTGGCCTGACTGAGGCCATCTTGGAGGCTTCAGTGTTGCCACAATGGTGCTGAGGGATAGGGAGAGGGGAATAGAGATAGTTGGGGTTTGGTAGCCAAAACTAAATAGTTTCCCCTGAGAACCAAGGACGTTCCCATAGGTGGCTGAAGAGAGGAGTAGTGAAGTTTCCAAGCAACTGGACAGCACTTTTATTGGACCATGTGACTGATTCTTTGGGAAAGGGGGGGACAGCTCTTACTTTTAATTAGGTGAAAACCGTGGGAACTTTAGAGTCGGTTTTCACCAGTCTGTGCCAATATGATGTATCTAATAAAACTCTTCTTTGAGGAATCTGCTTGCCTCGGAGTTCTGTTTGCTGTGGGTGTATTACTTGGAGCCCTGACACTTTGCTTGCTCAGCACATTACTCAAAGTGCCCCTTTGACTGGGCTACACCAGTGTCTGTCAAACTCAGCATCTTTAAGATGTGTGGACCAGCTTTCTTGGTGGGGAATTCTTGGAATTGAAGTCCACGCATCTTAACGCTGCTGAGATTCAGAAACAGTGGTCTACATCCAGATAGTGTATATATAGAATTGAAACGGGAGAGCTTAAAGCTACGAAGTGCAACTCTGTCTAAAGGTACAGGTAGACTTCAACTTACAACAGTTCACTTAGTAACCGTTCAAAGTTACAACAGCATTGAAAAAAGGTGACTTAGGACCATTTTTCACACTTATGAGCATTGCAGCATCCTCATAGTCACATGATTTACATGTGGATGCTTGACAGCTAACTCACATTTATGATGGCTGCAGTGTCCTGGGGTCATGTGATCATTTCATTTTAATTTATTTATTTATTTATTTATTTTGTTATTCTTATATGCCGCCCAACTCCCGAAGGACTCAGAAAACTGGACCTCTGTATATCACCTGGAGTTCGTGGAGGAAATTTATATTTTTAGTAAACTAGCAAATAAATATACAGTATATCTAATTTTAAAAATAGTGTCATTAAATAATTTTACAAGTTTGGGTGATGTTTAGTTTTCCTTTTCTCCAACCTTACACAACACGAGTCTTTTTCTCTCTTTTTTTAAAGGTTTTGTTCTCCCCAAAGTTGAAACAAAAATTCATACCTATTTTACTCTATGCTTTCCTCTTTCTTTTTACAAGCCATTTCCTGCTATATTTTTCTTTTGGTTCATTATTTTTGAGCCAGGCGTTTGCGCACGATTTCCGTTTGCATCTGTGCATATCTCTATTTTGAAATATTAAAGGCATGTTGTAAAAGTCGGAATCTGGGGAATTGGAAACGGTAGCTGTTTTTCAGTTTGTGTAGGAAGTAAAAAAATGCAAATTGAAGGCATTGCATCCTGAAATCTACTTTAAACCTGTAGAGCAATCATCTGTTTGCTCTGATTTCGCTGCGGTTATTTCCTATCCATTCTTTCATCCGTACATTTCTGGACAATTTCTTTTTATACTAACTCCATTCTAGAGCTGTGCAAAGCCTCAGAGGGGTGCTTTGACAACACACAACTTTCAATGAATTTGCACATCAAAGCCAGGACCTCTTTTAAAAACTTGGGCGCCTTGAATTATAGGAAGATGCCAAATGACTCCCGGCCTTTCAAGATGGTTTGCAGACTCAATGGCTTTTCTCCAGGGCCTGAGGTTGGAACAAGCCGTAGACAATGTTGCGACTTCACTTTAACATTAGCAGAATGTGGGGTCATCTTCGTAGACTTTCTGCCTATCAGAGCACTTTTGCTGGCAAAACTAACATTGCTTAGAGCATTGTTCCCTTTCAAAGTTGGCAGCTTTTTTAATCAGGCCAGACAAAAGCCTTAAGTTGCCTCTTTCTCCTGTGCTAATTGAATGATGCACTTCTCTGCTGGTCCTGCCAACACTGCCTCCAGAAGTTGTAAATGCTCCAACACTGGAAGTTATACCACTGAAATGGTATACGGCCGTGATGGCGAACCTATGGCACGCGTGCCGGAAGTGGCATGCAGAGCCATCTCTCTGGGCACACGGAGCTGTCACCTGTTGCTCTTCCAGGTTCCGGTACGCTGGCCAGCTGGTCTTCACGCACACGGGAGCGCCAGAAACAAAAAGAGCAGCCACCTGGTGCGTATGTGCATACTGGGAAGATGATATTCTGGTTTCCGGTTTCTGCCACGCATGCCATCTCAGTGGCGGTCTGGGGGGCCTTCATCCCGGCCAGAGTTGGGGCGAAGCTGTCCCGCCTGCTGGCTCCCCAACCCGAGCCCCGGGAATGCTGATGCCCCTTACCACCGAGGCTGGGAGGGAGGTGGCATTCCACTCCCTGTCTGGGGCTGTGGAACCGGGTCGTCAGTGGGGATGTCCCGCCACCCCAACGGGGACCAGGGGGCGGGCAGAGAGACACGAGGACCTCCGAAAGGCCAGGCGGAGCTGGCACATGCACACTGGACAGCTGGTCTTTGTGCACGGATGCGTGCCAGAACCCGGAAGAGCAGGTGGCCGGAGCGCATACACACACTGGAAACCGGAAGATCATCTGCTTTTCCAATTTCTGGCGCCTGCGCTCCCGTTTCGACACTCGGTTCCGAAAAGGTTTGCCAACACTGGTATAGGGTTTCCTGCTTGAGCAGGGGGTTGGACTAGAAGACCTTCAAGTTCCCTTCCAACTCTGTTATTCTATTCTATAACTGCAGGAAGCTCAGTGCAGCTCTTAGGACTTGGGCTAAAAGTTCAGGGCTCACCAACCGAGTACAGGTAGTCCTCAACTTACAGCAGCTCATTTAGTGACCATTCCAAGTTACAATGGCACTGAAAAAAGTGACTTATGACCAATTTTCACACTTACGGCCATTGTAATATCCCCTTGGTCACCTGATTACCTGCTCCATTTTACAACCTTTCTCGACACTGTTGTTAAGTGAATCACCACAGTTGTTAAGTTAGTAACACGGTTGTTAAATGAATCTGGCTTCCCCATTGACTTTGCTTGTCAAAGGTTACAAAAGGGGATCGCATGCCTCCCCCTTGGACATTGCAACCATTATAAACATGAACCAGTTGCCAAACATCCAAATTTTGATCACATAATCATGGAGATGCTGCAATAGGTCATGAGTGTGAAAAATGGTCATGTCACTTTTTTCAATGTCATCGTAACTTATAGGTCACTAAACAAATTGTTGTAAGTCGAGGAGTATCTGTACTGCATACGGACTCTCAGCAAAATTCTGCAAAACGATACGATGTGGTGGAATGTAGTCTGAATTCCCAGGAGGGAGGGGCTGCATTCCAAAGGACCAAGAGACAGTGATGTTTAGATAGTTTGGTTGAGAGGAAAGAGTTACGACGGCCCTTCCCTAGAAATTCTCACAGTATATATCTTTAATATGCAAATACCGTATTTTTGGAGTATAAGACGCACCGGAGTATAAGATGCACCTTAGTTTTGGGGGAGGAAAACAAGGAAAAAAGTCTCTGCCTCCAAGCAATTTGCCAAACAGCAAACAGTACAGATGATATACACTGTTTGCTGTGTATTTCTGTGCATGTGTAAAGAAATAGCAAAGAATTGGAGAAATGTACATAATGCCAGAAAGTTTTCTTAAATGTAGTCACACTAACTCCTCCCAATTATTTAAATAGATCTACTCCAAACATGACTAAGTGAGGGTTTAACTCAGCTGCCTTATCTTAATACTAAACAGGACACTGTTACATTTCAGATTATACTTTTACAGATCTTTAAATTTGATGTGGCTTTCTGGAAGTATACAATCTCTGCTATTTAAAAGAAGATACAATAGCACTGGGCCTCTTCAGAGCAAGCATTTATTTTAAAAAAGCTTATTCATTTTGTTAAGTTGTCTAGAACAATAATAAAGCAGTCTTTAAAAAAATAAGTCTAATAATTTGAACACTCTACAAACATTTATAGTTATTAACTTACCTCCTTTCAATTTCAGTAGTCCAACATTGCCAGCAGTTCATCTCCCAGCAATTTGTCTCCTTGCAGCCACCGTAGTTAGTTTCATTTTACCATGTGGCTGCAACCTCTCAGCTGTGGGTTGGGAGGCAGATAATCACTTTCTTGTGCTAATTAGGCTCTGCCCTGTTTGCTGCAAAGAGGTAAATTGTTGGGAGGTAGAGGCCAAAGGATGGGGGTGGCTGGGTGGGGCTACATTTGGTGTATAAGACGCACCCAAGTTTTCACCCTCTTTTGGGGGCTAAAAAGGTGCGTCTTATACTCCGAAAAATACGGTAGTTATTTTAGTTTGACATGATTTCTGTCTACAGGTAGTCTTCAACTTACGACCACAATTGAGACCAAAATTTATGTTGCTAAGTGAGAAATTTGTTAAGTGAATTTTGCTCCATTTTGCGACTTTTCTCCCCAGATTTGTTAAGTGAATCACTGCACTTCTTAAAATAGTAACTTGGCTGTTAAGTGAATCTGGTTTTCCCCATTGACTTTCCTTGCCAGAAGATCACAAAAGGGATCACATGACTCTGGGACCCTGCAACCATCATAAATGTCAGTCAGCTATCAATCATCCATATGTAAATCACATGAACCAGGGGAAGCTGCAATGGTCATGTGTGAAAAATGGTCATAAGTCACTTTTTTCAGTGCCGTTGTAACTTCGGTCACTAAATGAACTGTTGTAAGGCGAGGACTACCTGTATAGGTGAGGAACAATAAATGAAACTTTTTAAAAGTAACTCTATATGTATTTCTTAATTTTTAAGGGTTGGCACATTATTGCAGTTTGAAGTAGGAGAAAGATGGCAATTGTCCTAAAAGAGGCACATCAATTGAAGGACCAAATAATCTCCAGGCTCAGGTCCACCCACATCGGTGACATCATGTTAAAATATTCATGAACTGGGAGAGACATGGTAACAAGGTCAGCCAATGAACAGGCATAGCAATTAAGTCAGCCAATGGGAGCTTAAACAGCTCTGAGTCTGTGCAGAGAATTGAAACTGAAACTTAAGCTAGAAGGCTGGGCGTGGCTCAGCCCACTCTGTACTCTGTCTGCTCTGAACTCTGGAATTCTGCTACTGGTATTGTAAATACTCATTTGTTATTATGTAAATAAGTTAATGAATCCAGCTGAATCAGTTATCTGTGTGTGCTTCTGGATTTGATTTATGCAACAAACTCTGACACATCATTCCCTCCACCTTTATGTCCTCAGCACACCCTGCCCCCAACAACATTAAAAGGGATCCTTGGTCATCCAAAAGTGGTTTTTGAAATAAAGTTTTATTAATTTTCTACTACTACATTTAATTGGTGCTTAATAAACATCATGTTGTCTGGGTTATTTTGTTTGCTTAACAATACAAATTATATTCCTAATCTTTACCCATTTTTTCCTAGCAATTGATAAAATAAATTCCATGTATGGATTTTGGAGAAAAAATTATAAATGTAATCAAGACAATATACCATAAACAAACAACAAAAGTAATTGTAAATAGGGACTATACAGAGAATTTTAATATAAAGAAAGGCACAAGACAAGGATGACCATTATCACCTTTATTATTTATATTGACCTTGGAAGTCTTGAACAGGAAGGTCATCCAAACGTTTTTAACCATCCCAGAACCCAGTTACAATTGGAACATATATCCTACTGCCGTGTAAACATTTATAAAGTCTGCAAATGTTTGTTGTTAATATTCTTGGCATAACTGTGAATTATTTAGGTGACTGCACTAAATTGAAATAACAGATGCCACTGACATGTTGTTTGTGATCTCTTGTGTTATACTTTTCTCAGGCGTCTTCTGTTGTTTTCATTTGGGTAAGGAGTTTGGGTTAAAAATAATGGTTTAGATCTGTTCCCAACTGCTATGACTAAATGGATTTGCATAAATCCGGGGTGCGCCTGTTGGCTTAATTTTATATACCCTGTGGCTTAATTGCATGAAACTTGCAAAAATGGCAGTGAAAGAGGGGAAGTGCAGAGAGATAGCAGGCACATGAGACAAGTATACAATCCCACAATCCACCCACTTTGGGGGCAGTTTCAGGGGTTGGGCTGCTGGGGGTTCCCAGGGGTTCGGGAGAACCACTAGCTAAGATTCTGTGCGGTTTGGAGAAGCCCCAAATCCCACTCCTGGCTGGCCCCACCCCGCGCCTCCCAGGAGTCCCCACGCGGCCTGTAAGTGCAGGGTGCGCGCAGAGGCTCGGGAGGGTGAAAAACCGGTCTACCAGAAGTTCGGGAAGAGGGCCTCTGGAGCCCGGGGAGGGCAAAAAAGCCCCCCTCCATGGTGCAGGAGGTCGACTAGGCCACGCCCACCATAGCCATGCCCACCAGCACCCGGGCAGAGAACCCCTTGCTAAAAATTTTGAAGCCCACCCCTGGGCAGTTTCCAGGTAATATCAACCCTTCATAATGCCTTGGTAAGGCCACACTTGGAATACTGCATTCAGTTTTGGTTGCCATGATGTAGAAAGGATGTTGAGACTCTGGAAAGAGTGCAGAGAAGAGCAACAAAGATGATTAGGGGACTGGAGGCTAAAACATATGAAGAAAGGTTGCAGGAACTGGGTATGTCTAGTTTAATGAAAAGAAGGACCAGGGGAGACATGATAGCAGTGTTCCAATATCTCAGGGGCTGCCACAAAGAAGAGGGAGTCAAGCTATTCTCCAAAGCACCTGAGGGTAGAAAAAAGAAGCAACGGGTGGAAACTAATCAAGGAGAGAAGCAACTCAGAACTAAGAAGAAATTTCCTGACAGTTAGAAAAATTAATCAGTGGAACAGCTTGCCTCCAGAAGTTGTGAATGCTCCAACACTGGATGTTTTTAAGAAAATGTTGGATAACCATTTGTCTGAAGCGTGTAGGGTTTCCTGCCTAAGCAGGGGTTTTGACTAGAATACCTCCAAGGTCCCTTCCAACTCTTGTTGTTGTTGTTGTTGTTGTTGTTGTTGTTGTTGTTGTTGTTACATAAAAAAGGTATAAATTTTACTGCTGTCTTCACTTCTGCAGAGGAGGATGTGTCTGTGGGGTGAAAAGTTGAAGGTCTCCTACCTCTTATCCTAGAGCCACTTGAGCTCAAACTCCCTTATGTCATGCCAGAGCTGGAGCCAACAGAGATCAAGGGGGCAGCTTCATTGGCTTCAGAGGAATGTGGGGAGGAGCAGGCCGAGGCAGTCCTGGGCCCCTCAGGATTGGGATGGCTTGTTAGCAGGGAGGAATGGGGGCAGGATGATCGAAAGAGGGCAAGCAGTGGACGTGAGGAGCAAGGGAGCTCAGGCGATGAGCAAGGACCGCCCCCTCCTGATCCCTGAGCAAGGAGAGTGGAGAGAAGGCAGGAGCAGCGCAGGCTGACTCAATGACTCGGGAGGACAGCGCCCCGCCCCTCTTCACAAGGCACACCTGGGAACTGAGATTTAAGGAGATGCTGTGGGGAGGGGCATTTGTTGGGAACAAACACTGAATTGGTAGAGTTTGGTGTGCCAGTACAGACATTTGGAGTTTGCAGGACTGCTTGCTTCTTCCTGACTTTGTGGACTCAGTACCTTATTCCCTACTTTGTGGACTTATTGTTTGTTTCTTGGTTCCTGGACTCACTGTTTGTTCCTTGGTTCGTGGACTCATTCCACTGTTCCCTTGTTTTGCTGGAGTGGCCGCAGCCAGAGACTGCCGTGTGTGTTTGTGCATGTGCGCTTTGCTCTGGGACTTGCCAAGAATGGGGGAGCATTTGGGGGGAAATTTGGAGCATTAAAAGGGAGTTTGAACTCTCAGCTGGCTTGTGACCTTCGTGCCTTGTCCCGGGTCATCATACTTTACTTATGCCTAATGAAATTGTGCAGTGATTTGATAGCCATCATCCAGTTTCGCAGCATGTATGTGCCTCACCTCCTTAAAAGCAAATCGGCAATGTAGACAGGAAGGCTTCTTTGTGGCCCATCATCTCAATGTTTAATTCATTTATAAACCAGGCTTTAATTTATACAGTCAGCACCCTCTAAAAATAAAGCACTTTCTCTCTAAATACGGACCTCACTTGCTTTCCCTGTGGGATGTTTACGACTGTGTGAATGTGCACGGGGGGAGAGCTGAGCGTTTGGAAGTTGAACTGTTGTGTTGTTGCTTTCTTCACGGGGCGGAAGGGGGCCGAGGATCAGCAGGAGAAATTAGCAAGTTGTGCAGAGTTGTGAGTTTTAAACAGCAGCATCAGAAAACTGAGAAAACACAGCCGCTGAGACCACCTGTCGCCGCTGTCTATGTTTCCTCTGCCCACCCCAAGTCTATTCATATCGTTCATTTGTATTACTTTTTGTGATAATCATGCGCAAGGAAGACCATGTCTGAGATTTGAACATGTCCAGCCTGGAAGTGTCTGTGGAGATTCTCAGTCATCCAGGTCATAGTTGTCTCAAAGGTGCTGTTGGGAGAAATATCCATCTGGTTCAGTTCAAGACACCTGTGGCCTAGAGGTAGGGCCCTTGCCTCACAATCAGGAGGTTGTGAGTTCGATCCTAGGTAGAGGCAGATGTAAGGGTCTCCTGCTTGGGCAGGGATTTGGACTAGATGACCTGCAAGGTCCCTTCCAACTCTGTTAATCTGATCTGATGTACCAAGCCAGGAGAAAGACACTGGAAACATGGAGGCTGATTGGAAAGATGGTTTAATGATGAAGCAGAACCACATGGGTTTGAGGTCCTGGGCAGCTGACCACATGGAGTTGAGAGTGGGGGGGGGGTATTTATACCTTCTCTTGGGCTTTGCACATGAGCTTCCTTTTTTATTATTATTATTACAGTTGGAATGGACCTTGTAGATCATCTAGTCCAACCCCCTGCTCAAGCAGGAGTTCCTACACCATTTGAGACAGATGGCAGTCCAGTCTCCCCTTGAAGGTCGCAAGTGTTGGGGCTCTCACAACCTCCGCTGGCAAGCTGTTCCACTGGTTGATCGCTCTCACCGTCAGAAAGTTTCTCCTCACTTCCAGGTTGAATCTCTCCTTGGTCAGCTTCCATCCATTATTCCTTGTTTGGCTTTCCGGTGCCATAGAGAACAGCCTGACCCCCCCTCCTCTTTGTGGCATCCCCTCAAGTATTGGAAGATTGCTATCATGTCACCCCTGGTCCTTCTCCTCTGTTCCTGTTCAAGAACATGTATTCTATTGGCTGCTGTCAGACTCCCATGTGGCCATGTACAAATCCTAGGAGTTTGTCTGAGCTAAGCTTGGTTGAAGTTTGGCTGAATGCAATGAAGGGGCTTGTTGGGCAGTTCCTATGGTGGCTTAATGGCTTTTTCCTGTGTTGGATCCTGGGCAAGAGTATTTGCTTATGGATGGAGCTATTTATCTCTTTATCTCTTAAGTGCTGTCATCTGCTGAGGGCTATTAAGAAAGGTGGGGGCTGCTTTCTGTCTCCCAAGAGCATATTTCTCCCTTTAGGGAAATATAAATATGCTGCCTTTTTAATTTCTCAAAATATTTCATTCTTCTAGGAGAGGGGTGGGTGCTAACCTTCTACGGTGCTTTTTTTTTCTTCAAAAGGCAGCTGAACTTTGTTTTTCCCTTGAGGAAGAAGAAGAAAAAGTTTTGCTTCTCATCCAAGAAGCTTCATCCATTCTGATGGTTGGGATGGAAGGACAGGTATTGACAGTTGAGTCTGGGTGATTCGGGGGGAGGGATGGAACAGTAATGGGTTTCTCTTACCTTTGCTACCGGTTTGGGAATGGGAGCAGGCGTGCGTGCTGTTGCGCTTTATGCATGCGCAATGCTTCTGCTCATGCGCAGAGCATTTTTGATGACATCCGGGTGGGTGGGTGGAGCCTCCCACCTCTGCCGCTACCGTTTTGCTGAACCGGTGCAAACCGGTAGCAACCCACCACTGGGATGGAAGGATAGGTTCTGATAGGATGAGGGGGAGGGAAGGATTATATTACTTCGCACTCTCAGAGAGTGCTAATGACCAGGTGATGGCCAAGAAATACAGGTAGTCCTCGACTTACGACCACAATTGAGCCCAAAATTTACGTTGCTAAGTGAAGGATGTGTTAAGTGAGCTTGGCCCCATTTTATGACGTTTCTTTTCACATTTGTTAAGTGAATCACTGCAGTTGAGAAGTTAGTCACCCGGTTGTTAAGTGAATCCGGCTTCTCCATTGCCAATGCTTGTCGGAAGGTTGCAAAGGGGGAAATCACCTGATTCTGGGACACTACAACCGTCATAAATATGAGTCAGTTGTCAAGCATCTGAATTTTGCTCACACGACCATGGGAATGCTGCAACGATTGTAAGTGTGGGAAAGGGTCATAAGTCACTTTTTTTCAGTGCCGTTGTAACTTCGAACGGTCACTAAATGAACTGTTGTAAGTCGAGGAATACCTGTATAGTCCTTCCATCTCCCCCATCCTATCAGACCTTATCCTTCCATCCCTTCTCACTGCCATCTGAACTAATGAAGCTTCTTGGAAGAGAAGCGAAACGTTTTCTTCTTCTTCCTCATGGAAAAAAAAACAGTCCAGTTGCCTTTTTTAAGGGAAGAAAAAGTACCTTTGAGTCCAGTGTAATTTGTTTCCATTGCAGTTTGCTTTTCTTTTTTCTTTTTCACACTTGAGAAGTATGAAGCTAATGACTGCACCATTCCACAGTTGGTGCCGATCATGAAGAAATCTGTGGGTGAATCTATTTTGTCTGTTTTACTTTGGTAACATCTCTCTTTTTTTATGAATGAGAGAATTCCCGCTTTGTAATTTGGGGTCCCCAGTCACTTGTCCGAGAACTTTTTGCAGGCCAAGCACATGTTCCCTTCAAAATGTCACGTAAGATTCCAGTCCTCATTGTTCTAACTGAAGGATGTTTTAAAAAGGGCAACTGTTGCTCTCTTATTGAACTCTGGTTCCTCTTCTGAATGCTAAAGAAAATTCTGGTCCTCATCATTTTGAATGAAAAAGTAACTGAAAAGGGAACATAAGGAGCAGGGAAGTGTTAGTCTATCACTGAGCTAAACCCTCTGCTTCACAAGCCAAATAAGATTCCTTCCTTCCTTCCTTCCTTCCTTCCTTCCTTCCTTCCTTCCTTCCTTCCTTCCTTCCTTCCTTCCTTCCTTCCCTCCCTCCCTCCCTCCCTCCCTCCCTCCTTTTCTATGGCACTGATTTCATAACTGGCCGCCTTACAATTAAAAAAGTATACTACTATTAAAATACTAATTATATTACTGCTTTATATTAAAATAGGCAGAATAAAGGAAGCAGTTTAGTTTTCTGTGTCTCTGAGTAAGTGGCCTCATCCCTTAACCTCTGAATGAGTAGCCTCAAATAGCCTACCTTGGTTCTAACAGTTCATTTACACATAGGTATTAAAGCAATCCATTTCTGGTATTAAGACAAATGCATTCAAACTTTTAACTAACTAGCTACAGATTCCTTGGCTTACAACCGTACATTTAGCGACTATTTAAATTCACAACCGCACTATAAAAAAGTGACTTACAACCAGTATTGCTTCAAACGCTCTACTATCATCCCAGTGCCAAAGAAGCCCACCAGTTGCTCTAACATCTGTAGTTATTAAAACCTTTGAAAGGCTAGTGCTGTCCCACTTGAAACCCATCATGGATCCACTGTTAGACCCCCTGCAATTTGCATACTGAGCAAACAGATCAACAGATGATGCTGTTAATATGGCTCTGCACTACATCCTACAACATCTTGAATCTCCAAAGACCTACGCAAGGGTCCTCTTTGTAGACTTTAGTTCAGCATTCAATACCATCATTCCAGACACTCTTCTAACTAAACTGAACCAGCTAGTCGTACCTGAACGCACTTGTAAGTGGATCATAAGCTTCTTAACAAACAGGAAGCAGCAGGTGAAGCTAAGCAGAATCACATCAGATACCTGTACAATTAGCACAAGGGTCCCCCAAGGCTGTATGCTCTCTCCATTTCTCTTCTCTATATACCAATGACTGCATCTCTAACGATCCATCTGTTAAACTACTGAAGTTCGCAGCTGACACAACAGTGATTGGCCTCATTTGAGACAACGATAAATCCGCATACAGACAGGAGGTTGAACAACTAGTCTCGTGGTGCGACCGGAATAATCTGGAACTGAACACACTCAAAACAGTAGAAATGGTGGTAGACTTTAGGAGAAACCCGCCCATACTTCCACCTCTTACAATACTAGACAACACAGTATTAACAGTAGAGACCTTCAAATTTCTAGGTTCTACCATATCGCAAGATCTAAAATGGACACCTAACATCAAAAACGTCATCAAAAAAGCACAACGAAGAATGTTCTTTCTGCACCAACTCAGGAAGCTCAAACTGCCCAAGGAGCTGCTGATACACTTCTACAGAGGAATTATTGAGTCTGTCATCTGCACCTCTATAACTGTCTGGTTTGGTTCTGCAACCCAACAAGACAGACACAGACTTCAGAGGATAATCAGAACTGCAGAAAAAACAATTGCTACCAACCTGTCTTCCACTGAGGACCTGTATACTGCAGGAGTCAAAAAGAGGGCCGTGAAAATATTTACTGACCCCTCGCATCCTGGATACAAACTGTTTCAACCCCTACCCTCAAAACGATGCTATAGAGCAGTGGTCCCCAACCCCCGGTCCGCAGCCCGGTACCGGTCCGCAGAACAAATGGTACCGGGCCGCCCTGCTACTGGTCCTGCGACTTGAGCCTCCGCCTCCGTCCCTAAAGACGGGCAGGCGAGGATGAAACGGCCGGGCTTTCCTTGGCCAGCCTCTTCGGCAGGCGCCGCCCTGCCTTTTCTTCGCCCCTCCCCGAAAACCTGGTGTCGCTGAAATGAAAAAGCCGCTTTCAAAAACAACGAGAGGGGGACGGAGGGCGCTTCCTCCAGCGGTTCTGAGGAAAGACCGGCGGGACCAGAAGCCGCGCGGCTAAACCTGGCCGTCGTTCGGCAGAAGGCGAAGCCTTTCCGGCGCGTCCCGGGAAATCCCGCTCGTCCGTGCGCCGCTTCACTCGCGCGCGCCTTTTCACTCCTTTCGGAAGTTTTTGGTGGCGGCAGCGGGAGGATGCTGGAGAGCGGCGGCAAGCCGGTGAAGGAGGGCGTGCTGGAGAAACGCAGCGACTCCTGCGTCTGCCGACGTGCCCCGGCTCAGCTGATCAGCGTGCAGCAGGTAAAGGGGACTCCAACACATAGCCACACAGTCCCGCAGAAGACATGTACAAAACTTTTAACAGACAATACCATGAGTCCTACTTGAAATATGGATTTATCGGGACAGGTGATTCGCACGCACCAACCCCACTCTGCATAGTTTGCGGCGAACGCCTCTCTAATGAGGCAATGAAACCTTCAAAACTGCTTCGCCACTTGAACGCCAAATACCCTGGACTAAAAGACAAGCCCCTGGAGTATTTTGAAAGAAAAAAAAGGGAACATGAAGGACAGAAGACATTTCTGAGGGCCACCACGTCAATAAATGTGAATGCACTGAGAGCATCATATTTGGTGGCTAACCGTATTGCTAAGGCTAAAAAGCCATTCACTATCGGTGAAGAATTGATCTTGCCCTCCACTAAAGACATTTGTCGTGAACTTCTAGGAGAGGCTGCTGTGAAAAAGATAGCACATGTGCCTTTGTCGGCTAGCACTGTGACTAGGCGTATTGAGGAAATAGCCGAAGACATTGAGACACAATTGTTACAGAGGATTAATATATCACCATGGTACGCACTCCAGGTTGATGAATCTACAGATATTGACAACAAGGTAATACTACTTGTTTATGTGCGATATCTTTATCAGGAGGATGTGCATGAGGATTTGTTATGTGCACTATCTTTGACAACCAACACCACAGGAGCAGAACTGTTCAAGTCACTGGATGGTTATATATCAGGAAAACTAAAATGGTCGTTTTGTGTCGGCATATGCACAGACGGAGCTGCTGCCATGACCGGACGACTGTCTGGTTTAACTGCTCGGATTAAGGAGGTTGCACCTGAGAGTGAATCTACGCATTGTATCATTCACAGGGAAATGCTGGCAAGCCGAAAAATGTCGCCGGAATTGAACAGTGTATTGCTTGATGTTGTTAAAGTTATTAACCACATCAAAGCGCATGCCCTTAACTCGCGCCTGTTTGAGCAGCTTTGTGAGGAGATGGAAGCAGAGCACAAATGCCTTCTCTTATACACAGAAATAAGATGGTTATCCAGAGGTAAATCGCTAAACAGAGTTTTTGAATTACGAGAGCCATTGCAAAGATTTCTCTCAGAAAAGAATTCACCGCTGGCAGCACATTTCAGTGACAAAGTATGGGTGGCAAAACTGGCTTACCTGTGTGACATATTCAGCCTGCTCAATGAACTCAATCTGTCCCTTCAGGGGAAAATGA
Organism: Diadophis punctatus similis; assembly: GCA_023053685.1. Taxonomy (NCBI): domain Eukaryota; kingdom Metazoa; phylum Chordata; class Lepidosauria; order Squamata; family Dipsadidae; genus Diadophis; species Diadophis punctatus. The sequence continues at coordinate 15,239,635 of JALIGW010000001.1, read as the reverse complement.
CAACTGTTTTCAAGTTGGCAGACAAAACAGCTGCATTTAAAGCCAAACTGGAGTTGTGGGGACGGCGCGTGAACAGAGGCATTTTGGACATGTTTCAGACATTAGCGGGGATTTTAGGCGAGACTGAGCCTGAGCCTTCATTCTCCCAGTTGGTGCAGGATCACCTGTCTTTGCTTTCAAAAGAGTTCGAGCGCTACTTCCCAACCACAAAAGACCCACGAACTGGTAAGGAATGGATCCGCGACCCATTTGTCAACAAACCAGGTGAATCTAGCATGTCTGTACAAGAAGAAGATCAACTGCTGGAGATTGCAAATGACGGTGGCCTTAAAACTATGTTTGAGAATACAACTCTGCCGGTGTTCTGGATTAAAGTCATGGCAGAATACCCTGAGATTGCCACCACAGCACTTAAATCCCTATTGCCATTTCCGACTTCCTATCTTTGTGAAGCGGGGTTTTCTGCAGTGACTGCAACCAAAACAAAACAAAGGAATAAACTGGACATAAGCAAGACACTTCGGGTGTCATTGTCTCCTATTATCCCCAGATGGAACCGTCTCGTTGCAGAGAAACAAGCTCAGGGTTCTCATTGATTTAGCGTTCTAGTCACTAGAATCCAGAGAGTTAAAATGTTAAATTAAGTTATATTAATTTTGTTGTAACTGTATTTTATTTTGATGCCATGTTTAAATACAATTAAATTAAAATTGTTTATATTTGAGATTGTTTTGATTTAATAATCAACGCGACGCCGCAACCCCCCCCCCCAGTGGGCCGCGGAAAAATTATCAAACGTTGACCGGTCCACGGCAATAAAAAGGTTGGGGACCACTGCTATAGAGCACTGCACACCAATACAACTAGACACAAGAACAGTTTTTCCCCAAACGCCATCACTCTGCTAAACATATAATTCCCTCAACACTGTCAAACTATTTACTAAGTCTGCACTACTATTAATCTTCTCATCGTTCCCATCACCCATCTCCTCCCACTAATGCCTGTATGACTGTAACTTTGTTGCTTGTATCCTTATGATTTATATCGACTGGTTCCTAATATGATTTGATTGCTTATTTGTACCCTATGACAATCATTAGGGGTTGTACCTCATGATTCTTGACAAATGTATCTTTTCTTTTATGTACACTGAGAGCATATGCACCAAAGACAAATTCCTTGTGTGTCCAATCACACTTGACCAAAAAAAAATTCTATTCTATTCTATTCTATTCTATTCTATTCTATTCTATTCTATTCTATTCTATTCTATTCTATTCTATTCTATTCACACTTAAAACCATGGCAGCCTCTTGAGAGTCGTGTGATCAAAATACAGGAGTTTGGCAACTGGGATGTATTTATGATTATTACACATTCTGGGGTCATGTGGTCCCCATTTCCCAGCTGGCTTCTGACCAAGTTAATTGGAGAAGATGGATCTGCTTAACGACCACGTGATTCACTTAACAACTGCATTGATTCGCTTAACAACCATGGAAAATAAAACTGTAAAATCAAGCTGAATCCATTGCTTAGCAACAGAGATTCTGGCCTCAATTGTGTGTCGTAAGTGGGATACTACCTGTAGTCTAGGCTACCTGAAAACTAGTCCCGCTTCAAATCTCACAAACTTAACATATTGTGTGAATAAACCTGCTAGGACTTTCGCTGGTCTGGTTAAATGTGTCAGGCAAACCCAGCAGAAATAAATTTGTGAGGAAAAAGTAAAGCTTCCTTGTGCTCTAGAATGAGCAATGGTCCTTTCACTAAAGGTCAGATAAGGACATCAGTGGTGGGATTCAATTTTTTTTACTACCGGTTCTGTGGGCGTGGCTTGGTGGGCTGGGCGTGGTGTGGCTTGCTGGGCGTGGCTTGTTGGGCGTGGCTTGCTGGGCATGGCAGGGGAAGGATTCTGCAAAATCTCCATTCCCTCCCCACCCCACTAACCTGCTTTCCAGCTCCGTTCTCCTGTGCATGGCAAGAAAAGAAGACCCAGCCAATCAGCTGGGACTCGGGAGGCAGCGAATAGATGGGGGCGGGGCCAGCCAGAGGTGGTATTTGCCGGTTCTCTGAACTACTCAAAATTTCCGCTACCGGTTCGCTAGAACTGGCTGAATACCACCTCTGGATAAGGTACTAGTTTTCATGGTTCTAACTGAAAGAAGTAACATAAAAGGAAATCAGTAATGCTCTACTATTAACATACTACCTCGAGTAAGTTTCTATGATAACTTTATTATTGTTGTTCTTTTCCTTCTATGGCCCTGCAAATGGAAAGGGGAGAGAAGTGTCCAGAGGTCTGAAGACAGATTTTTAAGGCCTTTAATGATCATCATTTCTTCCCTTTAACCACGGCCTCGATAGACCTTTGAACAATCCTAGTCACAGACATGGTTAGCTGTTCATTTTTATTATCGGCTTTATTCCCTTTTAATCAATTACGGAATAATGAGCCATACATTAAGGATCTCCATGCTTAATTTGTGATAATTAAAAATTATAATTACACTAAGCTTGAAATGGCTCTACAGGTAGTGAAAGGAAGAGAGCACAGGTAACACACCTCATTGAAATTATATTTGACCTCTTGGGTTTTGAAAAAAGGATGGGAGCCAGGGTGTAAGTTTCAGGAGACGTTCAGCTGAAAGGTTTTCATTCCACATCCAGGAAGGAGAATATTGACAAAATCACACTCTCTCATCTCCGCAAAGGGCTGGGGGAGAGGGGGGGTGGGAGAAGAAGAAGAAGTGGGGGGGGAAGACTGGAGGAGTTTGTTAAATCAACAGCTTGCAAAGTGATGATAATTTGAGTCTAGCAACTGCAAATTAGGTGCGATATCTCTTCTCAAGCAAGCCCTACTTACACAAAAGCGAGGCATCGGAAGAAAGAGCTCGTTGCCTTTGTTAAATCGAGCCTTGCTCTAAAACAGGAGTGTCAAACCAGTGGTGGGTTCCTACAGGTGCGGTCCACTCTATAGCACTAGGGATGGCTGAGTGAGCGTGTGAGACGCTGAAAGAACAGGCGGCAGGAGCTATCTCCATTCCCCGCCCTTCAGCAGTCTGAGAAGCCACGAACGCACGGTGATGATCCCAGGCATTTTTGCACGTTTGAGGCATCTCGAGCTGCTGAGGGGAGGGGGAACGGGCGGCAGGAGCCTAGGATCATCGAATGGGGAGAAGCATTCAGGCCGGACGGAGCCTCCTAGAAGAACTGCTGCCGCGGTCTTGCTGCTCCTGCTGCGGGGGGCTGCGTTGCGGGTGGCCAATGCCCCCCTGCTTCTCTGGCCGCTGCCAAGCCCCGAGGCCCACGCCCACCCGGTCACATGGCTGGCAAGCCACACCCACAAAATAAGCCACGCCCACAGAGTGGTAGTAAAAAAAATTAGGAACCCGCCCCTGTGTCAAACTCAAGGCTTGCGGGCCAGATCCGGCCCGTGGGGTGCTTAGATCTGGGCCCCGGGGCTGCCGTGGAAACAGCGAAGGACCAGCCCGCAGCGCCTCTGCCAGTGAAAATGGAACTCGGCCCTCGTCGTGCGGCCTTCTGGAGCTACGGTTTCGCTGGCAGAGGGTTACAGGAGGCCGTCGCAGCAGGAAACGGAACTCGGGAGCCCGTTTTTGCTGGCAGAGCACTTGGGCCACCACAGGCACCCCCGATACGAGTGACGTCAAGCTGGCCATGCCCATCCTGACCACGCCCACCCTGGACCCCCAAGGTCAAACACGACCCTGATGTGTCCCACAATGAAATTGAGTTTGACACCCCTGTTCTAGAATCATAAAGTGGGAAGAGTCCTGAAAGGTCATCTAGTCCTGTCCTCTCGTGAGGGCTTTGCCCCATTTTATGAACTTTTGTGCCGCCGTTGTTAAGTGAAGCACTACAGTTGTTAAGTGAATCATCTGATCATTACGGGAATCTGGCTTCCCCCATGGACTTTGCTTGTTGGAAGCCAGCTGGGAAGGTCATAATGGTGATCACACATGACCCCAGAACAGTGCAACTGTCATAAATACATGCCAGTTGCCCAGCGCCTGAATTTTGATCATGTGACCGTGGGGATCCTGCAATGGTCATAAGTATGAAAACTCATCATAAGTCACTTTTTGTGTGTGTTGTAACTTGGAACGGTCACTAAACAAATGTTTGTGAATTGGGCACTACCTGTAGCCTATCCTATAGATTTTGAAAGCCAATGAAAAATATTATTATAGGAAATTGAGTCTTCAGCCACATTTATGATTATTGGTAGTTCAAAATCAATATTGTTCTCTTGTATTGCTGTTAGCCACTCTGAGTCCTTATCGGATTGAGCGGCCTATAAATGCAATAAAATAAATAAATAAATAAATAAATAAATAAATAAATAAATAAATAAATAAATAAATAAAGCATCAACTATTAAGTTTTCAATTCAGGACATTATTATAGGTAGTTGTTGAGTAGTGGGAACAACGACAGGAGACAGACTTCAAAAAGAACTTCTTTACTTGGCAACTTCTCTGTACAACCAGCAACTTGCAGTCTGACAGCTAGCCCTTTTATAGGGAGCTGTCGGATGCATCAACCAATGGCGTTTAAGTATTCTCCCGCTCAAACGCTGGACCTGGGTGAAACCATGTAGGCAGTTAATACATAACACTCCTCCCCTCCTTGATGGAGCAATCCGTGTGGCATACATAGTCACGCAGGTAGGCGGGGCATTTTGGAACCCTCCCTGACCTGCGCAGCTCAGTCATTGGTGAGGCAGCAGCCTGGGCGGACAGGCCTGCTACTGCTCTGAGGTCTGAGCTTGGAAGCTCCTGGAAGCTTTTGGGCGTGGCCTCTTTGGATTTTATAACCGGTTCGTTGGCCGATCGCCGCTGGACTCAAGGTGGCTCCGGTAGGTCTTCTGCCTCCATCGGGCTTGAGTCAGCTAGGGAAGGAGTATAATTATTTACATTTTGGTGATTTTGTAGTTCGCCCTTTACATGTTTTCTAAATTGGTCAATGTGCTGTTTCCATTGGCGGCCATCGTTTAACCTTATTAAATAAGACATGGGGCCCAGGATTTTCTCGACCTCCCTAGGTAACTATAGGGAACCCTTGGCGTAATTGCGGGTGAATACTAGGTCTCCTTCGGAGAAGGACCTAGTGGCTTGGTTTGGGTCACCATGGTGTTTTGGCATGTAGTTGGGGTGCAGGTGGTCTAAAACCAAGCGGAGCCTGCGGCCCATGAGTAGTTCAACCGATTATATATAATCTTGTTAATTTCAACACCCAAGTTTACTCCTATTCTAGGGAACTGGAGGCTAAAACATATGAAGAATGGTTGCAAGAACTGAGTATATCTAGTTTAATGAAAAGAAGGACTAGGGGGAGACATGAAAGCAGTGTTCCAATATCTCAGGGGCTGACACAAAGAAGAGGGAGTCAAGCTATTCTCCAAAGCACCTGAGGGCAGGACGAGAAGCAATGGGTGGACACCAGGGGTGGGTTCTAAGTTACCTCGCTGCTGGTTCACTTTCTCCCGCGCCGCATGGCCACACCACATGTGCTCATGTGTGCATGCACAGTGGCAAAAAATCCCAAAAAAAAGCCCCAAAGAAAGCCAAAAAAAGATGGCGACCACATGCACAGTGCCAGAAACTTGGCTTCTGCGCATGTGCAGAAGAAAAAAAACAGAAAAAACACCCCCCTCAAAAAAATTCAAAAAATTCAACTCCCCCCAAAAAGCAAAAAACAAGATGGCGACTGTATGCACAGTACCGGAAACTCGGCTTCTGCGCATGTGCAGAACAAAAAAAAACCGGGAATTTTTTAAAACATTTTTTTAAAAAAGATGGCAGCCTCCATGGACCGGCACCGACCGAACCGGTTCCGTGATGTCATTGTGATGTCACCAGCGGGTTGCTACCGGTTCGGGGAAACTGGTCCAAACCGGGAGGAACCCACCTCTGGTGGAAACTAATCAAGGAAAGAAGTAACCTAGAACTAAGGAGAAATTTCCTGACAGAACAATTAATCAGTGGAACAACTTGCCTCCAGAAGTTGTGAATGCTCCAACACTGGAAGTTTTAAAGAAGAGATTGGATAACCATCTGTCTGAAGTGGTGTAGGATTTCCTGCCTAAGCAGGGGGTTGGACTAGAAGACCTCCAAGGTCCCTTCCAACTCTGTTATTCCTTTCTTTCATCTTTCTTCCTTGCTCTTCCTGGAAAAATCTCTGCTAGGGAACACTGAAACAGGACATCAGCTGAAAATTAAAACATTTGTTTCATGTACAAACCTGCCATAACACAGACAGGGGTAGAAAGCTTGACCATTTCGCCGTTGTCTCCAAGGAGCTAAGTGTGCCTTGTGTCCTAGCCGAGAGGGCATCTCTCTGGAGATGTGGTGAGAGAAACTCTGGAGAGAAGCTAATATGGACGGTTGGTTGAGTCTGTTCAAAGAAGAGATGACATTTTTGGTCAGATGTTAGGATCGAAGGCCTTTTGAGCAAGGAGCAAACAAAGACGCAGATGGAGTTAGGGAGGCAAATAAATTAGATGGAAGCACATTTTATTTTTAAGTGGGAGTCGTCGTTTTTCAAAATACGGACAGCTCGAAGATGTGTTTCTTGCCAATAAAAAAAGGAAACACGAGTTATCGTTGGGTCACATAAATAAGTCTTGTTCTGCCTCATTCCTTATTATGTATGATTTAATTTACAAGTAAGGACCATATCTATAATTATTTATCGGGCTACGTGCCCTCCCAGAATTTAAAATCATCACCTTGCTAAGAAATAAATATTATTCCCCAGTTCACCTTCCTGCTTGTAACATCATTTTAATCAAAATCCAATCAGTGTTGGAGAAATATATCCATCCGCTCTTTCATTATGTCTTTTACTCTGCCTTCTCGAAATCTGCCAGGATATAAACTATTAATCGCGCTTCAGTACTTTCCCCCCAAACATTTATTGACAATCAATCTTTCAGTTTCCCCTTGCTGAGCTATCAGATATGTTGCACCTATTAATAAATGTGTTATTAATTCAGTTTCTTTCGGAGTGCCAAGCTTTTTTTAAAAAAAGCTGATAACATATTTCTTTTGTACCAATGGAAAGATACCCAGTTTTGCTATCATTTCCTCCCAGTCTGTCTGTGCAGAGAATGGGAAGTAGTAGGTGGAATGGGACAACTCGCCGCAGCCAACTTGCTTCAGCCAACTCACCATGGTCAACTCGCCACAGCCAACTCACCATGGCCAACTCATCATGGCCAACTCATCATGGTCAACTCATCATGGCCAACTCAGCATGGTCAACTCATCATGGCCAACTCACCATGGTCAACTCATCATGGCCAACTCATCATGGCCAACTCACCATGGTCATCTCATCATGGCCAACTCACCATGGCCAACTCACCATGGCCAATTCACCATGGCCAATTCACCATGGCCAACTCATCATGCCCAACTCATCATGGTCAACCCATTATGCCCAACTCACCATGGTCAACTCATCATGGCCAACTCATCATGGCCCAACTCATCATGATCAACTCGCCACAGCCAATTCACTATGGCCAACTCGCCATGGGACAACTTGCCATGGCCAACTTGCCACGGGGTAACTCGCTATGCGACAATTCAATAATTCAATGTAATGATTTAAAATAATTAAAAGTTATTTCAATTTTTGTCATTCACATTTCATTTTGTCCCTTCTTTGGCATCCTTTCTTTAATGATTCTATTCCATTATTTCTTCGATATTAGTGTAATTCTTGTCCCGCGGCAAGTTGTCCTGTGGTGAGTTGGCCATGCTGAATTGTCCTGTGGTGAGTTGGCCATGGCGAGTTGGCCTGTGATGAGTTGGCCATGGCGAGTTGGCCACAGCAAGTTGGCTGTGACGAGGTGGCGAGATGGCCATGGCGAGTTGTCTGTGGCGAGCTGCCATAGACCTGTAGTAAGAGCCAGGGAGGGTCCACAGCTGAGGGGAGTAGATTTCTCTTGCAGAAATGCTTGCTTGGGCATGGAAGCTCTTCTTGGCAACTTTGGATCAGATTTTCTCTTAGCCTAGCCTACATAAATGGCTTGTTTTATGAGGATAAATTTTGGAGAGTCTGCAGTGTAAGCAACCTTCAGAATGAGGAAGGGAGGGAGGGAGAGAATAAAGATGAGAACTGTAAGTTCACTTTGAGACTTCACTTTGAGCTTCATGCACACATCCGGATCATTTTTCTTGGCAACAACGTGCAAGGAAAAATATTTCTTTCTGTAAGCCTCAAATCTCTGTTTATTCTATTTTAAATGGCTAGCCTTATGTTCCAATATTGTGAAAGAGGGAGAAACACTTCGCATTATTGCTGTACACATGATCTTATCTATTGTATTTTTTCTTACCATCTTTTGTTCTAAACTATTGCTCCCCAGTTGCTTCCAAAAATCTTGACTGCATCTGTGCTTTTCATGCCAGTGTGAGGATGCCATTGCCTTTTTCTCCAGCTTTGGGAGTTTCAGATGGCATAAATGCTTCAAAGAAACAAACAAACAAGCCAATCAATCAACAATGAAATGTTGTGGTGGTCTCTCATCCAGGTTTTAAACAGATCTGAGTTCACTTAGCTTTCTGTAAACCGGTCAAAGCTGGTATGTGCTGCCACCTAGCCAGCCTCACGCAAAAAAAAAAAAAGATATAAAATTGAAGAAAGGAGGAGATGATTCCTTGCAAAGGGGGGGGGGGCTTTCCTGTCTCTTTCCTGTCTCACCTGGTAGTCTCTCCAAAATTTGTTCTAACAGAATAGCAGAGCTGGAAGGGACTTTGGAGATCTTCTAACCCAGAGGTCTTCAAACTTGGCAACTTTAAGACTTGTGGACTTCAATTCCCAGAAGTTGCCAAGTTTGGGGACCCCTGTTCTAGTCCAACATCCCTGCCCCCTCCCCTGGTGCACAACAGATACTATACCAGGGCTGTCAAACTCGATTTCATTGAGGGCCGCATCAGGGTTGTGTTTGATCTTGGGGGGGGGCGGAGTGGACATGGCCAAGATGGGTGTGGCCAGGGAGCGTGGCCAGCTCGATGTCACTCATTGAGAATCAGCTGACCAGCACGCACATGCGCACTGGAGCTGACATAGAGCAATGCCTCACGTGCCCTCAGATATGGCTCCGCGTGCCACCTGTGGCACCCGTACCATAGGTTCGTCATCACTGATCTATAGAGTCATGGTGGCACAGCGGTTAGAATCCAGTATTGCAGGCTAATTCTGCCGACTGCCAGGAGTTCGATCCTGATCAGCTCAAGGTTAACTCACCTTCTATCCTTCTGAGGTGGGTAAAATGAGGACTCAGATTGTTTGGTGGTAATATGCTGACTCTGTAAACTGCTTAGAGAGGGCTGTAAAGCACTATATGAAGCGGTATATAAGTCTAAGTGCTATTGCTATCTTGCAGTTGCAGGCTCCACTGTATCAGCTTGTATCAGGTGTCTCTATTCTCAATTTACTTTTAATGCATTTTCCACCAAAGAAATAGCAATATCAGCAACCTTGTGTCCTTTGTGGAGCTGAGGTCCTAACCTTCCGCCAAGGAAAGGGGAGAAGAGCATTCATATAACAATAAATGGTGATAGCTATTCAAAGATAATCTGGTAGAATTCTTTTCTGAGCAACTCTGACTTGGCTGTGTCTTCCTGGTCAGCTTTGCTGCTCTTTGCGTGGTAGAAGCCATTTTCCTTTGCCCTAACAAGGAAGGAAGGGAGCGCTCAGCTGTCGGTTTACAGAGCACTTTCTGTTATCACACAGGGAGTTATTTTGCGAAGACAACAATGCCTTTTGCCACTCAGGTATGGATTTGTGTCAAAAGCTTGGCCTTCATCCCTGCAGGGAGTTGAGTTTTGAGCGGAGAGCAAGGGAGAGAGCTCTGCTGTTTTGTGCAGACATGCTGTTGCCTTGTCATCCACCCTGGGGAACAGCAAACGTTCAGCTGGTGGACATCTCTGGAGGGTAGCCGATATTATAGGAAGCAGGTGAGGAAGAAACGGAATGGAGAGTTCAGTGGTCACACTGGTGGTATTTCTCAGCTGTCAGGTTTAGGTTGTGGGGCCTGTGAAACCCATCCGAAATTGGAAAGGTCACGGAGCTTTTGAGTCCAAGGTCGTGACAAACAAACGGATGATGTGTGTGAGTGCAAACGATTCACAGACTGAATCCAGTGCGATGTTTTCTCAGGCCTTTCCCAGCATCCCAGCTGTCAAGCAAAGCCCAGTCTTTGAGTCCTGGGGGGAAGACGATGGAGACACCAAGAGTATGGTGGTTGATCCTCGTCACTAGATTTAGATTTATTATTAGAGTTGGAAGGGACCTTGTAGGTCATCTAGTCCAACCCCCTCCTCAAGCAGGAGTTCCTACACCATTTGAGACAGATGGCAGTCCATTCACCCCTTGAAGGTCGCAAGTGTTGGGGCTCTCACAACCTCCGCTGGCAAACTGTTCCACTAGTTGATTGCTCTCACCGCCAGAAAGTTTCTCCTCACTTTCAGGTTGAATCTCTCCTTGGTCAGCTTCCATCCGTTATTCCTTGTTTGGCTTTCTGGTGCCTTGGAAAACAGCCCGACCCCCTCCTCTCTGTGGCATCCCCTCAAGTATTGGAACACTACCATCATGTCTCCCCTGGTCCTTCTCTTCGCCAGACTGGCCAAGCTCAGTTCCTGTAACCGCTCTTTGTATGTTTTATTTTCCAGACCCTTTATCATCTTGGTTGCTCTCTTCTGCACTTTCTCTAGGGTTTCAGTGTCTTTTTTGTAGTGTGGTGACCAAAATTGGATGCAGTATTCTAGGTGTGGTCTGACCAAGGCTTTATAGAGTGGTACTAGTACCTCTCTGGTCCTTGATTTTATCCCTCTATTTATGCACCACTAGTCAAGTGGCAGCCGCAGGATGTAGTCCCACTCCTGCTGCTGTTCACCCAGACACCTGAGTTTGCTGCCTTCCTGATGGCACTTCACTGTCCTAGTCTGAGCTAACCAGCTTTCATCCTGTCTGTTCTGACCCAGCTCCCCAAACACGACAAACCCTCTGACGTGAACTCAAAAGATTCCTTTATTAGGAATGCAAAAAGTTTCTCTCGTAGGCTAAATCCGTCCAGCCGGAAGATAACAGATAACAGATTAACAGAGTTGGAAGGGACCTTGCAGGTCATCTAGTCCAACCCCCTGCCCAAGCAGGAAATCCTACATCTGTCTCTACCTAGGATTGAACTCACATAGATGAATAGTTGTCTGCCACATCTATTCATCTCCGTCCCCTGCCTTTTATCCCCAGAGCTAGTGTGGGGCTTCACTAGCAACGGTGGCTCTTCCTTCCCACGGATTGGCCCATGGCTTTCCACTGCTCTCCCCTTCTCTGCCTTCTGCGCAGCCGCATGTCAGGCACTGGACCCAGCTGTTCCTCTTCTTCTTCTTCAACAACCACCTTCAGACCTGGGGGCTGTTGACTCTCCATCTGAGGGCTGACGGATGGCCCAGGCTCCACCTCTGTCTCTTCCATCTCCATTCCCTCTTCCCCCTTGGAGCTCTCAGGTTGCCCTGACTTCCATGCCTCCTCCTCCTCCTCTGATTCGGCTGCTGGAGGGGCCAGCAGCCGACAGGCCACAACACTGTCCCCAGTCTCAGCCTCAAGATGGAGGCTACAGGCAGATACTCTCCTCTTATGCTGCTGTGTCTGCTTAGTTGTGGCATTCTTCAGCCCCCATCAGTTAGCTAGAATCATATGGCTGGAAGGGATCTTGGAGATGTTCTAGTCCAATCTCCTGATCAAGGCAGGAGCCCTTATATCATCCCAGACAAATGGTTGTCTAATCTTTGCTTGAAAACCCCCAGTGATGGAGCTATAAACATTCCAATGGACGAATCCAACCAAAGCACGCACGGTCGAGACGATCCAATCTCTGAGTGCAAAACTTTATTGAGTACATCATTTCGGAACTGATGAGGGCAAAACCAGACCTAGCTAATTCCCGCACAAACCCACATAATGAAAGTATAGGATTCTCCCTCCCCCTATTAGTGCAGGTCACATTGTCCAATTGAATGTCATTGTATTGTTATGAGAAAAAGTCTTTGGCTTTGGCAAATACCTGCCAAAGTGTCCTTGGCTCTCACGCTCGTCTTCTTGATGTCTGGAGCCTACATTCCATCTCCCTCCCCCCCCCCCCCCGATTCATTGGCAAGCATAGAAGTGATAATAGTTGCAACAGCAAAAGTGTGCTTCGAACTTAACAGGAACACCCACAGTTCGGGGAAGCAAGCTGTTCCATTGATTGTTAGGAGATTCTTCCTAACAGGTTAAATTTGCAGGTTGTCTCCCTCTGAGGAGCTCCCACCCATTGCTTCTTGCCCTGTCCTCAGGTGCTTTAGGGGAATTAATCGACTCCCAAGTCTTCCCTGCGGCAGCCCTTCAAATATTGAAATCCTGCTATCATGTCTCCCATGAGCCTTTTTCTCTTCATTAGGCTAAACATACCTAGCTTTCTTATCCATTCATCATATGGCTCCAGTTCCCGTATCTTCATTGTTGCTCTTCTGTGCATTCTTTCTAGGGCCTCAGCATCTGCTCTGTATTGTGTCCAGAATCGGACATAGTATTCCAAGTGTAACTCCAGCCAGCAGAGCCCCAATCGGCTAATCCATGGTGCTGTGATACATCTGAGGTCAAAATCAGTCTCGGTGGGGCCTCTGATGCAGGGAAGCCCCAGCTGTGGAACCATTATGTGATTCAATTAACAATAGAAGTGATTTACTTAACAAATGTGACAAAGAAGGTATTAAATCAGGCATGTCTCACTTAACAACTGTCTTGCTTCGTATTGGAAATTCTGGTCCCAATTGTGGTCATAAATCAAGGACTACCTATATAGCATCCCTTCCTGTCTACATCATTTTCCAGTGAGAAAAAAATGAATGGAAGGGATGTTAAATCCTCGCACTCTTTCCAGGGGTTTTATAGGATTTAAAGACAAGGGTGACCTGCTTAACTCAAGCTGGATCTCTTTCCTTAGCAAGACTCCAAACCATAGTTGTGGTCTTGCTAAATTAGTTCAACAGTTAACAGTCTGCTCCTATCGTGAACTGGACTCCTTCTGGGCCCCCATTTCTCTATCATTGGCTTTGAAATGGTGCCCATTCACAGGATGTCCACAAGGGGGCAGAGCTACCCTTTGACTTCTAACCCCTACGCGGAAACGATCAGGAAATCCTTTAGGAAAATCAGCCTAACCCTAGAAATTGGTGGCAGTCAAGGAGGAGAGAGTCTATGGTTGTGAGGAATCAGAAGGAATGTGGTCGCACTTTTTCTGACTGACAGATTTTATTAAAAGGGCATAGGCTTTTGTGAGCGGCAGCTCACTGCGTCACACGAATAGAGCGGCTAGGCGGATGTAGGGTTTTAATTGGGGTTTGATGGGAGGGAAGGGAAGGCTGGTGGGTTATGTGGATGCAGGTTGCACCTGAGACAGATTGCAAATACCTGATCAATTAAGAATTGTGTTATCAAGGAATTAATACTTATAATGTGTTTAAAGTCCATTCTGCTTGTGGAGACCTTCTGAGGTGGCCTGAAGCGTTTTGTCGTAGGTGAGGTTAGCAGCCTGTCATGCAGTAGTGGAGCTAACATCCCATTTCTTCCAAAACAATGGTCCGCAGTGTTCTCAACCCTGGCTGCTTTAAGCTGGTGTGGACTTCAGTTCTCACAATTCCCTGGCAAGCAGGCTGGGAGGTTCTTGTAATTTCTCTCGCATATAACCGCCTATAACCCCATCTGCATCACCAACCTGTCTTTTTCGCCCTTCCCTGCCTCATCCCAATTTAAATCCTACAACAATCTAGGCATCCGAGGAAGTGAGCTGCAGTCATAAAAGTTTATGCCTTTTAATAAAATTCCTAGAATTGGTGCGGGCCAAAAGCGAAGTAGGTAAAATTACATTTGTTAGCACTTTGCTCTAATGCAGTGTTTCCCAAACTTTTGACATATGTGTACCCCTTCTATAATTTTCGTAACGCTGAGTAGCCCTCATAAAAAACATATGCTTTAATAAAAACAAAATATATTTATTTTTTCTTTTTTTGGTACATACGCAAAATAAAAATTGTATTTTATAAAAATAATCAAAATCAGTGGAACTTACTAAAGCACGATAACAGGCGCCCGGAACTAACTATTAAAGAAGTAAGTTGTCTCTGTAACGAAGTGCAGTATATTCACGCCGTGTCATGCCTCACAAGACTGTCTAACTGTTAGATAACACTGCAATTCTCCGGCGTTTAAACAGCTCCGCGGCTCAACGTCAACTGTTAATGTTCCCGCAGTTTAAAAATGGCCGAACCCGAGCTGCGCGAAGGATGCGCAGAAGTTCCCGCCATAATGAGTTGCGATACGATGTACGATGGCCCCAGTTCCCATGTAAAAACTGCGATAAATACCTATTTCTTTCCTTGTTCTGTGGGCGCAGCTAAGCACGGTGCAGTGGATATTCCCACGTGACCCCCACCAAACTCTTCCCGTACTCCTGGGGGTACGCATACCACACTTTGGGAAACACTGCTCTAATGCAGTGGTTCCCAACATGGGGCCCACGCCCCACAGTGGGGCAATTTGATTTTTTATTGGGGCAATTGGAACCTTGTTTAAACCAAGTTAATGGCTTCCTCCCCATGAGTAGGAGTTCACTTTTTGAATAGTAAGAATTATATGTCGGGGGGGATGGGCATCAGGATTTTAGAGATGTTTAGGTGGGGCATGGCCAAAAAAGGTTGGGAACCACTGATCTAAAGCTTCTAATAGACATAATGTCCTTCCTTCCTTCCTTCCTTCCTTCCTTCCTTCCTTCCTTCCTTCCTTCCTTCCTTCCTTCCTTCCTTCCTTTCTCCCTCCCTCCCTCCCTCCCTCCCTCCCATCAGAAACAGTAGACAACATGCCATAAACTACACTTCATCAGCATCTAATTTGTCTTACTGCAATGCTCTGTAATTTGATGTATCTTCCACATACTAACCTTTAGAACCTCTTACACCCATCTAATGCCCCTACCCTTCTTTTAGACCCTTTTAGACTCACTCTATATACTGTATTTTTGGGAGTATAAGACGCACCTAGATTTTAGAGGAGGAAAACAAGGAAAAAAGTATTCTGAACCAAATGGTGTAGTAATATATTATTTAATAAAATACCAGTGTAACAGAATACTTTTTACAACCATGTACACTTTTTACAAACTTCAAACTTGACAGCTTTAAGACTTGTGGACTTCAACTCCCAGAATTCCTCCTCCAGTCATGCTAGCTCAGGAATGGGAGTTGAAGTCCACAAGTCTTAAAGCTGTCAAGTTTGAAGACCCTTTCACCCCTAACCCCTAACCCAGGAGTCTTCCAACTTGACAGCTTTAAGACTAGTGGACTTCAACTCCCAGAATTCCTCCAGTCATGCTAGATGTGGTAATTAGAAGGCAAAAGCACCCCTGTTTTTGCAAAAAACGGCCCGTTTTTCGCTCGTTTTTTTTGCAAAAACAGGGCATGCAAAGGATCTGGGAAGCCTGCAGAGCGCTCCTAGGGGGTGGGGGAAGGCAAAAACGCCGCCGTTTTTTGCAAAAATGGGATGCGGGGGCGGGGCTTCGGGAGGCCAAAAATGGCTGTATTCGGTGTATAAGACGCACCAACATTTCCACCCTCTTTTGGGGGGCAAAAAGGTGCATCGTATACTCCGAAAAATATGGTATATCATCATAATCATTTTAGCTGTTGTCTATCCACTGCAGGATGCCACGTTTCCAACAAATATGATCCTGAGCTTTCTTTTGCCAATTGGGACCGCAATACTTGCTAATGATCCATCTTGTTTTAGGTCTCTTTTGTGGATGCTTCTTCTCAAGTGGGATCCATTTTATGACTGCCTTGGTCCACCTGGCGTTCTTTCTTGCTATGGGACCGGCCCATTTCCACGTCAATTTATTAGATTTTTTTTTAGATTTATTATTAGAGTTGGAAGGGACCTTGTAGGTCATCTAGTCCATCCCCCTGCTCAAGCAGGAGTTCCTACACCATTTGAGACAGATGGCAGTCCAGTCTCTCCTTGAAGGTCACAAGTGTTGGGGCTCTCACGACCTCCACTGGCAAGCTGTTCCACTGGTTGATCGCTCTCACCATCAGAAAGTTTCTCCTCACTTCCAGGTTGAATCTCTCCTTGGTCAGCTTCCATCCGTTATTCCTTGATTGGCTTTCTGGTGCCATAGAGAACAGCCTGCCCCCGTCCTCTCTGTGGCATCCCCTCAAGTATTGGAACACTGCTATCATGTCACCCCTGGTCCTTCTCTTCGCCAGACTGGCCAAGCTCAGTTCCTGCAACCGCTCTTCGTATGTTTTATTTTCCAGACCCTTTATCATCCTGGTTGCTCTCTTCTGCACTTTCTCTAGGGTTTCAATGTCTTTTTTGTAGTGTGGGGACCAAAACTGTATGCAGTACTCTAGGTGTGGTCTGACCAAGGCTTTATAGAGTGGTACTAGTACCTCTCTGGTCCTTGATTGTATCCCTCTATTTATGCAGCTCAGGACTGTGTTGGCCTTTTTGGCTGCTGCTGCACACTGCTGGCTCATTCCACTAGAAGGAATGATGGGAGCTGTAGTCCCAAAGCATAGTCTCCAGGTTCTGAATTGTGAAAAACTGGAAAAGGACAATATATCCAGCTCTACTCCCGGCTCTTCTTGCTAATCTGCCCATGTGTTCAGTCTGCACAGAGCATGGTTTATCTTCTGTCTGCCTCTTAATTTAGGAATACTGAAAATTATTTTGCACCACATTAGTCTTTTCTCGGTGACTTGTTTGGAAAGAGATGAGAGGTGTTGATGTCCTTCTTTATTTACAATCTATTATTTGGGTGAATGTACACATGCATGAATAAAAGCCTGGAAGCGTAAGAATCAATTGTTTTTCTAGACAAATAGCTCTGTGTGTTATGTGAGAGAGGCGCAGGGAGGGAGCACTTATGTAAGAGAAAGTGCAATCTATTATCCATGTATTAATATTTCATAGGCAAGAAGGTCAAAATCTGCATTTAAATGAAAATATTGTTTGAAAAGGCAGAACCTCCTATTTCGAGTTGTTGAACCTTGTCTAGCTCTGAAGAACCAAAGACTTGAACTGCTGGGATTGTAAAAGGATAGGACATCAAGTGACAATTGGCAGGGAAAGTTGTCAGGTAAAAGCGCCAGCAGTTTGTCTCCCCCAGTAGCATTAACACAAAGGTTTTGTTTTCTGATCCGCTTTTAATTTCAAAGTATTTTTGAATGGTGTGGAAGGAGCTGCTGGAGTGAAGCAGGTACTTGGACCTGGTTTAAAAACGTTATCTCAGGATTTGAGGCATTATCAAATACAGATGGACCTCGACTTAACACATTCTGCTAGAGAGAAGTTCCCTGAGGATGGGCTCTAGAAATGAGTCCAAAAATCCGGAAGATTTAAACCTTTGAACAGTGATGGCTAACCTTTTTGTCGTCGCGTGCCAAAAGCGCCCGTGCACGCGTGCGACAGCGCGCCTGTGTGCCCACACCCATAATGCTATGCGCGTGTGACCCCCCATGCACCCTGCGCTGCGTCCCGCTCCCGCATGCACGCACAACACCCCGTGCATGCACGTGTGACCCCCGCGCTCCCCCTGCGCATTCACGCACGACCCCCCACACGCCCCCCGCCCCCCTTGCCCCATTTTGGCTTCCAGGTTGGTGCAGGAGGCCTTCCAGGCACACCAGCCATTGCCCCAGCCCAGCTCCAGTGCGCATGTGCATGCGCCTCTCGCTGGCCAGCTGGTCTTCAGATCGCTGCCGCACATGCGCGGGGGGTAGGGCACATGTGGGGTTTGTGTGTGTGCATGCGTGGGGGCAGGAGGCATGCAAGGGGGTGCTTGCATTGCATTTTAGGGCCTTGCACGGTGCCCCCGCGCCCCATTTTGGCTTCCAGGTTGGTGCAGGAGGCCTTCCAGGCACGCCAGCCATCATCCCAGCCCAGTTCCACCATGCATATGTACGCACCTTCCGCTGGACAGCTGGTCTTTGGGTCGCTGCTGTGCATGCGCGGGGGGTGGGTGGACACATGCAGGGGGACACGAGCGTGCATCCAGGTTGGTGCAGGAGGCCTTCCAGGCCGAAAATGGGGTGCGGGCGTGGCAGAGACCTGAAAACCAGCTGGCCGGCGGGAGGTGCGTCCACATGCGCAGTGGAGCTGGGCTGGGGCGACAGCTGGCGTGCCTGCAGAGAGGGCCATAGGCTCGCCATCATGGTTCTAGGAGAACTCAATTAATTTCCATACCTCTACTTTTCAATTAAACTAGGGGTAGTTAGATCAGAATTTTCTTAGGAGTTTTATTCACCATAGGGATGGAAAAATGATATTAAAAATGAATGTGAGAGAAGGAGGATGAGACAAAATCAATCCCCCTTGCAGCAAAACATTGCAGCTGATGTAAACATAAAGCTTGAGAAGAAGGCTCACTTAACAGCTGTCTTGCTTAGCAACAGAAATTTGGGGTTCAATTGTGGTCATAAGTCGAGGGCTACCTGTACTGCAATTTAAAAAAAACACAAGCTTTCAAAGGTTATTGTTTTTTTTTTTACATAGTTTTGTATATTTCCATTTGCTTTTCTGTGGTGTCAAGCTGGCCGATACTGAAGAATGACCATTGATTTGCTCTTGTGGGATGATGTAGCTTTGTTGCCCCTGATTACTGGCATTTCTGAGGTGACAGGAGGGTTGGCATAGCTGGGTATCAAGCGTGGCATCTCCTGGAAAAGCTTTTCCTCATCAGCCAGGTTTCTGACTTACTTGCTACCAGGAATCTAGATTTATTTCAGAGAATTTTGGACCGATTTGTGCTCAGTGGTAGCTGCACGAGATGACATACTGGGCAGCTGCCCGGCACTTGACATTTGAAGGCCTTTCCAGTAAATGAATTTCAGTAAATAAAAGAGGAAAGCAGCATAAAACTGAGCATTTCCCAATCCCCACTGAAATAAAACTTTAGACTACTGCTAAGGAGCCATTTTGGTGTAGTTAGTTAAGGCACCAGGCTAGAAAACCAGGAGACTGAATTCTAGTTTAGACCCAAGGTTAACTGGGAGACCTTTGGCCAGTGGTGAAATCCAATTTTTTTTACTACCGGTTCTGTGGGCGTGGCTTTGTGGGCGTGGTGTGGCTTTGTGGGCATGGCAGGAGAGATACTGCAAAATCTCCATTCCCACCCCACTCCAGGGGAAGGATCCTGCAAAATCCCCATTCCCTCCCCACTCCTGGGGGAAGGATACTGCAAAATCCCCATTCCCACCCCACTCTGGGGCCAGCCAGAGGTGGTATTTGTCGGTTTTAGATTTTTTAAGATTTATTATTAGAGTTGGAAGGGACCTTGTAAGTCATCTAGTTCAGCCCCCTGCTCAAGCAGGAGTTCCTACACCATTTGAGACAGGTGGCAGTCCAGTCTCTCCTTGAAGGTTGCAAGTGTTGGGGTTCTCACGACCTCCGCTGGCAAGCTGTTCCACTGGTTGATCGCTCTCACCATCAGAAAGTTTCTCCTCACTTCCAGGTTGAATCTCTCCTTGGTTAGCTTCCATCCATTATTCCTTGTTTGGCTTTCTGGTGCCATAGAGAACAGCCTGACCCCCTCCTCTCTGTGGCATCCCCTCAAGTATTGGAACACTGCTATCATGTCACCCCTGGTCCTTCTCTTCGCCAGACTGGCCAAGCTCAGTTCCTGTAACCGCTCTTTGTATGTTTTATTTTCCAGACCCTTTATCATCCTGGTTGCTCTCTTCTGCACTTTCTCTAGGGCAGTGATGGCGAACCTTTTTTTCCTTGGGTGCCGAAAGTTCGTGCGCACGCGCTATCGTGCATGTGCGAGTGCCCACGCCCATAATTCAATCCCTGGGGAGGCTTCCCTGGAGCCTGGCGAGGGCAAAAATGGCCTCCCCCGCCCTCCAGAGGCTCTCTGGAAGCCGAAAACACCCTCCCAGAGCCTCCGTGCGAGCCGAAAATCAGCTGGCCGGCGTGCACATGCACACTGGAGTTGAGCTAGGGCAACGGCTCGCGTGCCGGCAGATATGGCTCCGCGTGCCACCTGTGGCACCCGTGCCATAGGTTCGCCATCACTGCTCTAGGGTTTCAATGTCTTTTTTGTAGTGTGGTGACCAAAACTGGATGCAGTACTCTAGGTGTGGTCTGACCAAGGCTTTATAGAGTGGTACTAGTACCTCTCTGGTCCTTGATTGTATCCCTCTATTTATGCAGCTCAGGACTGCGTTGGCCTTTTTGGCTGTTGCTGTACACTGCTGGCTCATATTTAGTTGGCTGTCTACCAGGACTCCGAGATCCCTCTCACAATCGCTGCTATTGAGTGTGGTTTCGCCCAGTTTGTATGTGTATTTTTGATTCTTCTTACCTAGGTGCAGAATTTTACTTTTCTCTGTGTTAAATTTCATTTTATTGGTTTGGGCCCAGTGTTCGAGTCTTTCGAGGTCCCTCTGGATTTTGAGTCTGTCCTCTGGGGTGTTTGCTACTCCCGCCAGCTTGGTGTCATTGGTTGTTCTTCTCTGCACTCTTTCTAGAGTCTCAATGTCTTTTTTATAGTGTGGTAACCAAAACTGGATGCAGTGTGGTCTTACTAAGGCTTTATAGAGTGGTATTAGTGCCTCACTTGATCTTGATTGTATCCCTCTGTTAATGCAATTTAGGATTGCATTGGCTTTTTTTGCTACCGCTGCACACTGCTGGCTCTAGCTGGCTGTCCACTAAGACTCTCAAGATCCCTCTCACAGTTACTGCTATTAAGTCTGATTTCACCCAATCTATATGTGTACTTTTGATTTTTCTTGCCTAAGTGTAAGACTTTACTTTTCTCTACATTGAATTTCATTTTGTTACATAGGGCCTTGTACCTTCATAAAATACATGCCAGTTTCCTGCACCTGGGAATGCTGCAATCAGCGGAGGGTTCCGGTTATTTTTGCTACCGGTGCGCATCGCGAGCATGCGCAGAAGTGAACTCGCGTTCCATCGGGCGATTTCACTTCCGCGCATGCTTAGGACGACATTACAAGCCGAAACACAGCTGAGGAGCTTCTCAGCTGTGCTTCGGAGGAAGAATAAAGGTCAATATTCACACAAGGGTGGGTGGGAGGGCTTTTTCCCAACAGCTCAGGACGCGGAGAAGTGCCAGAAAATGACGTCATCGCCGGGCTCCTACTGGAGCTGCGCTCCACACTGCACCGGTAGGAACCCACCACTGGCTGCAATGGTCGTAAGATGTGAAAAAAAACACAAGTCCCTTTTTTCAGCGCAGTTCTAACTTCGAACCGTCACTAAACGAATGGTTATAAGTTGGGGACTATCTATAGTGGTTCAATGCCCCAGGGTAAAACCTGGGAAATTGTGTGTTGTAGTCCTGCCTTAGTCATGAAGTCGGCTGGTGAGCTTAGAATAGTCACTTTCTCTCCTCTAGTTTCATTTATAAAGGATGTTAACTTTCTTTTCATGGCT
Organism: Diadophis punctatus similis; assembly: GCA_023053685.1. Classification (NCBI taxonomy): domain Eukaryota; kingdom Metazoa; phylum Chordata; class Lepidosauria; order Squamata; family Dipsadidae; genus Diadophis; species Diadophis punctatus. The sequence continues at coordinate 15,218,101 of JALIGW010000001.1, read as the reverse complement.
CTGTCATGGTTTGAGAAAGTTTAGACTAAAATGAGCTACAACAGCTGGGTTTGGTTATAAAAATCAGTGTTCCAAAGGGACCCCCAAGGACACTCTCACCCATTGCCCCCCAAATCTCTAAGCCCACCTGCTGCTAATGTTGCCTTATGGGGAAAGTGCCTAAGTTTGCGTTACCAGTGACTAATAGCGGTTATATTTGGATTGCTTGTTCTATATTGCCTTTGAGATGGTTTTCTTGTTTTATTCTGTTTTTCTTGTTTTATTACCGTGAACCATCTGGAATTGGGTGGAAGAAGGCAGTATATAAATGGTGCAATAATGAACAAACAAATAAATGTTAGCTAGCAAAGGCAAGAGAAACAGGATGGCACAGTACGATGGCCCAGAGATAGACAAGCCACCGAGAAAGTGGCAATCACAACCTTACTATCCTTCTGCCATTTTAAAAGCACTAAACCAGAACAGATCACTTGCCTCTAGGTATTATCTGGCCACCCTCATGCAGAATTTAAAAATAATCTCGGTCTTAGTGTAGGCAGAATGCTGAGTTCAGGTAGTCCTCGACTTATAACAGTTCATTTAGTGACCGTTCGAAGTTGCAGTGTCACTGGAAAAAAGTGACTTAATGACTATTTTTCACATTTTTCACAGCATCGCCATGGTCAAAATTCAGATGCTTGGCAACTGACTCATACTTATGACGGTTGCAGTGTTCTGGGGTCCCGCGATCCCCTAGTGCGTCCTTCTGACAAGCAAAAATGGGGAGGGCAGATTCACTTTACAACCACGTTACTAAGTTAACAACTGCTTCTTAACAGCTTTTGCATAAAATGGGGCTAAACACACTTAACAAATGTTCCACTTAGCAACAGAAATGGTGGGCTTCATTGTGGTCGTTAAGTAGAGTACTACCTGTATTGGCATTCCAAGATATATATGTATCTTTCAATTAATGTCTATGGAGATTCTCAGTCATCCAGGTCATGGTTGTCCCAAAGGTGCTTTTTCAAGAGGCGGCTGGACTTTCTGGTTTTTCTTTGAAGACATTTCACTTCTCATCCAAGAAGCTTCTTCAGCTCCGCACCACCCAGTCAGAGCTGAAGAAGCTTCTTGGATGAGAAGCGAAATGTCTTCAAAGAAAAACCAGAAAGTCCAGCCGCCTCTTGAAATAGCACCTTTGGGACTATCTTTCAATTAGCATAAGGCTCCTGAATGGCACCATTCAAGAAGTTGCAAACTATGAATGAAGTCCCAACAACGTCAGTTTTGCCCCTACAAGAGATCTTTGATACTCAGAGAGTTTAATAAAGGAATTCTAACCAGCTATTCATATCAGGGTATGAGGCCCATCACACCACTCAACACTTCCCCTCAGGAGAAGGAGAGAGAGGTGGAGGGGAGGAGATGAGAAGGAAAAAGGGAAGGAGAGAGAAGACGGGAGAAGGGAAGAGAGGGAAGGAGAAGGGAAGAGATGGAAAGAGATGGACCTTCGTTGTAAAATTGGGTGGAATATGGTGTATATGAGATAGGAAAACAGACAGGGTATATATACAGTATATATCTTACTTGATGGTTATATAATTGATATTACAATAGAAGATAATATATGCTATAATATGATGGATGTTATTGTATATTTGTTTATATGTTACTGCATATTTGTTTATATACGAGGGTGAGTCAAAACGTAATGCCATTTTCTTTAGGACAGGTATAATTACCAACAAAGGAACATGTAGTATACATCAAAATGAAGCTGGTCCTCTGTGGATCACATCCCTACTTCTCAACATAGACACCATTTCTCTCAATAGCAATGTCCCACCTTCGAATGAGAGCATGTATCCCTGTCTCGTAAAATTTTGTTGACTGTTCTTTGAGCCACTTCTTCACTGCAGTTTTCACTTCCTCGTCACTGGAATAATGTTTGCCTCTCAAACCCTCTTTCATGGGGCTGAAGAAGAGGGTTTGAGAGGGAAATATTATTCCAGTGACGAGGAAGTGAAAACTGCAGTGAAGAAGTGGCTCAAAGAACAGTTAACAAAATTTTATGAGACAGGGATACATGCTCTCACTCTCATATGACTATAGTGATGACGATGATGATGTTTGTTCATATGTTAAAACCTTGGACACCTAGAGAGCACACTCCTCAAGATATAAAATAAATGTATGAGATAAAACAAAAATATATATTACAACAAAAAAACCACCCACATTCCCCTCACTAGTCTGCTCCATATGTGAGAGTGCAGTTGTGGTCTTCTATATATTTCAGAAGCATCAGAAAAATCACGGAGTCTGCAAAAGCACAAGTTGCAAGACTGTGAAGCCCTTTGAAGCCCTCCATTCATTGCTTTGATTCATTGGATCAACTTCAAAGGAGAGATTCGGTTGAAGCTTCATCAGTTGAAGCTCCCTTGTGACTCTCATCACAGCCTTACCGACATTACCAGTTCAGAAGACACAACATGAGAAGCCGATAGAAAAACAGGAGCCTGCTTTATAGAAGAAGATGACTTTTTTGAGAAATCACAAGACAGCTTTAGGCTGAGTGTTAATAAGACCAGAGGCATCACAAGGTCTTCTGATGTCCATCTTCTCTCAGGCCTTGGAAATGGGATGTTAGGCGAGCTTGTAGGTTGATTTGTTAATTGTTGTTGATTTTTGTTTCACAGAGTGTAAGATGGAATGATATTTTTGGACCTCTGGCACCTGATACTGTATATTGATTGGTTGTGGCTGCATTTTACTTCCAGTTAATTTAGGTGTTCCATTGTTTTCTGGTTTTAGTTTCTTATTTGCTGCTCAGAGTCGCAGGCAGACTGATAGATATATAGATAGACACAGATAGATAGATAGATAGATAGATAGATAGATAGATAGATAGATAGATAGATAGATAGATGGATAGATGGATAGATGGATAGATGGATAGATGGATAGATGGATAGATGGATAGATAGGTAGGTAGGTAGGTAGGTAGGTAGGTAGGTAGGTAGGTAGGTAGGTAGGTAGATAGATAGATAGATAGATAGATAGATAGATAGATAGATAGATAGATAGATAGATAGATAGATAGATAGAGATAGGTAGATGATAGGTAGATAGGTAGATAGGTAGATAGATAGATATGAGAGAGAGAGAGAGAGAGAGAGAGAGAGAGAGAGAGAGAGAGAGAGAGAGATGATAGGTAGATAGGTAGATAGGTAGATAGAGAGATGATAGATAGGTAGAGATGATAGATAGATAGGTAAATAGGTAGATAGAGAGATGATAGATAGGTAGAGAGAGATATGATAGATAGATATAGGTAGGTAGAGAGAGAGATGATAGATAGGTAGATATTGAGATGATAGGTAGATAGGTAGATAAGTAGCTGATAGGTAGGTAGGTAGGTAGGTAGATAGATGATAGATAGATAGATAGATAGATAGATAGATAGATAGATAGATAGACAGACAGACAGACAGACAGACAGACAGACAGACAGACATAGCGATGGAAATAGAGATATGATAGAGTTAGATAGATAGATAGATAGATAGATAGATAGATAGATAGATAGATAGATAGACAGACAGACAGACAGACAGACAGACAGACAGACATAGCGATGAAAATAGAGATATGATAGAGTTAGAGATAAAGATAGATAGATAGATAGACAGACAGACAGACAGACAGACAGACAGACAGACATAGCGATGGAAATAGAGATATGATAGAGTTAGAGATAAAGATAGATACATAGATAGATAGATAGATAGATAGATAGATAGATAGATAGATAGATAGATAGATAGATAGATAGATAGATAGATAGATAGATAGATAGATAGAAGATAGATCTTCTCAAGGTATCTCCCTAGGTAAAAAGGAAATGTTGCTTGTTATTTACCATCATAGCCTCCATAAACAGCCAGGGCTGCCTTGCTTCCCTCCTCAACTTTACGAGAGAGGAGGGAATTTCTCTGCCCCCTTCTTGATAGGCTCATAAGCCATCTCCCATCTCCAATATGTTGTCCTTTTTATGTAAACCCATTAAAGTGCCATAAACAGCAATATAAGTGATGTCACAGCCGTTTGTTTTGATGTGTCTCAGCCTTCAATAAATCAACAGCTGCTCGGTTAATAGGAATATGGGAATGCAAGATCTCTCTTTGCCAGCAGCTGCTGGTAAATGAAAAAAGCAGTGATCTGCGGGGTTGATTTTTATATATTTATTTACCTGGAGGGTGGATGAAATGTTTGTTTCTTTTCTTCGAGCCACCAGTAATGAGAACAATAAGAGGCAAATTGTGGAGTTTGGGGGGGCAGCGGCGCTCGCCTGATGCTGTCATTTCCCCACTTCTGCTTGGGGGGGGGAGGAAATGGATATGTGATGATTGCTCCCAAAGACCACATGATTAAGCTTTGGGGCAAGGAAGACCAATCGCCCTGAGTCCCTTGGGAGTTGGGCGGCATATAAGAAAACCGTAATAAATAATAATAATAAATAAAAATCTGGGTGTTTGCTCCTTTAATGTGAACAGCAAAAGAGCTAGCACTACACTACGTGGTTCTGTCTGACTTAGAACATAGAAAATCAGAGTTGGAAGGGACCTTGGAGGTCTTCTAGTCCAACCCCCTGCTCAAGCAGGAGACGCTATCCCATTTCAGACAAATGGCTGTCCAGTCTCTTCTTAAAAGTCTCCAGGGATGGAGCACCCACAATTTCTGGAGGCAAGGCATTCCACTGGTTAATTGTTCTCATTTCTTCTTAGTTCAGCCCCTGGGTAGTTGGATTGAGAGTTTCTCCAGTAGCAGAAGAAGTGGTAGGTACGTTAGATCATGCAGAATGTAATTTGCATGGAGCAAATTTGTTTTCCAATTACCATATTTTTCGGAGTATAAGACGCACCTTTCCCCCCCCTAAAAGAGGCTGAAAATTTGGGTGCGTCTTATACTTTGAATGTAGCTTTTTTGAAGCTTTTTTTCCAGCCCTAAGGAGGCGCTAACGATCTTCCCGGCTCTTCCCGGCTTGCAGGCTTTTTCATTGCTACTCTCTCCGAAGGAGGTTTTTTCCAGCCCTAAGTCTTTGCAGGCTTTTTTTCATTGCTACTCGCTCCGAATAAGGTTTTTTAAAACCCTAACCAGATAAAATAATATAATAAATAATATTGCGATAAAATAATGTACTGAAGCTGACCAGACTAAGGACGCTAGCCAGATAAATACCTGGTAGGCAGATTTCCCCCCCTATTTTCCTCCCCAAAAACTAAGGTGTGTCTTATACTCCAGTGCGTCTTATACTCCGAAAAATACGATATGCTGTTGCTTCTCTGCATAATGGCCAGATTTTGATGGAGACAACTATACAATTGAGTCCAAAAGTTCTCTTGTTAGGTGAGATGGTTGTTAAGTGAGTTTTGCTCCATTTCTTGCCACAGTTGTTAAGTGAACCACTGCAGTTGTTAAGTTGGTAACATGGTTGAATCTGGCTTCCCCATTCACTTTGCTTGTCCAAAGGTCGCAAAAGTTGATCATATGACCCCGGGACACTGCAACCGTCATAAATACATGCCGGTTGCCAAGCATCTGAATTGTCTAAGTTTGAAAAACAGCCATAAGTCACTTTTCTCAATTCCTTTGTAACTTCAAACGGTCATTAAATGAACTGTTGTAAATCGAGGACTACCCAAATATGCATGGATGAAGCATGGAGAACTCAAATTCTCATTCTCATTCTCATTCTCATTCTCATTCTCTCTCTCTCTCTCTCTCTCTCTCTCTCTCTCTCTCTCTCTCTCTCTCTCTCACACACACACACACACACACACACACATAGACACACACGTAGACACCCATAGAAATCCACAAAACTATGTGTTTAACTTGTTTAACTTGGAGACAATAAAGATAGGTATATGTATGGTAGGATAACTTTGAATTCACACAACCTGCAAAATCTTAAACCTGGCTTAACAAGGGGCAATTGCTCTGTTCATGCAACATGCCACACCCAAATGAATAAAACATATCATGCCACACAATGCAATAGATTGATTGACCCAGTGAGTTATTTTGTAGTTTCATGGTAATTGTTGTAAGCCTGCAATGCTTATATATGGAGAAAGACTGAGTATAAAGATAATAATTAAGCTAAAATAAGCTGTTAGGAGCTCAGAACATGCTTGGACCATAAACCTCAGCTTAGTTTTAAAATACATTTGTTGGCTCCTTTATAATGACTTTTTCTTCTGCTTCTGAAAACAGTATTTTTCCCCCTTTGCCTTGTTTTACGTAGTTATTCTTCTGAAATGCAATGTGGCCCAGATGTTCAGAGCCGGGGAACTTAGTGCTGATAGCTGGGTATGTGACCGGCGGTTAACACACAGAATTATAGGCTTTCAAAAGAACGAAAACCAGCATTTTCACTGGGTTATAACAACGGAGAGGTTATTGGGAGGGAAGGCGGTTCACATATGCTCTCAGTGTAGAACAAAGCATTGTCAAATGGTGTCTGGGAGGCTGTGACAAAATGTGGAAACAAAAGATTTTTGTGAGGGTGGAATGCACTGGTTTAAATAGAGGTATACAATTTCTCTTTTAACCCACAACTGCACATGGATCTTTCTAAACACACCAGGAACTCAACTGTCACCATTATAATCAAGTCCATTCACCTTGTTCTTGGTCTCCTTTTTTGCCATCTTTTCCAGCAATAAAGACTTAGCTAAGTCTTTGGATAAATGTCATAATATAATAATGTGAGCCTTGTCATTTGGTCTCTTGAACGAACACTCTGAATTAATTTCATAATCCATCTATTTGTTTTCTTGGCTGTCCATGGCATACAATTTACAACCATTCGTTTTAGTGACTGTTTGAAGTTACAATAGTACCGGAAAAAGTGACTTACGACTGTTGCTCACACTTACGACCGTTGCAGCATTTGGTCACAAGTCATGTAATCGAAAGTCGGACCCTTGACAATTGGCATGTATTTATGACCATTGTAGTGTCCTGGGGTCTTCTGGTCCCCTTTTGAGACCTTCTGACAAGCAAAGTCAATGAAGAAGCCAGATTCACTTAACTGTTGAGATATTCATAGAAATGGAAGAGCCAATAGTAACATGGTTAGCCAACGAATCTGCATGGTAACTCGGTCAGCCAATAGAAGTAAAGTGCTACTGAGCATGTGCAAAGAATTAAGCTTGGGCTGGGTGTGGTTCCAGTCTCCATTAAAGTTTCATTATGTACTTATATCCACGAGGTCTCTGTTAAGAAGTCTGCTGTGAACTTGCTGTAATGAAGATAATTCTCTATAATTGAATGAAGAGAATCACTCAACGTGTGGTACTGTAAATATGTTTATTTTGACTATAAAGAAGTTATTTAATTCAGCTAAAAGCAGTCAATTGCGTGAGCTTCCGATTTATTTTTCACCGGAGAAAATCTCCAATATTAACTATGTTACTAATGAAGTCCTAAAATGGAGCAAAACTCACGTAACAACTATCTCACTTAGGGACAGAACTTTTGGGCTCAGTTGTGGTCTGTAAATTATTATAAATTTGTAGTTTGTAAATTATTTGTAAGAAGTGCTTTGGCACCTTGCCTAAGCAATTATCACTCCACGGTTACTTAAAACAGCTCCATTCCCCCCCCCCCCCAAATTTCCATATTATATACAGATAGTCCTTGACTTACAACCATCCATTTAGCATCCTTTCGAAGTTAAGGCATCACTGAAAAAAGTGACCTGTGACCAGTCTTTGCACTTACGACTATTGCAGAATCCCCACTATCACATGATCCAAATTCAGGTGCTTGGCAATTGGCATGTATTTACAAAGGTTGCAGCGTCCTAGGTCTTTTGATTGCCATTCTTGACTTTCCCCAGCTATCTTCCAACAAGCAAGGTCAATGGGGAAAGTAAGCTTTGCTTAATGACCTTGTGATTCATTTAACAAATGCAGTGATTTTACAAAATGTCGTAAAATCAGGCATGACTCATTTCACAACCGCCCTGCTTAGCAATAGAAATTCTGGCCCCCATTGTGGTTGTATGTCAAAGACCACCCACACTACACATTTCTTTCCGGAGAAAATATTGGGAGCGCTTTCTCAGGTTGGCTGGGGAAGAGACCATTTAAGAAAGAAAGGCTAAAAGTGTTTATTTTATTCTCCACTTTTCTCTCCCTCTGCCTTATTTCCTATCGCTGATTCGTAAAAGAGTGAAGGAAAAAATCTGGTGCGAACCAAAGCAGATCTGGAAGAGAACAGTGGTGGGATTCAGCCGGTTCAGGCTGGTTCGGGCGAACCGGTAGATAAATTGCTGACTGGCCCCTCCCCTCCCCGCCCCTTCCAGGAGTCCCCACGCGCCCCATTTTGGCTCCCAGGTAAGTTCAGGGAGGCCTAGGCCCAAAAATGGGGTACGGGAGTGGCACCCTCCGCAGCCTTTTTCGCTGCCAGGAGGCTACAGGGAGGCCTACTAGGCCCAAAACAGGGCACATGGGAGGGGAGGGCCTCCCGAGTCCGATTTTCACTCCCAGGAGGCTGCAGAGAGGCCTACTAGGCCCAAAATGGGGCGCGGGGGGTGGTGTGACCCCTCATGGCCTGTTTTTGCTCCCAGGGGGATGCAGGAGGCCCAGAGCTGCCTGTCACACCCCCTGGCCACGCCCACCATGGCCACTCCCACCCAGCCGGTCATTAAGGCAGAGAACCGGTTGTTAAATTATTTGAATCCCACCACTGGGTTAATAGAAAACGTGGATGCCTGGCATAGAGACAGGCCGTTCATACTTTATATGACAGGAGAAATACTTTTAAATGGAGAACGCCTAAGAAACAAGTCCCTTTTGGCCAAGACCTTGATAAATTATGCCCCTGTGGCTTGTAATAAAGTGGAGCATCTCTGTTGATTTCTCTCCCGATTTCCAAATCAAATTTATAAGCTTTGGGGGCTGCACCATCAACAGGCTTCGTGTAGGAGTGCCTTTGATGGCTGCCTTCCAAATGAGCAGAGATTTATTTTCTTTGATTATAGATCTGTGCGAGCCGATCTCTTTTTCAGTGGTCGGGAGAAAAACTTTTCGCTCAACTGGGCATCCTCCTTATACTACATTGCTACAGAATGATACCCAGAGGGGATGGACCAGGTGACCCATATCATCTCTGCCAACTCAGATATATTCGGATTATATGAAATGTCAAATGACTACAAAGATCCATGAAAAAGTAATTTAATCTTTCAGTTCTAATCTGGATCTGAAAGTTCTGACTTTTTATTACATCTCTTGTTTTCTGTTTCCTTGCAATGTGTTAAGGGATGAAACTGCAGAGTCTAGGGTTTACGTAGCGGAATGGGTGGTTGTGGTTTGATAAAGGCAAAAATTGATAACGTGTTGTAGAAAATAAGCTTTACTTAAAATAAACAGCACTATAACATAAACAGTCCGTTCTTTACTTATCAAAGCAAACCTCTCTCTTTCTCTCTGTCAAGCCAAGCTGCATGCACTCTTCTGCATATGCGTTTTCTTGCTCTCTCTTTATAGTCATCAGCAAACAAACCTGGATTCACTTAAAGCAACAATACATATTTATACAAACTTGGATTTACAGTTTTACTTTTTATATTAGGAAACCCAATCTGGTTAGTTATAACCTTAACATAATGGAAATTAGCACAATATCTGGTGCAGTTATTCGGTGTTAGACGGGCACATGGACTCTCTAGGACAGGGGTGTCAAACTTGATTTCATTGAGGGCCGCATCAGGGTTGTGCTTGACCTCGGGGGGGCGGGGTGGATGTGGCCAGGGGGGGCGTGGCCAGCTTGATGTCTCTGATGTCGGGGGCGCCTGTGGCCTGAGCGCTCTGTCAGCGAAAATGGGCTCCCGAACTCTGTTTTCGGCTGGGATGGCCTCCTGCAGCCTTCTGCCAGCGAAAACGGAGCAACCCCGAGCTCCATTTTTGCTGGTAGAGGCACCGCAGGCTAGACATTTGCTGTTTCCAGGGTGGCCCATGGGCCAGATCTTAGCACCCCGCAGGCCGGATCTAGCCCCTGGGCCTTGAGTTTGACATCCCTGCTTTAGGGTGATGTTTCTCAACCTTGGCCACTTTAAGATGGGTGGACTTCAACTCCCAGAATCTCCCAGCCAGCAATACTGGCTTGTCTATCTGTTGCCACCGTCTGGCCCTGCCTGCTGTTACCACACTGCACTGACCACCACACCACGTGCTATTACTGTACTAGCCAGGCCCTTCTTTTGTGTCACTTCCAACTGGATCCTTCTTTCATGCCAGTGTAGGCAGTTTCTTCTTTCATGCACTGGGCTTCGTAGAAGAGAAAGCAGTCGCAATAGCACTTAGACTTATATACCACTTCACGGTGCTCTACAGCCCTCTCTACAGAGTCAGCATATTGCCCCCGACAATCTGGGTCCTCATTTTACTGTGCTCAGAAGGTTGGAAGGCTGAGTCAATCTTAAGCCGGTTAGGATCGAACTCCTGGCTGTGAGCAGAGTCAGCCTGCAACTCTGCATATTTGTTGCACTGGGTTGAAGGTCCTTTGGGCTCTCTGGGCTTGGTTGTTTTCTTGCAGACGTTTCATAACCAGACTAGGTAACATCATCAGTTCTAGAAATAAGTGGAGTTTGCTCTCATTTTACATTCTATTGGTGGTTCCAGGTGGTTCCTTGGTTTTATGTACTTGGTGGTGCCTTGATTGGGCTGTTGTAACACAAGAAAAAAAAAACCCAAGCTGTCAGGGTTCCAAGTAATAAATTCATTGCAAGCAAAACTCCGAGGCAGGTGGATTCCTCAAAGAATAGCTTTATTTGGAAATATCAAATTGGCACAAACCTGGTGAAAACCAACTCTGAATAATCCCGTCATTTTCACCTAATTAAAAATAAAAGTCCCTCTCAACCCAAAACTATCAGTCACATGGCCCAATCATAGCAGCGTCCGCTGGTCTGGTGTCATCACTCCTCCTTCCTCCGGCCAAGTGTGAGAACGTCCTTGGTTCCCAGGAGAAAGTATTTTATTATGACTACACCACCCCAGATATCTCTAATGCCCCACCTCCTTATTCCTTGCTCTAATGTGGCAGCACTGGAGCCTCAAAATGGCTTCCTTCAGGGCTGACATCAGCGCAGAGATCACCAAGGACCCCAATGGGTTTCATGTGTGAAAGGCGGCTCCTGGCTGGTGTGTGAACAGAGGACATGAGTGGAGCATGGACAGAGGCCCTGATTGGTACACGGGAAAAGCCACAGCTGCACCAACATAAAAGAAGATGACATGGGAAAAAAAACTTGAGGGGATGCCACAGAGAGGAGGGGGTCAGGCTGTTCTCTATGGCACCAGAAAGCCAAACAAGGAATAATGGATGGAAGCTGACCAAGGAGAGATTCAACCTGGAAGTGAGGAGAAACTTTCTGATGGTGAGAGCGATCAACCAGTGGAACAGCTTGCCAGCGGAAGTTGTGAGAGCCCCAACACTTGTGATCTTCAAGGAGAGACTGGACTGCCATCTGTCTCAAATGGTATAGGAACTCCTGCTTGAGCAGGGGGTTGGACTAGATGACCTACAAGGTCCCTTCCAACTCTAATAATAAATCTAAAAAAAAATCTAAATCTAAAAGGCCCAGTGGTGTGTGGTGTAGCAAGTAAAATGGCAGCAGGCAGGGCTGAGTGGCAGATCAGCTGTTGGTAGCAGGTATGCAGGCAGCCCCAAGGGCCGAGATTGGGGGGAGACAGGCAGTTGGGGGAGTAGGGCAAGAGAAAGCAGAGGAGAGAATCCCTTACCTTACCAAGGCTGGGGACTGGGAGGGACCAAGCCAGGAATGGCTTGGATCGGGTTAGGTCCTCACCTGATGACCGGTGAGATTCAATTAATGATGGCAACAGGCATTGCTGTCCCTAAGCAGTGTGGTCATGTGATGCCATACTTCACGACTCCGTCCGCTTAGTGGCAGAAATTCCACTCCAAATTACCAACTTTCACCCTGGAAAAATATTTACTCCTAGAAATGCCATCAGTGGAGAGAGAATTATTTGTCAAGTTTAGATTTGAACTTTTAGATACTAACTTTAAATTTGGCCGGTATCGGAAATCCCGTATGATGAAAGAACATGTATATGTGGGGCAAATGTTGTCGAGGATACGGTGCATATAATATTTGAATGTAGGATGTATGAGGAAGTAAGAAAACAATACCTGTCCCCAATTATAAATAAATTTTCCCACTGGAATGTAAGGCATAAATTAACATTTCTATTGAAGGCAGACTCTCCTCCCCTGGTAAGGGCTATCACTAGCTATCTTAATAGGATGACAGCAATACAGCCAGCTACATTGAAAAGAATTTCATTGATTGTAAGAAAGATGAGCTGAGTTAGAGACGAGATATTTTATTTGGGTTATCTAGTTTTAGAAATTTAGTTATTGAATTTTAATATCGTTGAATTTTGATGTCATGTACCATATATATTTTTGTACGGTTGTTTCTGTACCTGTTTGTTCTGTTTTTCTTTTTTTTGAAAAGGCCTTCGGGCTATTCAATAAATGTACTGTACTGTACTCCAAATTACCATTGTTAACCGAGGACCACCTGTGAAGGTTAAACACAAATGACCTTCTACCAACCTTCTTTCTTAACAGTCATTGTTTACTAGACATGATTATTCACAGGTGCGGTCAAAGAGTCAATATGGCACCCACAAAGATGGGATTGAAGTCACTTCTTGTTTTTTTTAATGTATATTGCATTCCAACTTTAAAGAAAAGACTATAAATGTAGCCAATTCAATTAGTGGAATCAATTATCCGCAAAGGCAGTGTTTGGGTTCCAGGATTAGTTTTTCACTTTCTAATGCCTGATTGAAAATTTGGTGTTTCCAGTTGTGTCACATTCAGGCTAAAATGACCAGGGGTTGGGAAGGATTTATCTTCCCCACAGAGCTAGGAAACCACTTAAGGAGAAGGCTGGGCACAAAATACATTAGATTATGGTTAAGCGGCTTAGGACATAAAAACACATTAGAACTTTATAGTGCTCTATAAATTACAAGGTTTGCAGCATGTACTTCCACAATGGGAGATAATTACATTCATTAATCTACTACTAAGAGCACATAATGTTGCCTTTCCAAATAGTGCTTGTATTCAGTTTATTCTTGGGCTGATCAGCTGGGGGGGGGGAATAGAATTTAAAAAAAGAGGAAAAATGTTTCCTTTTTTCATCTCTTTTGTAAATAAGCAGCAAAATGTTAGCAGGGAGACTCCAATTGCTGATCACTGTAGCTCGGCTGATCACTCGGACTTGGACTTGATTCTAGATGCTAATTGGAACCCTGAGTAGCAAACATCCAGCCATAGGTGTGGTGAATCATAGACTTTCTAGTTCAGTAATGGCCATTAGCTTAAAGATCTCCACCCCTTATCTATAAGTGAGAGAAAAATACATTTATCATCCTTGTCATTAAATCATTATAACTATATTCTGGTATACCATCTGTTTAGTAGAGTGGTTTTCCAGTCCACTTTTAAGTAAAAACTGAAGAAATTTCATGCGTTATATTAACTTATAGAGCTACTTTGGCTTAGCGGTTAAGGTTCAGGTTTAGAAACCAGGAGAGTATGAGTTCTAGTCAGGGACGGGTTGCTCTTACCTCGATCCCGGTGCTCTGCGCGCGCATCGTCATGTTTCACGCTCACATGCGCTCGCTACATGCGCGCGCGCTCATACAATTTTGCATGCGCAGGAAGCAAAAAAATCACCAAAATATCTCGCGCGCGCGTCCCCTTGCGAGATTTTGCTTCTGCGCATGCTCAGGAAGCAAAAAAAGCCCAAAAATTCCCCCCAAAAGATGGCGCCGCGCGACGGACCGGCGAGGACGGCACTGGAGCCATTTCACAATCCGCCGGCTGCTACCGGTGCCATAGAGAAGACCGCACCGGTAGGAACCCACCCCTGGTTCTAGTCCCACGTTAGGCATGAAAGCAGCTGGCTTTGGGCCAGTTACATTTTCTTAGCCCAACCCACACAGGGTTGTCGTTATTGTTGTGGGGAAAATAAGAGAAGGAGGGAGTATTATGTATGTTCGCCACCTTGAGTTACTTTAATAAAGACAGGATTAAAATCTAATAAATAAATAATAAATACATAGAAGTTTCTCCAGGGAAGAGGGCAGTGATCTCAAAATCTGTAAAATGGCAGGTGTGTTATCTAAAATCAAAGCTCCATCTCTTTTGTACATGCGGATACTGGTCCTTTAATGATGGTAATTGGAAGTAGCAGCCCCATTGCTAAGAGAGCCAATGTCAGGTGGCCATGCCGAATGACAGTGGTAGTTTCCATGGCTCTTGTTGCTGTTCTTAGACTGATCCCATTTAGTGGCAAAGTAACATGCTCATGTGCCATTTGCAATCGCCCAGCTTCCCTAGTGATACAGCTTTCCGGAAGTCACAACAGCAAAGTCACAAATGGCGATCACGTGATCAAGGGATGCTGCGTTCATTGTAACTGTGAGCTGGTTGCCAAGTGCCTAGATCAGTGATGGCGAACCTATGGCACGCGTGCCACAGATGGCACGTGTAGCCATATCTGCCGGCACGCGAGCCGTTGCCCTAGCTCAGCTCCAGCGTGCATGTGCACGCCGGCCAGCTGATTTTTGGCTCACACGGAGGCTCTGGGAAGGTGTTTTCGGCTTCCTGAGGGCCTCGGGGAGGGGCGGAGGGGCGTTTTCACCCTCCCCAGGCTCCAGGGAAGCCTCTGGAGCCTGGGGAGGGTGAAAAACGGGCCTACCAGGCCCACCAGAATTTGGGAAATGGGCCATTTCTGGTCTCCAGAGGGACTCCGGGGGTGTGGGGGAGGCCATTTTCGCCCTCCCCAGGGATTGAATTATGGGTGTGGGCACTCACGCGTGCACGATAGCGTGCACGCACGTGCTTTCGGCACCCAAGGAAAAAAAGGTTCACCATCACTGGCCTAGATTGTAATTATATGACCACAGGGTTGCTGTGTTGGCCATGAGGAATAGTTGTAAGTTCCCTCATTCAGTGCCATAGTAAGTTTGAACTGTTCCTGAATAAATGGCCACTAAACAAGAAGTACCTGTACACATACGCAGGGGTGGAGCTTTAATCAAAATGCCCTGCCCGCCATTTTGTAGATGTTGATCTCCCATTTCTGTGGATATCTCTGTTATCCACAGAATATTCGCCACTATTGCATATCTCTTGTCTGTTGCATATCTCTGTTAGCACTTCTCCTGTTTACACGTCCCATAACTTGCACAGCTGAAGTGCCTCGCTCACTCTAGGAACTTCTGAAGTAAGTTTCCCTGAATACATTCATTGTTACATGATTCTTCGACACAGCCTTTCTACAATGAACTAAATACATTTCTGCAATAAAGCTATTTTTTTTGTTTAAATGATGTTGCAAACTTTTTAGTACATAACTTTCAAAGATGTGTTTACTTTTAGATGTGTGTGCCCAGGTGTCTTGCAGTTTCAAAATTTGTAAAGTGGTAGGTGTGGGTGCCATGATGAAAACTGGGCCAATTTGTGCATCTGTGAAATGTTGGTGTATCTACAGAAAAGGTTTGGGGATTCTTTCATGAGCTATGACCAACATCTTCCAGAATAGAATAGAATAGAATAGAATAGAATAGAATAGAATAGAATAGAATAGAATAGAATACAATAACAGAGTTGGAAGGGACCTTGGAGGTCTTCTAGTCCAACCCCCTGCTTAGGCAGGAAACCCTACACCGCTTCAGACAAATGGTTATCCAACATCTTCTTAAAAACTTCCAGTGTTGGAGCATTCACAACTTCTGGAGGCAAGCTGTTCCACTGATTAATTGTTCTAACTCTCAGGAAATTTCTCCTTAGTTCTAAGTTACTTCTCTCCTTGATTAGTTTCCACCCATTGCTTCTTGTTCTACCCTCAGGTGCTTTGGAGAATAGTTTGACTCCCTCTTCTTTGTGGCAACCCCTGAGATATTGGAACACTGCTATCATGTCTCCCCTAGTCCTTTTCATTAAACTAGATATATCCAGTTCCTGCAACGGTTCTTCATATGTTTTAGCCTCCAGTCCCCTAATCATCTTTGTTGCTCTTCTCTGCACTCTTTCCAGAGTCTCAACATCCTTTTTACATCGTGGTGACCAAAACTGAATGCAGTATTCCAAGTGTGGCCTTACCAAGGCATTATAAAGTGGTATTAACACTTCACGTGATCTTGATTCTATCCCTCTGTTAATGCAGCCTAGAACTGTGTTGGCTTTTTTGGCAGCTGCTGCACATTGCTGGCTCATATTGAAATGGTTGTCCACTAGGACTCCAAGATCCCTCTCACAATTACTACTGTTGAGCAAGGTACCACATATACTGTACCTGTGCATTTTGTTTTACTTGCCTAAATGTAGAACCTTACTTTTGACCCCTTCTCATGGATGCAACTAAGATAAAATTTGTAGCTTAGGGGTCAAACTGTGGTGTGCTTTCTGAGCTTGGTTGTTATCTTGCAGACATTTCATTACCAAATTAGGTAACATTATCAGTGGTAGAAGGGAATGGAATTAAGCCACTCCCTTCTAGCACTGATAATGTTACCTAGTTGTGTAATAACCCCACTTCCTTCTAGCACTGATGATGCTACCCAGTTGGATAATGAAACGTCTGCAAGAAAACAACCAAGCTCAGAGAGCACCAAGGACCCCGTGGAGAAGGGATTGTATAGTTTTGCACCTCCCTCCAAAGCCAGATGCTAGCAATTTTAATTCACCACTACATGGACAGTGCAGCAGAGACTGTTATGCCAATTCTCATAAATCAATGGCCATTGAAATCCATGCATATCTTTTTCACCTATAAAACTCTCATTAACTCTCCCACTATTCTTAACAGGTTCTTATCTTTCCTATTACCGCAAATACAAATCCTGAGCGGTTTAGTCAATGTTGAAAGACCCCCCCCCCTCTTTATCATTGTCTTCCATCATGTAAAAATATCAGGTACCCCTTGCTTAACTGTTCTGCTTTACCAGCCTTTGTATCCTGATTAAGTAACTGCTGAAAGCATATATTGTGAATTAAGGGTATTGGCAGTGCATCTTGTAGGTTATCAGAGAACATTTAATTCAGTCCACTGTGGGGATAAATCTAATGTTTAATCCTCTATTCACTCTGTAATCATCTCTCTATTGATCTATTGGTGCTTGCCTCCTCTTCTGCTGAATGCCTGCACGGGGCTTTAGAAACTTTGCTAGGCAATGAATGGAGGAAGAGACCGATTCCAATCTGATACATACACATTATTCTACCGAAAACATTTGCCTTTGGTGGTAAATTAATGCCGCTTGTTGCAGGACAAATAGGAACATAGGAAGCTACCATCTATTGCCGTGCTTATTGGAAAGTCAACAAATGGTGTTCACATGACTCTGGAATGCTGCAAGAGTTATAAATACATACCAGTTTACCAAGGACTCAAATCGTATGGCTGCAGGGATGCTGCAGTGTTCATAAGTGCGAGGACTGGTCATGTCACTTTTTTCAGTGCTGTTGTAATTTTGAATGGTTGCTAAATGAATGTTCATAACTTAAGGACTAATATGTGTGACTTAAACTAAGACATAGGAATCTACCTTAAGCAGCACTATGCCATAGATGGATGGATGGATGGATGGATGGATGGATGGATGGATGGATGGATGGATGGATGGATGGATGGATAGATAGATAGATAGATAGATAGATAGATAGATAGATAGATAGATAGATAGATAGATAGATAGATAGATGTTTGACAGAGACAGACAGACAGAGATCTGTCTGTTCAGGATTGATTTTTAGGATTTTCTGTATGCAAAGCATGTTTTTTTTCACTTAGCCATGGCAATTCCTCTAAAGATAAATTTAAAGATCCAGATTTCATGCTTCTGTCTAATGACTCAAGAGGGCTGAGTTTGCATATCATGCTCAATTAACCTATTTTCTACTTTTAGACAATATACCAGGTTTGCCCAATATTCAAAATCTTTAACTAAACAGATTGGGTTCTCACAACACTCTAGGCAATGAAAACCCAGAGCACATCAGCTAAGCCTGTGTAATATAGTGGTTTGTGCAAATACATCTTTCACCTGGTTAAGCATGTCACATGAATACAATCACTGAGTCAGAGCATTGAATGGTCCATCTAACTTAGACCTAGATACATTAGAGTGAACAAAATGTGGTTTTTTAAAATCAAGATGCAAAACCTCTTATCCTATTCTATAGGTGAGACTGGCTTGAAGAATGAGTGACATCCATGGTTATAAGGGCCTTTGTACAGGTTGTCCTGTGCACTAATTGTGCCTGTTTTTGGATTGGGGAGCCATATTCAGAGAAATTTGTGTCTTAGTCATCTCCTGGCTGGATTACTCCAATGGGATATACAGTATAT
Source organism: Diadophis punctatus similis (assembly GCA_023053685.1). Lineage (NCBI taxonomy): Eukaryota > Metazoa > Chordata > Lepidosauria > Squamata > Dipsadidae > Diadophis > Diadophis punctatus. The sequence goes on along the minus strand of JALIGW010000001.1, from coordinate 15,199,647 downwards.
AGGGCTGCCCTTCAAGAGCATTCAGGAACTGCATCTGGTTCAGAATGCAGTGGTGCAGTCAGTTTTGGGTGCTTTCTGTTATCCCAACATGGCACTGTGACTACAAAAAAATTTCAGGTGCAATTCAAGGTGATGGCTGTCACCTCTAAAGTCCTGATGTAAGAGATGGACAGGCTGAGCCCAAGGGAGAGGTCAAGTGCATCATCGATGTTGAGTCCCTTTACGCCCACGAGAGATCTAAGTCCAGCCCACCTTGAATTCTGTGGATTCTTATCCACTGCCAATTTGCCTTGACTGTTAGTAGTTCAGATTCATGTAGAGAGTGTTAGCTTGCAATCAACCTGTAGTCATTCGAACCTCCTTGCTTCCTGATTTCTTGTGTTTGCCATCTACTGCATTCTAACTACTGCACCACCATGGATTGTGCTTCCAGTGCCTGTTCTTTTTTTTTTGTAAAGTTTTTTTTTATTTTTCCATTATATATACATATACATACATATAAAACATTCTTTTTCCATCAGCAGTGTGTCGTCTGGTTATATACTTTTTTCTTACACCTTTTTACAGTTTTCTCTCATTACATTCCCTTTCGTTCTTTTCCCAGTATATTACACATTTTATCTTGATATATTACATTTCTTACTCATTTGCTTTTTTTCAGTTCCACACTCCTTTCTTTTTTTCTATCTTATAAAACATCTCCCAAACTGCATAATATTCTATCTGTTCTTTATCTCTAATTGCTAATGTTAGTCTGTTCATTTCTGCACATTCTAATATTTTCCTTATCACTTTTTCTTCTTCAGGTAATTCTCCATTTTTCCAATGCTGAGCATATACGATTCTAGCTGCAGTTAATACATGTATCATCAAATATCTATCCGCTTTTCTATAATTTATTGGCAATATCCCTAGCAAAAATGTCTCTGGTTTCAGCTCAATATGTTGCTGCGTCATCTCTTCTAACCACGTCTTAATTTTTCAGTGCCTGTTCTATGGGTCATTGTCCCCATAGACACCCATAGACATTCCAACCCTGTTGGCTTTTTATAAGGCACTAGTAGCTGGATACCTGTGCTTTGCTACGAAACTATGTGATCGGGCTTGATAAATTGACAGTTAAAGCTTGAATATTAATGAGTAGTTATGATCAGCCTCTCCTCTCTCCGTCTCTCCCTCAGGCTTGCCCCACATAATCCTCTCCTCTCCCCTTCTCTCCCTCAGGCTTGACCCACAAAAGCCTCTCCCCTTCTCTCCCCTTCTCTCCCTCAGGCTTGCCCCACAGAAGCCTCTCCTCTCCCCTTCTCTCCCCTTCTCTCCCTCAGGCTTGTCCCACAGAAGCCTCTCCTATCCCCCTTCTCTCCCCTTCTCTCCCTCAGGCTTGTCCCACAGAAGCCTCTCCTCTCCCCTTCTCTCCCCTTCTCTCCCTCAGGCTTGTCCCACAGAAGCCTCTCCTATCCCCCTTCTCTCCCTCAGGCTTGCCCCACAGAAGCCTCTCCTCTCCTATCCCCTTCTCTCCCTCAGGCTGGCCCCATTGATCCTCTCCTCTCCCCTTCTCTCCCTCAGGCTTGCCCCACAGAAGCCTCTCCTCTCCCCTTCTCTCCCTCAGGCTTGCCCCACAGAAGCCTCTCCTCTCCCCTTCTCTCCCTCAGGCTTGCCCCACAGAAGCCTCTCCTCTCCCCTTCTCTCCCTCAGGCTTGTCCCACAGAAGCCTCTCCTCTCTCCTTCTCTCCCTCAGGCTTGCCCCACAGAAGCCTCTCCTCTCCTATCCCCCTTCTCTCCCTCAGGCTGGCCCCATTGATCCTCTCCTATCCCCTTCTCTCCCTCATGCTTGCCCTATAGAAGCCTATCCTATCTTATCCCCTTCTCTCCCTTTCAGGTGGGGAGGGGGAGTAGAATGTCTAACTCCTTAGCATCAGAGCATGTTTCAGGTGGGGAGGGGGAGTAGAATGTCTAAACTCCCAGCCCACAGGCCGGATGAGTCACACGCTGGCCACGCCCACGCCCAACTGGTAGTTGGAACAGAATTCTTTTCAGGTGGGGAGGGGGAGTAGAACGTCTAACTCCTTAGCATCAGAGTGTGTTAATATACTGTATATGAATATACTGTATATGAAATACTAATGATCTTATGGTCATTTCGAAAAATCCTTTCTTAGTGAGCACCTAGAAGCCAAGAGGAACGTATGTGCCAAATTTCAAGTTTGTAGGCTTTACCAATCTGGAGATTTTGTGATGAGTGAGTGGATTTCGCTTTTGTATATATAAAGACAGACCCTCAGGCTGTTTCATTGAATTCCACAAAGCGGGACTTCCAGTCATTATAAGTCTGTAGAGATTGTCAGTCATCCAGGTCATGGTTGTCTCAAAGGAGGCAACTGGACTTCCTTGTTTTTTTTTTCTTTTGAAGACTTTTCGCTTCTCATTCAAGAAGCTTCTTCAGCTCTGAAGAAGCCCACTATCCTGTCAGAGCTGAAGAAGCTTCCTGGATGAGAAGCTAAATGTCTTCAAAAGGAAAAACAAAGAAAGTCCAGTTGCCTTCTAAAAAAGCACCTTTGGGACTTCCAGTCATTATGTGAAAATGTGACCATTTCTTCTTCTTCTTCTTCTTCCCGGTTATAAACAGAAAGATGTCACGGTGAAGCCCCCTGACCTTGCGAACAAGCATCGAGATCCCTTAGCAAAGAAGAAACGAGAAGTGCTTGCTAATGGGTTGCCCTACCACCTAAAAAAGAGCCGGTTGCACTATCACCACTTCCACCATCACCATCACCACTACAGTTCCGATCGGGAGAATGACCTCAGCCTTTGTCAACATCTCAGGAAACGGAAGAAGTTCTTAAAAGGGCTCCGACAGGTAGGAATGTTTGGAGTGTTTTCTTTGAAAGTAATACTACCTCTGCTGTCTTGGGCATGATTCCTTTTCTGGTTATTGATGTGCTGTAGTAGCTCATCAGAGATTGAATAGCTATTTCTCTGAAATGCTATAGGGTCTCTTGCTTGATCAGGGTGTTGGGCCAGAAGACCTTGTTAGGTCTCCTCCTATTCTGTTATTCTGTTCTGCTATTCTGTTATTTCTTGAGGTTGGACCACTGTAGTTGTTTGTCTGTGAATTACCACTGGTGAAAAAAGAAGCATAATTATCTTGATGATGCATATGGGCATTTGAGCTGGTTCACTCTTGGCATCAAGAGAACATCTTGGATGTATTTCTGGTCTCCAGGAGTCAAGTTTGGATCAAGGGAGACTTTCCCTTTCCTTAACTCTTCCAAAATGGGAGTTACTGCATTGCAGGAGTTAATGGTGATGAAGTCAGGTGCGGCTGTATAAATACCGATAGAGTTGACACCTCAGATTGTGGACGCCAAGCCAGAAGAGAAGTGGTTTGAGCTTGCAAGCATACCATATTTTTCGGAGTATAAGACGCACCGGAATATAAGACGCACCTTAGTTTTTGGGGAGGAAAATAGGGGAAAACAATCTGCCTACCAGGTATTCATCTGGCTAGCATCCTTAGTCTGGTCAGCTTCAGCACATTATTTTATCCCCTGATTAGGACTTAAAAAAACCTTCTTCGGAGAGAGTAACAATGAAAGAGCCAGCAAGCCAGTAAGAGCTGGGAAGATTGTTAGCACCTGGTTAGGGCTAGAAAAAAACTTATTTGGAGCAAGTAGAGCAATGAAAAAAATCCTGCAAAGACTTAGGGCTGGAAAAACATTCTTCAGAGAGAGTAACAATGAAAAAGCCTGCAAGCCAGTAAGAGCTGGGAAGATCGTTAGCACCTGGTTAGGGCTAGAAAAAAACTTATTCGAAGCAAGTAGAGCAATGAAAAAAACCCTGCAAAGACTTAGGGCTGGAAAAACATTCTTTGGAGAGAGTAACAATGAAAAAGCCTGCAAGGTAAGAGCTGGGAAGATCTGTTAGCACCTAGTTAGGGGTAGAAAAAAAAGCTACATTCGAAGTATAAGACACACCCAAATTTTCAGCAACTTTTAGGGAGGAAAAGGGTGCGTCTTATACTCCGAAAAATACGGTAATTTGAATCTATGTCTGGAGTTTGGCTCCCCCACTTTTTTTGTTTGTTTGTTTCTATTTACTGCTACAGTTTTGAACTAATGGGAAGATTAATTGAAATGCAGATCATTAATTAAAGACAATTAAGGACAAAAGAATAGAGAATTAACGGTAAACAAAATAAAATCCAAATGAGAGTGATCGGTTGCAGGAACTGGCTGCTTCCAGAAGACATCTTAAGTGGTTTAATGAACAGATGGATTTATTTTTCCCTTGTCATCTGGCTCAATCTGTTGCTCAGGCCCTTTTAGTACTTGCTATCTGTACAGTGAAGCTAGACTGGATGGAGGATAATCTTCCAGCAGCCCTTTCTTGAAAGAACTATGATCCATGGATTCAGATGCATGTCCAGCTTCAGAGAAGCAGGATGTCAGGTTTCCTTAAGGGTCTATTAAGCAAGAGATTGATTATCTATTTCAGTGCAGTTCACGTCTCTAATCAAGGGTCTCCATCCAACCTTGGCAACTTTAAGACTTGTGGACTTCAACTCCCAGAACTCTGGTAGTTGAAGTCCACAAGTCTTAAAGTTGCCAAGGTTGGAGACCCCTGCTTCTAAATTGTTCTCTACCATCCAGCGTTTGGTGCAATTCCGAACTTATACGTGATCTACATTTTTGATAGTAAAGTGTGAACTCTTTGGGAGGACTAGTTTGGAGATAAAAAGACAGGAAAAGGAGTCCTTGGTGCTCTCTGAGCTTGGCTGTTCGTTTGCAGACGTTTCATTACCCAACCTGGTAACATCATCAGTGAGAACAGAGTGTGGCATTTGCTCCCTGTTTGTATACAGTATCTTGCTCTCCCTGTATTGATGGGAGTGTGGTTTTATTTCATTTTATTCTTGGTCATTCCGTGATTAGGTTATTGCTTTCTGTTTGATTATTTGCTTGGGATCAATCCCTGCTTATCTGGTGTTGGTAGCTGCAGAGGATGCATTCTGATTTTTTGTTGTTTCCTTATTAGCTTTTTCATTGAACGGTGTGTAAATATGGTTGATCTCTATGTGTGGTTTATCTTAATGTGTAAATGGGGTTTATCTCTCTCTCTCTTCTAATGGAGGGAAACATGGTTAAACATCCTATCTCCTCTTTCTAATCTGAATGTTCCTTGAACTTGTCAAAGGGGATAGATACGGCGGCATGTCTTAATTAGCCACTTTTGTCCTCCTTTAATGGTGTCGAACATCCTCCCTGTAGTAAAAACAATGGTTTGCCTCAGGAGATTTAGTTCTTAGAGCAAATTAATTCTGAAGAGGTTTGGAAACACATGAAAACAGGAAAGTGCTTCTCGGAGAAAGCCATTTTAGCTTTTAAATAAGGTTTTCACTTGTAACCATCATCTAGTGCAGTGTTTCCCAACCTTGGCAACTTGAAGATGTCTGGACTTCAACTCCCAGAATTCCCCAGCCAGCATTTGCTGGGAGTTCTGGGAATTCTGGGAGTTGAAGTCCAGACATCTTCAAGTTGTCAAGGTTGGGAAACACTGATCTAGTGGATCAGGCGTGAGAATTTTATTCTCCTTTTCCAATTTTGCTCATAGGGGTGTGAATTCTCTTCTGTATGTCTGGGAAGAAGGGAGAGACGTAGCTGTATACGAGGCTGTTGATAGCCAAGCCATGCATAACATGAGACCAGATACTATCTCATCCCGACTTTCTCAGTCTAGTGCCCTCCAGATATGTTGAATAATTCCTCTTCAAGTTCCAAGCCAGCATGCCCAATGGCTCTAAGTCGAGTGAGATCCTATTATGATGCATTTATACTATTACTGTGTATTTTATCATGCATCGCAAATGTCAACAGCTGTAACGTTTCCGAGTCTTTATATGAAGCACCGTTTCTGTGACCACCAACTGTAAAGTATGATTTATCTTATTTCCTTCATCCACGATACTCTTAAGCATGCAAATGCAACAAACCTGAGCATATCGGAAAGAGAGCTCTTGATATGGTGACTAGCCTAGAGATTAGCGGTGTGCTCAGTCTAACATTTTGGAAATCGATAGTTATGGAGAACTCTACAGCAGTGCTTCTCAACTGTAGCCCTTTCAAGGTGGGTGTACTTCAACTCCCAGAATTCCCTGGACAGCATGCGGAATTGAAGTCCACCCATCTTAAAAGGTTTAAGGTTGAGAGACAGTGCTCTAGAGGTGCCATTCCAACTAGAGACCATACGGAGCCACCAGTTTTCCGAGATGTCCTGGCAGTTTTCTGGAAGTCAATTGTAGGAGAAGGAGTGACGGAACCCGCAGGCAGAGTTAAAAGAGGGATCAGCCTAGAATCCCTACATAGCCACAAATGAACTACCTTATTTTTCGGAGTAATAAGACGCACCTTCTCCCCCCCCAAAAGAGGCTGAAAATTTGGGTGCATCTTATACTCCGAATGTAGCTTTTTTGAAGCTTTTTTTCCAAGCCCTAATGAGGTGCTAATGATCTTCCCGGCTCTTCCCAGCTTGCAGGCTTGTTTTCATTGCTATTCCCTCCGAAAAAAGGTTTTTTCAGCCCTAACGAGGTGCTAACGATCTTCCCGGCTTGCAGGATTTTTTCATTGCTACTCCCTCTGAAGAAGTTTTTTTCCAGACCTAAGTCTTTGCAGGCTTGTTTTCATTGCTACTCCCTCCGAGAAAGGTTTTTTCAGCCCTAATGAAGTGCTAATGATCTTCCCGGCTTGCAGGATTTTTTAATTGCTACACCCTCCGAAGAAGTTTTTTTTGCAGCCCTAACCAGGGAATAAAATAATGTGCTGAAGCTGACCAGACTAAGGACGCTAGCCAGATGAATACCTGGTAGGCAGATTCCCCCCCCCCTATTTTCCTCCCCCAAAACTAAGGTGCGTCTTATATTCCTGTGTGTCTTATACTCCGAAAAATACAGTAAGTCAAACCTCCCTTGAATTCCATTCATCCTTATCTAACTCAAAGCAGGTGCTAACCATTAGTTGAGATGACACCTGAGCATAGGGCATGATTAGCAATAAATAGTTTAATGGAACCTTCACCTGATCTTTCATGCCGGAAATTAATCCTCCAAACGGAAAGCAATCGGATTCTTAGCAATACTTTTCTAACTCAAGGGACTATGGAATATCAGTACCTTTGGAAACAGGAAACTCTTGACCCTGTTAGTGTGATTGGATGCTGCTAGATCTAATGTCAAGGAATGCTGATTGGGTTAGTGGCTGACTGTACAGTATATTATATGAGCCTTGGCAGTGATCTTCTGGGTTGAGGTAGAAGCTGCAGGTTATGATCTTGCCTGACGGATGGTCAATGTAATGACAACGTTGTACCCTCTGTAAGTAGAATGACACTAAACAACCCAGAGCTTGTGTTTGTTTGCTTGATATATTTTTTTCTGACAAAATACCTGAGCAGACTGTGGGGGGAGAGGGCAGAATGCGGAGCAAAGAAATACTGGAAAAATGCATACAGATGTTCTTCTCAACTATTGTACGAGTATACATACTATATGTAAAAATATTAAATAAGAATCATTACAAAAGGAGCAGGTATTGTTGTTGTTGACCAAAAAAATTTGGCTGCAAAATCTCAGGATACATGTAGTCCTCAACTTACAACCCTTTGTTTAGTGACTTTTCAAAGTTATAATAGCTTTGAAAAGAGTGACTTAAAACTGGTACTTATGTTTTGACACTTATGATAGTTGGCGCATCCCTGCATGTGATGACCTGGGGCGAGGCACGGAAGCAACACAGCCAGAGAACAGTTCTAACTCCCCTTTATTGCTCCAACTTTCCCCCAAATGTCCCCACGTTTACTGCAAGTCCTGGAGCAAAGCTCTCACACGCACCTCCAACAGCCTCTGGCTGCAAGTAGTCCAGCAAGCAAAGTTAGCATGGCAGCAACCAAGGCAAGAAGTCCAGTGAGGCAGGCAAACCGGACAAGGCACACAAGACAAAGCAGAGCAAAATCCAGAGATTGGCAGCTGCACGTGAGATTCCACAGATTCAATGCTTGTTCCCGACAAACGCCCCTCTCCCAAAAGCATCTCCTTAAGTCTCAGTCCCCAGGTGAGCCTTGTGAAGAGGGGCGGGGCGCTCTCCTCCCGAGTCATTGGGTCAGCCTGCACTGCTCCCACCTACTCTCCATGCTCAGGGATCAGGAGGGGGCAGTCCTTGTTCATTTCCGAGCTCCATCGTTCCTCTGCTCCACTGCCTGCCCTCTCTTCCCCCCATCTCTTGGTCGTCCTGTGCCTGTTCTTCCTCACTGGCAATCTTTCTGAGGGACTCGGGGCTGCCTCGCCTTGCTCCTCCAGTTGTTCCTCCAGAGCCAACAAGGCCACACCCTCTTCCTCCGTCAGCCCCAGCTCTGGCTTCTCCTCCTCCGTGGACTCAGGCTCCGATGGAACCATGACACCACAGTTATGTGATCAAAATTCGGGGGCTTGGCAACTGGCATGTATTAATGACAATTGCAGTGTCCCTGGGATCTTGCAACCACCATTTGTAACCTTCCTAGCTAGATGTCTATGGAGATTCTCAGTCACCCAAGCCATGGTTGTCCCAAAGGTGCTTTTTGAAGAGGCAACTGGTTTTTCTTCAAAGTCCACATTTTGGACAGAGAAGATTGCTGGTTTGAAAGAGGGGTCAAAGAGGCCATCTATGTCAAAATTGAACAGCCCTCTCTCAACAGAGGGGGAGGGATACGACATCATCTATCTCCAGTCTACAACACAGTCCTTTCAACAGTTCCAAGAAGGCTCCACACCCATTTGCACCACTCAGGTGACCCTGAGGACACAGATAAACCTCCAGGTGACCTTAACGACGCGCTAAAAGGATGCAAATGACCAGCTGTCTGCAAGGAGTGTAAATCCTTCCATTCCCCACCATCCAGTCAGAGCTGAAGAAGCTTCTTGGATGAGAAGCGAAACATCTTCAAAGAAAAACCAGAAAGTCCAAGTTGCCTCTTGAAAAAAAAAACCTTTAGTACTTCCTAGCTAGCTTCCAACAAGCAAAGTCAATAGGTGGGAAAGTCATATTCGCTTAACGAACGCATGATTCGCTTAACAACTGTGTCGAAAAAGGTTGTAAAAGGGCACACGGCTCATTTAACAACTGTCTTGCTTAGCAGTGGAAATTTAGGGCTCAATTGTGGTCTTAAATCGAGTACTATCTGTACTCTCTGTGCAAGCAAATTATATTCTTTAGAAATGACTCAGGGCTGGGAGGGGGATGGATAGAACCAGTTAACGTTGCCGAGCTGGTTCTAGCCGCTGCCTGTTGAATGTGCAGGAGATGTTATTCCACTTTTCTGACACAATATTTGGTAACTGATGTTCCATGACTTAGAACTCTGAGAGAGAAAGGCAGGAGGTTTAATTAGTCCCCAGATCCACCACTGTGTATGGAAATGATCAGTTTAGCTCAGCTGTTTGCCTCTGTGGAACTGTCTGCTGGTGCCACTTTTAATAAAGTGCAAATCAGACTTGAGACAAAACCATATGCTGAATGCTAAATTCTGTAATTTCTCCAGCTTTCCATTAAACTGTTCAGGCAAGGCTCCCTCTAAGTGGGGGAAAATACCCATTTAATCTAAAAGATGCCACCTCAGAATGTAGACACTAGTCCCACCTCAGAAAACCTTGTATTAGGAGCGGGATAATTCTGGTGTGAAATGTGTAACCTTCTCAGGTTAACATTCCTCGCTTTAACTATAAGAAATGTATGATCTTGACTTTTTTTGGAAGAGAGGTATTTCTCTTAAAAAAAGCAAATGCTATCTTGGGATGCCTTGATAGAAACATAGTATGACATGATAGCAGTGTTCCAATATCTCAGGGGTTGCCACAAAGAAGAGGGGGTCAAGCTATTCTCCAAAGCACCTGAGGGTAGAACAAGAAGCAATGGGTAGGAACTAATCAAGGAGAGAAGCTACTTAGAACTAAGGAGAAATTTCCTGACAGTGAGAACAATTAATCAGTGGAACAACTTGCCTCCAGAAGTTGTGGATGCTCCAACGCTGGAAGTTTTTAAGAAGAGATTGGATAACCATTTGTCTGAAGTGGTGTAGGGTTTCCTGCCTAAGCAGGGGGTTGGACTAGAAGACCTCCAAGGTCCCTTCCAACTATTCTATTCCATTCCATTCCATTCCATTCCATAGTATCCAGAGACCAGGAAGTTGTTGCCGCTGTCTACTTTGTCCTGGCCTGACCCCATTTGGAAAACTCTTGTCCAGTTTTGGACACCATCATTCAAAACTTGAGCAAATCCAATGGATGGTAACCCAAAAACTGTGGCGTTTCCAAACTAAGGAACAGTTGACAAATCTGGAAAAGCTTACCATAGGCGAGAGATAAGAGGTGAGATGTCAGAATTCTTCCAAGTAGCAATAGCAATAGCACTTAGACTTATATACCGCTTCATAGTGCTTTACAGCCCTCTCTAAGCGGTTTACAGAGTCAGCATATTGCCCCCAACAATCTGGGTCTTCATTTTACCAACCTTGGATGAATGGAAGGCTGAGTCAACCTTGAGCCTGATGAGATTTGATCTGCCAAACTGCAGCTAGCAGTCAGCTGAAGTAGCTTGCAGTGCTGCACTCTAACCACTGCGCCACCTCGGCTCTAATGGTGGACAGCAGGACCACATGGTCTGAGGTCCTGGGGAAAAGGGGGATCACATGCCTCGAAGATGTTGAAGAAGAAGAGAAGAGGGGAGATGCTGAGAGTCCCTTGGTTTTATGCCCTCTCTTGAGCCCCGCTCCGGGGCCTCCAGTTCCTGTGCAAGAAATGCACTCTGATTGGCTGTCATACTCCCATGGGGCCATGCAGGGGCAACTCTGTAGGCTGTCCTGAGTCCCAGGCTAGTTTGAGTGCTGGCTGATGCAACCTTCCCAGGTGTCATGTGGTGAGATTCTGCTAGATGGGTCTGCCTGAAGGAGGTAGATCTTTGTTATGTAGAACAGACTGGCCCACGCTATTAACAAAGGTGGGGGGAATGAGTGAGCTGGGCCCATTCCTTGATGGCACATTGACAAAGGTGGGGGCTACTAGGAGTGAGTCTGTTTCCTGCCTAAAAGCATGTTTCTCCATTTTCTCATCCAGGGATATTCTATATAACATTCTACCTTTTTAATATTTCCTAAAATATTTCATTCCTCTAGGAGGGGGGTAGGTTCTAACTTCCTACAATACTTAGTTCCTTTAGCTATTCCTCATACGATTTAGCCCCCAGACCCCTTATCATCTTTGTTAAGGGGGAGGGCTGGAGGCTAAATCATATGATTTATCCATTTACACACCTGCCTTTCAGTTCTTCAGAGGTAACAAGCAGAAAGAAAGCATTGCATTTGTTCCAAAATTGTTCTGGTTCAATTTTGTGTCTATTAAGCAAGGAATGATACTAAACCTTGAAATGCTTACCATCTGAATTATAATCAGAATTCAGGAATGGGGTGGAAAAGGAAACCAGCCTATTTTCTTGTTGGCTTTCCAGCAGCTTTTTTTTAATTAAAAAAAAAGATCCCCCTCCCCACCTCCAGTGGGTCCTTAATGAGCTTCCCACTATTAGGCAACATCTGATCAGAGGTCAGCTGAAGAAATTATCACATCACAATTCGAATTGTCACTAGGGCAATAAATAGCCCATTATTGCATCATCATCATAATCCAAGTCTCCCAATCCTTGCAGTAAACCACAAAGATGGTGGGTAGTGGTGGAAACTTTGTCCATGCTTGAAGCACTGATTGGTGCATTTTTCTTAAATGATAAGTATGACTTTCCTTTTTCTCCTCACCTCTAATTTCTCTAATAGAGCCGAGGTGGTGCAGTGGTTAGAGTGCAGCACTGCAGGCTACTTCAGCTGACTGCTACTTCAGCAGTTCAGCTGTTCAAATCTCACCAGGTTCAAGGTTGACTCAGCCTTCCATCCTTCTGAGGTCGGTAAAATGAGGACCTTCTGAGGTCGGTAAAATGAGGACCCTTCTGAGGTCGGTAAAATGAGGACAGATTGTTGGGGGCAATATAAAGCATATAAGGCAATATAAAGGGCTGTAAAGCATTGTAAAGCGGTATATAAGTCTAAGTGGTATTGCTATTGCTAATTTTTAGTAGGATTTGGTTTTTTTCATATGAACTGAAGGCTAAAGCATATGAGGAATGGTTGCAGGAATTGGGCATGTCTAGTTTGATGAAAAGAAGGACTAGGGGGGACATGAAAGCAGTGTTCCAATACCTAAGGAGTTTCCAGAAAGAAGAGGGAGTCAAGGTATTATCCAAAGCACCTGAAGGCAGGACAAGAAGCAATGAATGGAAATTAACCCAAGGAGAGAAGCAACCTAGAACTAAGAAGAAATGTCCTGACAGTTAGAACAATAAACCAGTGGAACGACTTGCCTCCAGAAGAGGTGAGTGCTCCAACACTGGAAGTTTTTAAGAAGAAATTGGACAACTATTTGAAATGTATATGATATCCTGCTTGAGCAGGGTGTTGGACTACAAGAGCTCCAAGGTCTCTTCCAACTCTGTTATTCTGAAACAATCAGAATAAAATCTTATTTTTTTTCCCCACAGGCCAATCGATTTTCTAACTGGCATGGCCCCAATTTGGCCTGGCATTAGTCAGCAGTAATTTCCCATGTTCCATTTCTCTGCTATTTGAAGTGCTGTTCCAGGGAACTCCAGGGAAATATAGCTTTCCCAAGGACTAAGGAAGAATCAGTAAATCTTTGGAAACTATTTTCCACATCCATGGCTTAGTTCTAGACCAGTGGTGGCGAACCTTTTTCGGCTCGCGTGCCAAAAAGGGGGGGGCACGCGCTCGTGCGCGCTCGCGTGCCCACACCCATTCCCTCCCCCCACACGCATGCGCACAACACCCCCCCATGCTGCCCCCTGCGCATGCGCACACACCCCCACCCCCGCGAAAAGGCTTACCGGAGCCTGGGACGACGAAACCGGAAGTGCGAAAAAACGCACTTCCGGTTTGCCGGTATGCTGTTTTTTGCACTCCTGAGGGTTCAGGGAAGCTCCCTGAAGCTCCGGAATGCAAAAAACTACAAAACGGACAAACCGGAAGTGCGAAAAAACGCACTTTCGGTTTGTCCGTTTTGTAGTTTTTTGCATTCTGGAGCTTCAGGGAGCTTCCCTGAACCCTCCGGAGTGCAAAAAACAGCACACCGGCAAATCGGAAGTGCGTTTTTTCGCACTTCCGGTTTGCCGGTGGGAAACCCTCACGTGTCGGCTTCTATGGCTCCGCGTGCCACCTCTGGCACGCGTGCCATAGGTTCGCCACCACGGTTCTAGACAATCAAATCTGAGTCAAGAGTCAGATGTTCTACCAAGAGCAGTCCACAAATATCCCACCATCACACTCCTAGGTGTCTCTTCTACCATTGCTTATCACCAGAAGTAAGGTGGCCTGTCACATAGTGAATATTGTCAGTTGTATGTCTATGCATGGTGGTGCATCCCTATTCTAATATTATGGTACATTCCAATACAAGCAGAAGACGTGATATGATCTTGTACGCATGTCCACATTCCTGATCCACCATTAATCACTTTTGACTTTGACTCTTACCGGAACGGTCACGTTTTTATTAGCAAAGATGTAATTAATCAGGATTTATTGTTTTTGTAACAAAATAAATATTTTTCTATTAGACTTTTAATCTCGGCTTTATTTCTATCTGTGTGAATTCCAAAGAAAAGATCCAAATCGACTCTATGAGATTTATTCTCATTCTCACATGGTAGCATTCGGACGAATGCTTCCCCTGACATGGCCCTCACAGGGGCAAAAAAAATCAAGATGGCATCCACAACCACACACTCCAAGCCCCACTTCTTTCCCCCAAAGGGTCAGTACTCTACATAGTGAACACCATCTCAACTCCCCCCCCTTGAAACCCTGCAACACTGCTATATTTGACTTATGCTAATCGTTCCTATCTTTCTTGCTTTTTTCTCTCTCGTGTAGTTTTATGTTAATCCAATTATCAGAACAGCTCCTAATTAATTTTCGGAAGGAAATCATGGAGCTGTTCAAGGTGACATAATTTACAAGTGACATCCAGGATGAAAGGAAGGAAGGAAGGCAAAGCAACCTGTTGCGAACACAGGAAGGCAAAAGAAAGAGGGTGGTTTTTAAAAGTCTGTGGAAGCCTTCCAAATGTTAGTTAAGTCAGTGTTTTATTTCCATCAGGGTAAAAGGAAGACCTCAAATATTTGCCAATAATTTAACCGGAGGTTCATGCAGTCTGCTAAAACTTGAAATTCAGATTAATGAAAAATAGTTTCTCTATTTATGTAGCATACTTTGGTTAAAACAAATAAAACGTATCACGGCTTAATAAAATAGACCGATCCATCTAATGAGTGGATTTCCCATGTGTGCTAAGCCATAACATATCCAGATCCATTTTTTTCCTAGTCTAAAGTTAAGTGAATCCAGTCTAACAGTCACGATAGTATTCCAGAGTTCTTTTAGTTAATAGAAGTGTGGTATTTCCTTCCATTTGTAGACTAGCTCTGAGTAATCGATTCTGGAAGGAGGCTGGGGAATCCTTCCGCCCCAAAAATTGAGAATTATGCTGACCCCCTGCACGACCATGGTTTACAAATACAGGGGTGAAAAATGAACCCAAAAGCCAAATGGTTGAAGGCAGCATGAATCTATTACTTGTGTGGCGTGTGATTTAATATTTAATAATTCTTGGTTTAAAATTTTCAATGAATGCAACCGACCTTACAATGCCTTAGAAATGACTTTACACCAACTTTATATCTGCTTTCTAAGGATCAAAGGAAAGAAAAAAATGTCCCCTTGATCCTGGCAGCTTCTTGGACCAATCTTACGTTGTTTTCTTAGCAACAGGCTTTAGGAATTTCCCAACGATCTATTATCTAACTCAGCTTAGTTTTATGAGAGCAGTGAAGGTTAACCAGCTGCTACCACCTGCTGTGTCTGACCACTAAACTACACATTGAGGACCCATCTAGGGTTGTCAGGAAATAGGGATGGGGGAAATTATTATTATTTAAGATTTAATTTTCAATTCGATTCAGAGCCTGGGATTCAGTGGTGGGATTCAATTTTTTTACTACCAGTTCTGTGGGCGTGGCTTGGTGGGTGTGGAAGGGGAAGGATACTGCAAAATCCCCATTTCCTCCCGATCAGCTGGGCTTCAGGAGGCAGATAATAGATGAGGGCTGGGCCAGTCAGAGGTGGTATTTACCGGTTCTCTAGAACTGGTCAGAACCTGCTGAATCCCACCAGAGGTGGGATCCTACCTCTGATTGCCGGTGCGGTTAATCGCTGAGTTCGGCGCAGAGCCGAAGATGCTGCTCGAGCCTGCTCCCATTCGCGGAGCGGGAGCTTTCCCCGGGCGCTTTCCCCGCCCGCATGGATGCCGCCAATTGCGTTCTTTTGCCCTCTGCGTATGCCCAAAGCGTTCCGCATGCGCAGAGAGCAAAAGAACGTAATTGGCGACATCCATGCGGGCGGGGAAAGCGCCCGGGGAAAGCTCCCGCTCCGCGAACGGAAGCAGGCTCGAGCAGCGTCTTTGGCTCTGCGCCAAACTCAGCGATTAACTGCACCGGCAATCAGAGGTAGGATCCCACCTCTGAATCCCACGTCTATGTATATCATATGAAAGCCAGTTTGGTGTAGTGGTTAAGATGCTGGCCTAGAAACCATGTGATTGTGAGTTCTAATCCCACCTTAGACATGAAGGCCAGCTGACTGATTTTTGAGCCAGTCACTCTCTCTCTCTCAGTCCAATCCATCTCTCGGGGTTGTTTTCTGGGGAAAATAGGAAGAGGAAAGAGTATTACTTATAAAGTAATAACGGCAGGATAAAAAAAATTGAATAAATGTAAAAAATAAAAAAATGTGTCTTTTTCATGTCTATATTAAATTTATATGCAGATACAGGGGCTGTATCTGCACTCTTGCATCAAGCTGTGTGCGTATGGTGTGTGTGTGTGTGTGTGTGTGTGTGTGTGTGTGTGTGACAAGGAGATGGGAGAACATGGATGTAAAATCAATTATTTTTGAATCTGAACACATTTCATAAAGCGTGCATTTTAATTGGTGCATTTTTGGTGTTACGGATCGCTTTGCCGCATTTGAAGAGCAAAATTGGATCTCAGCCTGAGTATAGATTGAGAAAGTTGGATCGCGTCAGTTTGCATAACGATAGAACTTGAACCAAACCTTTTGATCATCCTTCAGCTAAGCTGGCTGGAAAGAGGCTTTTGAGGAAGGCATTTGGCAAACATTTCTGTATTCTCTTTTAATGATTCCTCCATTCTGCCTTGCCATTAATTACCTTGGCTGTCAGGGATGAAGTGAGCAAGGCAGGTAATGGGAAAGGAGAGAACAGCAAAGGCTGTTGTATAATCTAACCTGCAGGTGGGCATGAGACAGGGACATAAGGCATGAGCTGCCACTAGTCCATTCCCATCAAAGAGTTGAAAAGCAGCTTTTCTAATGTAAACAGCTCTTCCTGTGTGTCTCTTTCTAGTCTCTGTAGAAACTAATTAGTACTTAGGGGAAAAAAACTAATGGAAGATAGCAGACTTTCAATTACTTGAGGAGCTGTCACCTGGAAGAGCAGGTTCTCCAAAGCACCTGAAGGCAGGACAAGAAGCAAGGGATTGTTGCAGTGTTTCCCAACCTTGGCAACTTGAAGATGTCTGGACTTCAAGTCCCAGAATTCCCCAGCCAGCTTTGCTGGCTGGGGAATTCTGGGAGTTGAAGTCCAGACATCTTCAAGTTGCCAAGGTTGGGAAACACTGTCAGTTAGAGTGAGAATTAATCTCACAGAGGCGATGATTGATCTTTCTCTCGGAGCTCAGACATTTAGAAATGAAACCGAAGTTAAAAGGTCTAATAAAATATTTATTTCGGTACAAAACAATAAATTCTGAATAATTACATTCTTGCTAATTAAATGCGACCGCTCCCGGTCAGAGCCAAACCACAAGAAGAATAATGGAGAACCAGGAATGCACACATGTGTACAAGATCACATCACATGTCCTGGTTATAATGGAATGTACCATAATATTAGGATAGGGGTGCATCACCCTACATAGACATACAACTGACAATATTCACTACGTGACAGGATGGGAGATCATTAAAGAGAGACCCAAGCTAGAATTAAGGAAATATTTCCTGGCGGTGAAAACAATTTATCTATGTACCCAGCTTACCTCCAGAAGTTGTGGGTGCTCCATCACTGGAGGTTTTTTTTTTTTTAAAAAAAGATTGGATAGCCAGAATGGTATAGGGCAGGGATAGGCAAAGTTGGCTCTTCTATGACTCGTGGACTTCAACTCTCAGACTTTCTGAGCCAATCATGCTAGTTCAGGAATTCTGGGAGTTGTAGTCCACGAGTCATAGAAGAGCCAACTTTGCCTACCCCTGGTATACAGCAGTGGTTCCCAAACTTTTTTTGGCCATGCTCCACCTAAGCATCTCTAAAATCCTGATGTCCCCACCCCCGTGACATATAATTCTCACTATTCAAAAAGTGAACTCCTACTCTCGCGGGGGAAGCCTAAAAAGTTTAAACAAGGTTCCAATTGCCCCCATTAAAAATCAAATTGCCACCCTGTGGGGCGTGGGCCCCACGTTGGGAACCACAGGGTCTTCTGCTTGAGCAGTGGGTTGGAGTAAAAGACCTCCAAAGTCCCTTTCAGATTATTATTCTGTATTCTTTGTTCTAATTTTCATTGTTACTAGGCTAATTTGTCCGAAAAGATACAGGGTCACCTGCTAGAGCAGGGGTTGGACTAGAAGACCTCTAAGTTCCCTTCCAACTCCTATTCTATTCTATTCTATTCTATTCTATTCTATTCTATTCTATTCTATTCCATTCCATTCCATTCCATTCCATTCCATTCCATTCCCATTCCATTCCAAGTGATTCAATGACCCTCTAAAAGGATGCAAAGGACCAGCTGTCTGCAAGGAATATAAATCCCTCCATTCCCCACTATCCTGTCAGAGCTGAAGAAGCTTCTTGGATGAGAAGTGAAACATCTTCAAAAGAAAAAAAAAACAAAATCAGTTGCCTCCTGAAAAAGCACCTATGGGACAACCATGACCTGGATGATTGAGAATCTCTACAGAATTTGCTTCTGTTTGATAGAGCCCCTGCAAGTGGGAAAAAATTGGAAACCTTCACTTTTTATCTGCAAGTGACACATCTCCTAGGGAAGAGCAAAAGAGAAGAAGGATGTTTGTCCTCTAGCCAGGAGATTAACTTGGGAAAGGAGCATCGAGTTGAATTTGGATAGCTTCCCACTGTGCTCCTGGGGGAGTTGTCAGAGTAGTGACAATTGATTTACAACATGCTGTTTCAAGTTTGGATTTGCAGTCTCACGGTTGACATCTTAGTGCTCTTTAGCAAGTGCTTTCATTATGGCGGTCCCACAGCTGCTAATTGAAGAGAAAGCAGCAGAGAGTTCTGGGGAAAGGGAGGAAAGGATGAATGATTTGCATAGATCAAGTCTGCAGACTTCCATTGTGGTGAATCTGAAGATTGGTGTCAACTTGCAAAGCTTCCAAGTTGCCATAAGCAGGAGGGGGGAGAACTGACAGAGTTACTGATTGTCGTAACTGAAACTACATTCCCAAAATGTTTCTTTTACTGATTGTGTCCTAGGTTGCCGGAGTCAGCAGGAGGGGTGTGGGTATCACAGCCCGCCAATGTGGTTCATTGGAGAATGTGATTTATATGACATGTCCAGTGAGGAGGGGTCCAGTGAAACAGGGTCATGAGGGCATGTAACCTACGTGAGCTCAGTTCTGACTGCATCGGGGTATTGTGAAATGTCGCTCCTAATAAATGGCTATATTTCTTTTGAAATGTGGCTCGTGGCTCATGAATTAATTAGGGCATCTTTCGGAAACTTCACAATTGGCCTGCACCAAATAAATGCTTGTACACCCACACGGACACCTTCAAAAGCTGAAGTCTAACGCACGGGCTGTGTTATTGCTGTACAGCTGATCCAGACATCCTGACTGCTGTCAGATTAACCCACATCTTGATCCAGGAGTGATGCCTCAGTCAATCTTCCTGCCAGCCATTTTCTAGACCAGTGTTTCTCAACCTTGGCCACTTGAAGATAGGTGGACTTCAATTCCCAGAATTCCCCAGCCAGCTGGCTGAGGACGCCATTCAAGGTGTAGAATCATGTCGGCAACCATGAAGAGAAATGGGAGGCACCAGAGCTAAATTTCACATGTGGTTGCAAAGGGTCTGAATACTTACGCCAATGTGATAATTTCCAGTTTTTTCTTTTTAATAAATTTACAGACATTTCTACAATTCTGTTTTCACTTTGTCATTATGGGGATACTGAATATAGATTAATGAGGGGAAAAAATGAATTTCAACAACTGTAGAATCAGGCTGCAACATAACAAAATTGACAAAAGTGAAGGGGGTCTGAATACTTTCTGAATGCACTCCCTGAGTGGTATATAAGTCTAAGTGCTATTGCTGTTGCTATGTTATGTGGACATACCACGGTGTGTCCAGCATTGTCTGTGCTGCCTCATTCTGTACCAATTGAAGCTTCCAAATGCTTTTCAAGGGCAGGCAGATGCATGTAGAGTAGAGTAAGTAGAGTAGAGTAGAGTAGAGTAGAGTAGAGTAGAGTAGAGTAGAGTAGAGTAGAGTACAGTAGAGTAGAGTAGAGTAGAGTAGAGTAGAGTAGAATTAGAATAGAATTAGACTAGACTAGACTAGACTAGACTAGACTAGACTAGACTAGACTAGACTAGACTAGACTAGAATAGAATAGAATAGAATAGAATAGAATAGAATAGAATAGAATAGAATAGAATAGAATAGAATAGAATAGAATAGAATGGGAGATATGATAGCAGTGTTCCAATATCTCAGGGGTTGCCACAAAGAAGAGGGAGTCAAGCTATTCTCCAAAGCACCTGAAGGTAGAACAAGAAGCAATGGGTGGAAACTAAACAAGGAGAGAAGCAACTTAGAACTAAGGAGAAATTTCCTGACAGTTAGAACAATTAATCAGTGGAACAGCCTGCCTCCAGAAGTTGTGAATGCTCCAACACTGGACGTTTTTAAGAAGATGTTGGATAACCATTTGTCTGAAGTGGTGTAGGGTTTCCTGCCTAGGCAGGGGGTTGGACTAGAAGACCTCCAAGGTCCCTTCCAACTCTATTATTATTATTATTATTATTATTATTATTATTATTATTATTATTATTATTATTATTATTATTATTATTATTATTATTATTATTATTATTATTATTATGAATAGAATAGAATAGAATAGAATAGAATAGAATAGAATAGAATAGAATAGAATAGAATAGAATAGAATAGAATAGAATATTTATTGGCCAGGTGTGATTATACATATACAGAATTTGTCTCCGGTGCATAAGCTCTCAGTGTACACACAACAGTAGTGATAGATCATTATCATAGTCATTATAAAAATACATTCATCCTAAAACATTAGATACAACACTTAGTGATAGTCATGGATACTAATTAAGCAATCAACATAAATCCTACTAGGATACTAATTAAACAATTTAAATCATAAGATACAAGCAACAAGTTTTAATCATAAGAAGATAAGGATAGGGAAGATTGAGAATGGTGATAGTAATAGTGCCTTTCTAGATAGTTTGACTGTGTTGTGGGAATCGGTTGTTTAGCAGAGTGATGGCATGGGGGGAAAAACTGTCCTTGTGTCTAGTTGTTCCATTCATCTACAGCACAATAGTTCAGTTGGGAGGTGACTAAGGGGTCAGTTACAGCGATGCAGTGCCTCCCGAACTAGCAATGGGAACATCTGGTGCACAAGATGTATTTTTGCAAAGGCCTTCTTGGGCACAACTGCCACCTGCTCCGTATTAAAGCTTGGATCACTGGTCCAAGTCCAGAATCCCAGAGGAACCTAAATCAATTACCAGGGAAACATTTCTTCCTAAAACTAATTCGACAGCGATCCTGCCCTATCCCCCAGCTTTCTTCCTCCATCTCTAGCAGTCTCAGAGTCTTTTTAAAAGCGAAAAGAAAGAGAGGACAGTAACCTAGCTAAATCAATCGGCTGACTCATTGCAGCTGCCACAACCGGGATGAAAAAAATACGGCAGAGAAAATCAGAGGAAGCAAGTTAAGGTAAAATGATTGATAGCTAAGCGGCTATCAGATCAGTGGTGCAATACTTTCTATGTCCATCAGAGTGCTGGTTTTCACAGTCCTTTTGCTGCCATCTACTGGCCCCATGGGTTTTTGCCGCTCAGATAAGATCAAAGCATAGGTCCTCAACTTACGACCAGTTGTTTAGTGATTGTTCAAAGTTACGATGGACCTCCCTGGGAGTACCTCTGACCTGGTTCCAAAATTCTGATGGTCAGATTCTCTCCCTGTGTTTGCATGTTGGGCATTTGGCAACTGGCCCGCATTTACAGTCATTTATAGATTACAGATTAAGAGAGATAATCTGTAATCTGTAGAGTTGGAAGGGACCTTGTAGGTCATCTAGCCCAACCTCCCACCCAAGCAGGAGACCCTATGCTGTTTCTGACAAATGGCAGTCCAGTCTCTTCTTGAAAGCCTCCAATGATGAAGATCCCATTGAAGATCACCCGATCTTCATCCCCCGAGCTGTTCCATTGATTGATTGTTCTCACTGTCAGAAAATTTCTCCTTATTTCTAGGTTGAATGTCTCCTTGATCAGTTTCCATCCATTATTCCTTTCTGGCCTTCAGGTGCCTTGGAAAATAGCTTGACCCCTTCCTCTCTGTAGCAGCCCCTCAAATACTGGGACACTGCTATGTCTTCCCTGGTCCTTCTCTTCACTAGACTAGCCATGCCCAGTTCCTGCAACCGCCCTGTGGTCACGTGACCAAGGTTGATGATAGTTTTTGCCAAAAACTAATACAGGTAGTTTTCGATTTACGACAGTTCATTTAGTGACCATTCAAAGTTACAATGGCATTGAAAAAAGTGACTTAGGACTAGTTTTCACTCTTACCGCTGTGGTAGCCTCCCCATGGTTATGTGATCAAAATTCAGAAGCTTGGCAACTGACTCATATTTATGACTGTTGCAGTGTTCCCTTTTGCAACCTTCTGACAAGCAAAGTCAATGGGAAAGCCAGGTTCACTTAACAACAGTTTGACTAATTTAACAACTACACTGATTCACTGAACAGGCCTGGGAAGAAAAGTCAGGAAATGGGGCAAACTCACTTAACAAATGTTTCACTTAGCAACAGAAATCTTGGGCTCAATTGTGGTCATAAGTCGAGGACTACCTGTATTTACTTCCAGTTTTTGGCAAAACTGGAGCAAGCCATTGGTCCACTTAACGACCACAACATTGATTTTACGACCTTGGCACTTGCTTAACAACCACCATTAAAAAATTGTAAAGTCGTGTTGGACATGTGGGTGAACTGAGTTTTGACTATCAGAACATACGACCGTGATGGGCAGGCTCCATTGCAGTTGTAAGTCAAGGACTACCTGAATGATAAAGAGAAACCATAAAATCCTCATGAAATCATCATGAAATGTTGAGACTCTAGAAAGAGTGCAGAGAAGAGCAACAAATATGATTAGGGGACTATAGGCTAAAATATATAAAGAACAGTTGCTGGAATTGGGTATGTCTAGTTTGATGAAAAGAAGGACCAGGGGAGACATGATAGCAGTGTTCCAATATCTCAGGTGCTGCCAGAAAGAAGAGGGGGTCAACCTATTCTCCAAAGCACCTGAGGGCAGGACAAGAAGCAATGGGTGGAAATTAATCAAGGAGAGAAGCAATTTAGAACTAAGGAGAAATTTCCTGACAATTAGAACAATTAATCAGTGGAACAACTTGCCTCCAGAAGTTGTAAATGCTCCAACACTGGAAGTTTTTAAGAAGAGATTGGATAACCATTTGTCTGAAGTGGTGTAGGGGTTCCTGCCTAAGCAGGGGGTTGGACTAGAAGATCTCCAAGGTCCCTTCCAACTCTGTTGTTCTATTCTATTCTATTCTATTCTATTCTATTCTATTCTATTCTATTCTATTCTATTCTATTCTATTCTATTCTATTCTATTCTATTCTATTCTATTCTATTCTATTCTATTCTATTCCATTCCATTCCATTCCATTCCATTCCAAATCATCATGAACTGATTCCTCTCAGTTCAGGAGTCCAAATTAAAGCATCCCAGAATGGTTGTTAGTTTCAACTTGAACACATTCACTGTAAAACAGCCCAACTCTGAGCAATTTCTTCCACTGCTCTGACTGGCAATAAGATTTTTCTAACGTTCAATTGGATCTGTCTTCCTAGAATTTAATTCATTATTCTCAGTCCTGCACACTGGGACAAGATAGAACAACTCCTGACCTCTTCCCATGTATCTTTACTTCAAGTATTTGAAAGGTGCTAATTTATCCCTCCTTGTACTTCTCACAGCTAAATCCCTCTTCAGCCTTAGTTTCTAGTCTTTGGATCCTCTTTGTTGTCCTTCTCTGGACCTGTTCTAATTTCTCTTAATCCTTCTTAAAGACAGGGCCTGATAGAGGTGGGATTTGTCAGGCATGAGAGATCCACACAAGGTCCAATTAAGCTGATTTATTGCTACTCATGCCTATGCACAGAACATTCTCAACTAATGGTTAGCACCTGCTAGGAATTAGATAAGGTTCAATGGAAGTCAAGAGAGATTGGACTTTGTTCACTTGTGGCTATGTAGAGATTCTAGGCTGATCTCTTTTTTAACTCCGCCCCCAGGCTCTGCCATTCCTTCCCTTACAAGATTTAATTTAATTTAATTTAATTTAATTTAATTTAATAGATTTGTATGTCGCCCAATTCCCGGGGGACTCTGGGCGGCTCACAGCATGTCAAATCCATTACAAATAAAAACATATAACAGTTAAAAAGATATAAAAATTAAAAAATCTCCAACATTCATAACAAGGGGGGGGGAGACCCAAGTATAATCTGCTCGGTCTCACTTTCACCCCGCCTGCCGGAAGAGCCAAGTTTTTATTGCTTTACGGAAGGCCAGCAGGGTGGGGATGGCCCTGATCTCCGGAGGGAGTTGGTTCCCCAGGGAGGGAGCTCCCACAGAGAAGGCTCTCCCCCTAGGCCCCGCCAACCGGCATTGCTTGGTCGATGGGACCTGGAGGAGACCAACTCTGTGGGACCTAACCGGTCGTAGGGAGATATGTGGCAGGATGCGGTCCCGAAGGTAGCCTGGCCCTGAGCCACGTAGGGCTTTAAAGGTCAAAACCAACACCTTAAATTGGATCTGGAGACTAATGGGCAGCCAATGCAGCTGGCGGAGGATAGGTGTTACGTGTGTGTACCTAGGCACACCCACCACAGTTCGCGCAGCTGCATTTTGCACCAATTGCAGTCTCCGGATACTCTTCAAGGGTAGCCCCATGTAGAGCGCATTGCAGTAATCCATCCGGGAGGTGATAAGGGCGTGGGTGACTGTGAGTAGAGCCTCCCTCTCCAAGAAGGGTCGCAATTGGTGCACTAGGCGAACCTTTGACCAAATAACAGATATTTATTTATTTATTTTATTTATTTATTTTTATTTAGGATTCTTATATGCCACCCTACTCCCTGGGGACTCAGGGCGACATACAACATTTGAAGAACCGCTAAACAATACAATTTAAAACAATTTAAAATACATTTAAAAGGCATACAAAATCTTACATACATAGGGGAGACCAAGATGAATTTGTCTCAAAACCCTGCCTGCCAGAAGAGCCATGTCTTCATGGCTTTTCGGAAGGCCAGCAAGGTGGGGACAATTCGTATCTCTGGGGGGAGTTGGTTCCAGAGAGCAGGGCCCCCCACAGAGAAGGCCCTCCCCCTACACCATCCAGCCGACATTGTTTGGTTGACGGGACCCGGAGGAGACCCACTCTGTGGGACCTAACTGGTCGAAGGGAAGTATGAGGTAGAATGCGGTCCCGGAGGTAACCTGGTCCTAAGCCATGTAGGGCTTTAAAGATGATGATCAACACCTTTCCCAATTAAAGTTGGGAAAGAACATACCTGCTTGGGAAGGTGAAATAGGTTCCCATAACTTTCTAAGTGTAGTGGGGAACCAAGTTTTTTGTTTAATCTCTCCCCATAGAGAGCCAGTTTGGTCTAGTGGTTAAGGCACCTGGCTAGAAATCAGAAGACCACGAACTCTAATCCTATCTTAGGCATGAAAGCCAGCTAGGTGACTTTGAGCCAATCACCAGGAGACCGTGAATTCTAGTTCTGCCTTAATCATGAAAGCTAGCTGGGTGACAGTCAGTCTCTCTCAGCCCAACCTCATCTCACAGAGTTGTTTTTGTGGGCAAAATAGGAGAGGAAGGAATATTAATTAATTAATAGTCAAACTATTCACTAAGGCTGCATTACTATTACTATTAGTCTTCTCATTGTTCCTATCACCCATCTCCTCCCACTTATGACTGTATGACTGTAACGTTGCTTGTATCCTTACAATTTATATTAATATTGTTTCCTGATTGCTTATTTGTACCCTATGACAATCATTAAGTGTTGTATCTCATGATTCTTGACAAATATATCTTTTCTTTTATGTATACTGAGAGCATATGCACCAAAGACAAATTCCTTGTGTGTCCAATCACACTTGGCCAATAATGAATTCTATTCTGTTCTGTTCTGTTCTGTTCTGTTCTGTTCTGTTCTATTCTATTCTATTCTATTCTATTCTATTCTATTCTATTCTATTCTATTCTATTCTATTCTATTCTATTCTATTCTGTTCTATATTACAGTAGATACGTTCAACATCATGAGTTTATAAAAATAATTAGAATGGTGGAAAATAGATGGATGGATGGGCAGACAGAGATAGAGAGATAGAGACAGTGAAAGCCTATAATGTTTACTGAACAGATGGAAAAACTTTCTGGAAACAGCATCTGCAGAAGGGATTCAAAACTGTAAGGAAGTAAAATATTGGGTTCAGTTATGGTCATCACTACAAAAAAAATGTGCCAAGAAACTGGAAAGAGTCCAGAAAGACCAAAATCCCTCAAAGGACGATGAAAGGAACTGGGTATGTTTAGCGGAAAGAAGAGAAGGCTAAGAGGAGACACAATAGCATTTCTACAGTATTTGAAGGGCTGTCATGAAATTTATTTTACTAGCACCTGAGGGCAAGACAAGAACCCAAGGAAGAAAAATTTATGGTGAGAGATTCAAACTTAAACTGAAGATGAATTTCCTAACTGGGAAAGCTACTAACAGTTTGTCTCTTAGAGTTGGCAGGTGGGGGTGCTGCTCCATCACTGGAGGTTCTCAATAAAGGACTGGTCAGCCATTTGTCTAGGATGATCTAAAGCAGAGGTCTTCAAACTTGGCAACTTTAAGACTTGGGGACTTCAACTCCCAGAATTCTCCAGCCAGCATAGCTGGCTGGAGAATACTGGGAGTTGAAGTCCCCAAGTCTTAAAGTTGCCAAGTTTGAGGACCCCTGATCTAAAGATTCCTACTCTGGTCAGGTCTAGAAAACCTCAAAATCTCCTCAAACCCCATGATTCTATGAAAACGCAGTGGATGTTACAAATGGCTGCTTCTCTTATTGATAGCTACCATGTTCCTGAGAGGGAAGGGCCAAAGATGAAGTTCAAGATTGGTGTACACTGGACTGGAAGAACACACAAGTCTGCCCCCCCCCTCAGCTGAGCCATTGAGAGGGTCAAAAGACTGACTCTCTTATCTCCTCAGATGCCTAACCAGGTGGTACTACTCAGCCAAACGTGTGTGTGATCTCAGAAGAACGACAACAACAAGAAGTCCACAAGGCCAGATCTTCATTAGTGCTTGAAAAATCCAAAGGCACATACATAAACACACATAGACTTAACCTAGAAGAGGGCAATGAAAAATGACTTCTCCATGGTTGCCAAGAAAACTGCAGAGATATTTCCTAATGATCAGGAGCAGGCCTGAGTGGAGAAACATGACTGGCTGACATCTAGATGACCTTGGCTGACTTTAAAAAAGGCTGAGCTAGTTAGTACTTGTATTGACGTTTGTTGCAAAATCAAAACCAGAAGCACACCCAGATGACTGATTCAGCTAGATTCAATAACTTCTTTATAAACATATATATATATGAGCCGAGGTGGCACAGTGGTTAGAGTGCAGCACTGCAGGCTACTTCAGCTGACTGCTAGCTGCAGTTCAGCTGTTCAAATCTCACCGGCTCAAGATTGACTCAGCCTTCCATCCTTCTGAGGTCAGTAAAATGAGGACCCAGATTGTTGGGGGCAACATGCTGAACTCTGTAAACCACTTAGAGAGGGCTGTAAAGCACTATGAAGCGGTATATAAGTCTAAGTGCTATTGCTGTGTGTGTGTGTGTGTGTGTGTGTGTGTGTCTGTGTCTGTGTCTGTGTCTGTGTGTGTATAGGTCTTTGGTTATTCGGGTTTTCTCTCGTGTGAAATTGGAACTGTCTTGGCGACGTTTCGACGAAGTCTCATTTTCTCTCGGAGAAAACCCGAATAACCAAAGACCTACATACAAACACCCGCGAAAACCTCAGAAAACAAATCATTATATATATATATATATATATATATATATATATATATATATATATATATATATATATATATATATATATATATATATATATATATATATATATATATATATATATATATATATATTTACTTACAATACCACAAGTAGAATTCTTCTTCAATCAGTTACAGGTAAACACAAGCAGGAGAGTTAGTTTCATTTCAGCAGAGTTCAGAGTGGAAGAGTACAGAGTGGAGACTGGAGCCACACCCAGCCTTAAGTTCCAGTTTCGATTCTCTGCACAGACTCAGAAGTGGTTAGCTCCCATTGGCTGAATTAGTTGCTATGCCTATTCATTGGCTAACCTTGTTAACATGGCTCTCCCAGTTCATGAATATCTTAACAACTTGGAGCAGAGATCTCCAAGGAATTCCAGGATGAGATGTCAGAGGAAGAAATGAAAAATAATATTGCAGAAGGAGACCAATGCAAACTACTTCCATGTGGTTGCCAAAATAACTCTATGGTTGCATCTATGCAGTTCATCTCAACATGAGGGGGTCTTTTCCTCCTCCTCCTCCTCCTCCTCCTCCTCCTCCTCCTCCTCCTCCTCCTCCTCCTTCCTAGCATATTCCCGCAGGTATAGGGTCCGCTTTTTGGGTCATTGAACGCCACTTTGCACAGTCAGCTGCGTCTCCAGGGCGCAGGCCTACAGCTTGCATGTCTCTGTTAATGGTGTCTTGCCATCTCTGTTTTGGATGCCCGCAGGGTTGCCGGCCATAAAACCCGCAGGGTAGACAGACTGTTGGTAGACAGTCTTGGCCACGGTGGAAGGTGCTGCTCTCTGGACATGTCCATACCAGCGGAGCCGGCCTTCTCTCATCTTCTCTATAATTGGTGCCACACCAAAATGCTGTCGAATGGTGTCATTTGTGATGTGGTCAAGAAGGGAGATGCACGATATCCAACGGAGCATTCTCATTTCCATGGCATGGAGATAGCTTTTGGTCCCCTGCCCAGCATTCAGTGCCATACAGTGCAACAGGTTGGATGGTTGTCTTGTAAATCTTAGATTTAAGACGGCTTGGCATTTGTCTGTCACATAGCACACCGGTGAGTTCTTGGCCACGCATCCAGGCTGCATTCACCCTTGCTCGCACCTCGCCATTGATGTCGCCATTGCCTTGGTATTTTCCTTCCCCTTGAGCAATACAAAGTGCACTGTTGAAAGAGGATAAGATAATGCTGAAGCAATATTCCCATAAGAATCTGGCTGGATGTGTTTTGCTCATGCAGTTTTCTTCATTTTCCTATGCACAGCTTTGCCTTGCTAAAGGAGCCACCTGCATTAATCAATCCGCTGCTCATACAAGCTGCCACTTTGCTGGAGACTATCCAATCAGCCCCTTCTGTCATCTGGATAATCACCATTTTCACCTGATTGTATCCGGGAAGCAATTGAATTATAGCTCCCCGAATGAGGCACGGTAGAGCAGCTTTTTTCTCCCTACTGCTAAATCCTCTTTGCTTTTTTAAAAATAGTAATTGTATTAAAGATTACAATTACAACAGTAGACATCAATAAAAGAATAAAAAAAATTAGGAGGCGCAGAAAAGAAACAAAAAAGAGAGAAAAATAGGAATAAAAATAAAAAAGAATGGAAAAATAAGAATATAGTACCAAAAATGAAAGAAATATGCAAACACGTGACTTCCCTTTTCATCCCATGTACAAACAATTTTAGTAATTTGTCACCTTCTTTTCTCACAAATCATTTTCTTCTTCCCATACTTCGTCTCTTAACTATAAAAAAATCCATAAAGCTTCATCATTTTGGTCCGATGTCAGCAAATGTCTATTAAGAGTTTCCATAAATAACAACATATCTATGTTAATCTTGATCAGACATACCAACTTTATGTTCCTTCCTTTTACTTCTAACATTAGTCCCTTCAAATATAGGTACTCCTCGACTTACAACAGTTCATTGAGTGACAATTCAAAGTTACAACAGCACTGAAAAAAAGAGACTTAGAGAAATAGAAATAGCACTTAGACTTATATACCGCTTCATAGTGCTTTACAGCCCTCTCTAAGCAGTTTACAGAGTCAGCATATTGCACCCAACAATCTGGGTCCTCATTTTACCCACCTCGGAAGGATGGAAGGCTGAGTCAACCTTGAGCCTAGTGAGATTTGAACTGCCAAATTGCAAGCAGTCAGCAGAAATAGCCTGCAGTACTGCATTCTCACCACTGCGCCACCACAGCTCTCATGATGGTTTTTCCCACTTAAAACTGCTGCAGTATCTTCATGGTCACGTGATCAAAATTCACATGCTTGGCAAATGGCTTGTAGTTAGTGTCCCAGGATCATGGGATCCCCTTTTGCGAACTTCTGATAAGCAAAGTCAGTGGGGAAGCAGATTCATTTTACAACCATGTTATAGCTGCAGCTACAGTCGTTAAGTGAATAGTCATTCACTTAACGACTGTGGCAAGAAAAAGTCATAAAATGGGACAAAAATCACTGAACAAATTTCTCACTTAGCAACATACATCCTAGGCTCAATTGTGGTCATTATGAGCCGAGGAGGCGCAGCGCTTAGAGGCAGTACTGCAGGCCACTTTAGCTGACTGTGATCCGCAGATCAGCGGTTCAAATCTCACCGGCTCAAGGTTGACTCAGCCTTCCATCCTTCCGAGGTAGGTAAAATGAGGACCCAGATTGTTGGGGGCAATATAAATATACATTGCTTACTGGTGTAAACCGCTTAGAGTGTGCTTGCACTGTGAGGCGGTATATAAATCCCACAAATAAATAAATTAATTAATTAAGACGAAGACTTCTAGTATTTACAAATCACAATGAACTGATTTTGCAACAGGCTAATCCAGCTACACACCGTAGAGTGGCATAATGCTATGGAGGGGGCCATCAAAAAAAAAATCCAGCGATCAAAACATGTATAAAAGACGGCATGGCTTCCGTCTTGACTTTTTTGACCTCCTTCCTTCCAGGCACTTCTGCGCAATGCGTGAACCAAGCCACATGCATAAGCACTTCCTATCTTATCCTCATTCTTTGCTTTTTATATTAGATTAGTTTTCTTGGTAAACGTTCAGACTGATATCGATCGATGTCTGGGAGAACTGTGTTTAAGCTAGAGAGGGGAAATGGTTAACAAAAAAAATATTAAATATTAAACCCTTTAAACAAAAAGTAACAGATGGCAGCGAGAGAAGCTCTTTGCTCATGAGAGGCTGTTAAATTTATAGCCCGGTATTTTTGTTGATGAAAAGATCATTATTTTACACCTTTACAACTAAGAGCTGGCAGGGCTGGAAATGAAGTTTTTCATGTTAGCACTCTATAAATATTGAAAACGGGCCCCTTCCAACATCTTGCTTTAGAATAACAATACACCGTGGTGCACTTATTACCAGTATGTTCATACTGGAATATTGGAGTTACTGCTGGATACTTTGCTTCCGTATGCCATAAAAGAAATAAACTTGTGTCTCATACTGTTTTAGAGCCGGTGATAAAATATTTCCTGGGGAACAGAACGATAATCTCGATGTTAGAATGAGCTCTTACTTACCAATACTTTATTGATTACGAAGTATGTTGCATGACAATCCAAGTTTCTTCCTTTTTCCAAGTCATTTTGCAAATCAGACAGGAAATTAAGGAAGGCTCCTCTGAGCAAGCCAGAGCCCATTCTAGTCCAACATATTGTTTAACCAAATACCCCTAGGGTGGTCATGAGCAGGAGACAGGTTAGAGCTAGTCCTCAACTTATGACCATTTGTTTAGCGATTGTTCAAAGTTCATAGTGGCCGTGCACTTGTATTTAAGTTACAACGGTATTGGGAAAAAGTGACTTATGACCGTTTTTTCACACTTAACAACCATTGCAGCTTCTCCAAGGTCAAAATTCAGACGCTTGGCAACCGACTCATATTTATGACGGTTGCCGTGTCCCAAGGTCATGTGATCCTTTTTTGTGACCTTCTGACAAGCAAAGTCCATGGAGAAGTCAGATTCACTTAACAGCCCGGTTAGTGACTTAGCAACTGCAGTGATTCACTTAACAACTGAAGCAAGAAAAGGTCGTTAAGATGGGGCAAAATTCTCTTAACGAATGTCTCACTTAACAACAGAAATGTTGGGCTCAATTGTGGTCGTCAATCGAGGACTATCCATACCGTTTCCTTTCCCATAAGGAATGCTTATGCCCTTACTCTTTCTGAATGTCTCCCTCAAGCAAGGCCAACTCTATGACGCATGACAAATCTTTCAGAAGACGCAGGACAGTTTCACCTATAGAATGCAGGATGTTGGTAGGAACTTTATACATGGCTCTAGATCAGTGTTTCCCAACCTTGGCAAGTTGAAGATGTCTGGATTTCAACTCCCAGAATTCCCCAGCCAGCATTTGCTGGCTGGAGAATTCTGGGAGTTAAAGTCCAGACATCTTCGACTAGGTGGCTCAGTGGCTAAGACACTGAGCTTGTCGATCAGAAAGGTCGGCAGTTCGGCGGTTCGAATCCCTAGTATAGGTCTCCTGCGTAAGCAGGGGGTTGGACTAGATGACCTCCAAGGTCCCTTCCAACTCTGTTACTGTTACTTAACTTGCCAAGGTTGGGAAACACTGATCTAGATCATGCTGCTTTTATGTGATCCCAACATCTAAGACCTGGTTTAGAGTAGTGGTTAAAGTACCAGGTTAAAAAGGACATGAGCTCCAGTCCTGCCTTAGGCTTGTAAGTCAGCTGGGTGACTTTGGGCCAATCACCAGGAGTCTGAGAGTTCTAGTCCCACCTTAGCCTTAAAAGCCAGCTGGGTATCTCTGGACCAATCACCAGATACTGAGAGTTCTAGGCCAATTTCTCTCTCTCTCTCTCCCTCTCTCTCCCTCTCCCTCTCCCTCTCCCTCTCCCTCTCCCTCTCCCTCTCTCTCTCTCTCTCTCTCTCTCTCTCTCTCTCTCTCTCTCTCTCTCTCTCTCTCTCTCAATCCAACCCACTTTCCAGGGCTGCTATCATGGGGAAACGTTGACAGGAGCATTGTGTATGCCTCCATTAGTCGGTTGTACAAATTTATTTATTTATTTAGCCTATTGCATACAGTGTCAGGGAAATCTACACATGCTAGACACAATGCAGCCCTGACAGCCTGAATTGCTAGTTCATTCTGTTTGGCACTTACGTGCCCATCCTTTGTTGGAAGAAAATATCCTTCTGGGTTCGGTTCCAAGTGGGGAAAAAGACACTGGAAACATGGCGGCTGCTTGGAAAGATGGTTTTAATGGTGGACAGGATCACATGCCTTGAAGATGTTGGGTGAAGAAGAAACAAAGGGCCGAGATGCTGAAAGTGCCCTGGTTTTATGCCCTCTCTGGGCCCCACCCTAGAGCTTCCTGTTCCTGTATAAGAAATGCACTCTGATTGGTGGTCAGACTCCCAGGGGGCGGGGGGTTTTAGCTAACTTTGTAGGCTGTCTGTCTCCTAGTCTTGATTGAGCCTTGTTGGCTGGTATAATCTTCCCATGTGCCATGTGGTGAGATGGGTAGAGGCTAATACTATCATGTCTTGAGGGCCATGTCTTAATCCCATCACCCTGGAGCTGAAGGAGGTAGATCTTTGTTATGTAGAATAGACTGGCACAGGCCTTAATGGCCCATTGACAAAGGTGGGGCGGCTGAGTTTCTGCCTCTCTTTTAGGGGAAATATTCTGCCCTTTTAATATTTCCTAAAATATTTCATTTTTCTAGGAGAGGGGTGGGTGCTAACTTCCCATAAAATGCTTAACTCAGTCAGACAGGGATTGTTTTTGGTGTTTTGAAGTTTTGGCCACTTCATCTATTTCTAGGACATCTAAAAACAATACATTGCTGTTGGGTTTCAGTCCATCCATTAGCCTTTTCTCTAATTTAGCTAACTTCCTACACCTTGGTGCACCACAGGGAGTAAACAGGGAGCCGAGGTGGCGCAGCGGTTAGAGGCAGGTACTGCAGGCCACTTTAGCTGACAGTGATCCGTAGGTCAGCGGTTCAAATTTCACCGGCTCAAGGTTGACTCAGCCTTCCATCCTTCCGAGGTAGGTAAAATGAGGACCCAGATTGTTGGGGGCAATATAAATATACATTGCTTACTGGTGTAAACCACTTAGAGAGTGCTTGCACTGTGAGGCGGTATATAAATCTCACAAAATAAATAAATAAATAAATAAACTAGCTTACAGCAGCTGACTAGCGGCACTCAGATTGCTGGCTCTTCCGGGCTCCTCCACCAGTCTCCCTTCGCCTTGCCTTGTATTGCGTTGCCTCGCATCCAGCCAGGTCCAATGGCAACTTCTGCTCTTTTGCACACACAAACACGGCTAGCTTTTTTCTGACCAAAGTGACACCCATTTATTTACTCGCAATATTGCATGCTTTCGAACCGCTGGGTGAGCAGGAGCTAGGGATTGAGAAATGGGAGCTCACTCCATTTCACGGAGCTGGGCTCGGACCATTGGAATGCAAATCATTTCTCGCCGGCAGTCCCAGCGTTATTAAGCCACTGTGCCACCCCGTCCCCAGTTGTACAAAATAAAGTCAGGATATAAATCTAATTGTCAGTATCATCATCATCATCATCCCCATTGCAAAATTCTCCGAAGGAGCAGAATCTGAGAGTGACCAGAACTTAGGCAATTTGTCAATTTTTTCATTGCTTGATTGTAGTGTCTGTGTTGGTGGGGATGGTGGAAGATAATACAATAGCTTCTGGGATTTAATTTGCAAACTTTGTCCTTATGACCATTAGAAAGATGGTTGTGTATTCCGCTTCCTGATATTATTCAATTAAGTTAAATACTCAGCCTCTGCATTCAGCATCAACTCTGCATTTAACACCACGACCTTAGGGAGTGCTTGGAATACCAAGTAGAAAATATGCAATTTGAGGGGGAGACAATCAAAAAGTTAAAAGCATACAGTTGTGGCATCCCTGCCTGATTTCTTATATTTTCTGCTATGTTTCGTAATGGGGGTCGGGTGTGTGTGTTGTTTTCAGAAATTCTTTGATGCACTTTGGCTAGTGATTCTGTCTTCCCTTTGCTGTTTAAAGGAGGTGCGATGGCTCAGTGGTTAAAGGCACTGAGTTTGTCAGCTGGAAAGCTGACAGCAGGAGTTTGAGACCCCAGCGCTGTACAACGGTTGAGCTCCTGTTACTTGCTTCAGCTCCTGCCTACCTAATAGTTTGAAAGCATGCAAATGTGAGTAGATGAATAGGTACCACTTAGGTGGGAAGGTAACAGCATTCCGTTATAATGGGTACGTGTTGGCCACATGACCACGGAAGCGTCTTTGGACAACGCTGGCTCGCTAAGGTAAGAAACGGAGATGAGCATTGCTCCCTAGAGTTGGACATGACCAGACAGGGGAAACCTTTACTTTTACCTTTCTTTGCTGTTTAACCCAGAGTTTTAGACTTGTGGAATCTCTGCCCCAATTTTGTTATTCATCTTGTTCTGTAGTTATCACATCTGGGCTGCTATACTCAAGATGGCCAGAACGACAAGTTATCCTTATTTAATGTTGGTAATTGGGACCAGCAGCTCTGTTGCTAAATGATGTGGTTGTAAAGCATGGAACTGTGCTGACTTATGACAGCAGTTGTTCCTCTTGCTATTAAGTGAATCCCGTGTGGTTGCAGTGTCCTAGTTTGTGATCTCCTGCCTGCTTCTCCATTGACTTTGCTTGTGGAAGGTGACAAAAGGGAGAGGAAGAGGGGGAGGGAGGGAGGGAGGGAGGGAGAGAGAGAGAGAGAGAGAGAGAGAGAGAGAGAGAGAGAGAGAGAGAGAGAGAGAGAGAGAGAGAGAGAGAGACCCCAATCCAACTGTATTTGTTGAGCCAATGCAGACACAGATCTTAACCAGACTTGATAAAGTTTCATATGTAAACACAATCATTGCTCCAGGGGAGACATGATAGCAGTGTTCCATTACTTGAGGGGCTACTACAGAGAGGAGGGGATTAAGCTGTTTTCCAAAGCACCAGAAGGCCAGACAAGGAATAATGGATGGAAGCTGACCAAGGAGAGATTCAATCTGGAAATAAGGAGAAACTTTCTGATGGTGAGAGCGATCAACCAGTGGAACAGCTTGCCTATGGAGGTTGTGAGAGCTCCAACACTTGAGACTTTCAAAGGGAGATTGGACTGCCATTTGTCTGAAATAGTATAGAGTCTCCTGCTTGAGCGGGGGGTTGGACTAGATGACCTACAAGGTCCCTTCCAACTCTAGTAATCTGTAAATCTGTAAAGTTCTGTTTTACAGAATAAAAGAAATGTTCCATTTCTGCACATGATATCTTCAAAACTTTGGGAAAAGGTGATTCATCTTGTGTCAATCTTCTTTTCTCCAGCTACAGCAGTCTCACATCTTGCTTGCAACTAAATGCACCAATCTTTCTGTGGTGTCCCATCCTTCTTCTTAAGCACCTGTATTTATTGGGAGGAAAAAAACCCCCACTGAGCAGCCCAATTCCCATAAAATGCTTAACTCAGTCAGACAGGGATTGTTTTTGGTGTTTTGAAGTCTTGGACACTTCATCTATTTCTAGGACATCTAAAAACAATACATTGCTGTTGGGTTTCAGTCCATCCATTAGCCTTTTCTCTAATTTAGCTTATTTTTTTAATTTGCTTATTATCTCATCGCCAGTCTTCAAAAGCTGGAGATGATATACAAAAAACTCCCTCCTCCAATTCCTCTAGTAATGGAGATGGACAAGCTCAAGGTCATTCAGTGAATCACTGTGGCTCGGGATGGACTTGAACCTGGTTCTTGATCGATGCCTTAATCATTACCGTATTCCAACATTTTAGGCAGTAAGAGATAAGAGCCTGCTTTCCTCTCTTCTTTATAGCACAGAAAAGCAAAGCTTAAAGTTGCAGGGCCATGGAACATCTTAAAGCACTAGATCAGGGGTGTTAAACTCAAGGCCCGAGGGGTGCTTAGATCTGGCCCATGAGGCCACCCTGGAAAAAACAGCAAAGGAGCGGCCCGCAGTGCCCCCCTATTTATTTATTTATTTATTTATTTATTTATTTATTTATTTATTTATTTATTTATTTATTTGTTTGTTTGTTTGTTTGTTTGTCTGTCTGTCTGTCTGTTTGTTTGTTTGTTTGTTTGTTTGTTTGTTCTTATAGGCCGCCCAACTCCCGCAGGACTATGCCCCATTTTCCCTGGCAGAGGGCTGCAGGAGGCCATTGCAGCCAAAAATGGGGCATGGGGGAGGCACACGCCGCCCACCAAGGCTCTGTTTTCACTGGCAGCAGGTCTAGCAAAACAAACTAAAAACAAAACAAATGGAGAAATGCTTCCCCTTTTGCATTTGAGCATCCAAGAAGGGACAGGAAAGGAGAAAGGGAAAGTGGAAAGACAAAGAAAAAGAAGGGAAGATGGGAAGAGAGCAAGGAAGGAGAAATAAGGAAAGAGGGGAAGGAAGAAGAAAGAATGAAGAGGGAAGGAAAAAGAAGGGAAGGAAGGTAGGAAGGAAAGGAAGGAAGGAAGGAAGGAAGGAAGGAAGGAAGGAAGGAAGGAAGGAAGGAAGGAAGGAAGGAAGGAAGGAAGGAGAGAGATTATAATGAGAGTGAGGGCGGGTCTGAGGGAAGTCCTGCTTTAGCACTTGGCCACCACAGTGCTCCTGACACGAATGATGTCAAACTGGCCATGGTCCCCTGATGCGGCTCTCAATGAAATCAAGTTTGACACCCCTCTACTAGATGCAGCTCTCAGGTTGTAATACCTTGTAAACTTTAAGATAAAAGGGAGGAGAATAATTAAATCGATGATAGAATAGAATAAAATAACAAGACTTGGAGGTCTTCTAGTCCAACCCCCTGCTTAGGCAGGAAACCCTACACGCTTCAGGCAAATGGTTATCCAACGTCTTCTTAAAAACCTCCATTGTTGGAGCACCCACAACTTCTGGAGGCAAGCTGTTCCACTGATTAATGTTTTTCACTGTCAGGAAATTTCTCCTTAGTTCTAAGTTGCTTCTCTCCTTGTTTAGTTTCCACCCATTGCTTCTTATGCTACCATCCAGGTGCTTTGGAGAATAGCTTCACTCCCTCTTCTTTGTGGCAACACCTGAGATATTGGAAAGAGGAGGAGGAGGAGGAGGATAATCTTGGCTGTGAGGAGTCCTTGGTGCTTTCTAAGCTTGGCTGTTTTCTTGTTTATCAGAGCTAGTAAGCAGTTAGTAAGGAGTTACTCCTTACCAGCACTGATGATGCTACCTAGTTTGAGTAATGAAGTATCTGCAAGAAAGCAACCAAGCTTAGAAAGCACCAGGGACCCTTCATTTCAACCATGAGCTACAAATATTCTCCTTTATTGGAATCTTGACTGTGTTTTTAATTTAATTTAATTTAATTTAAATTACTCATGTGGGACATACTGTATAATTCAAAGGACAAGTTCTGTAGCCTAGAAAACAAAGGGCTCCTCTGTTTCAGAGGATATGTTCAGAACCAGAAGCGGATTTGGACCTTAATGGGTCTCCTCCATCTGGTGAGCTCTTCACTTGTTTTCTGGAATCTTAAAAGAAGCTTCAGGGGGTGTTCTAGAGTCTTCTATTTCAGTACAGGTAGTCCTCGACTTACTACCACAATTGAGCCCAACATTTCTGTTGTTAAGCGAGACATTTGTTCAGGGAGTTTTGCCCCATTTTACGACCTTTCTTACTACAGTTGTTAAGTGAATCACCCCAGTTGATAACTTAATAACATGATTGTTAAGTGAATCTGGCTTCCCCATTGACTTTGCTTATCAGAAGGTCGCAAAAGTGAATTCTTTGACCCTGGGACCATCATAAATATGAACCAGTTGCCAAGTGTTTGAATTTTGATCACATGATCATGGGGATGCTGCAAAGATCATAACTGTGAAAAATGGTTATACTGTAACACTTTTTTCTGTGCCACTGTAACTTTGAATGGTCACTAAATGAACTGTTGTAAGTCAAGGACTCTTTATTTCTCAACCTTGGAAACTAGTGTGGACTTCAACTCCCACAGTTCCCCAGCATACAAGCATACAGACTTCAACTCCCACAATTCCCCAACCAGCATACAAGGGGGAAAAAAGAATTTAAAAATTTATTTTTATTTAATTTTATTTATTTATTTATTTTGTCAAGCATGTACAGTATAGTAGTTGTTTGTATAAACATAACATAAGTAAAAAGTACCTATAAAAGAGGACAGTAGGACAAGGACGGTAGGCACAGTGGTGCGCTTATGCACGCCCCTTACAGACCTCTTAGAAATGAGGAGAGGTCTACTGTAGACAGTCTAAGGTTAAAGTTTTGGGGGTTTGGGGAAGAAACCACAGAGTCAGGCAGTGCATTCCAGGCATTGATCACTCTGTTGCTGAAGTCGTATTTTCTGCAGTCGAGTTTGGAGCGGTTTACATTAAGTTTGAATCTATTCTGTGCTCGTCTATTGTTGCTGAAGTAATCATTGACAGGAAGGAGTTTTTGATATATGATTTTATGAACTACATTTAGATCAGATTGAAGACGATGTAGCTCTAAGTTATCTAAGCCCCAAATTTCAAGCCTGGTGGAATAAGGTATTCTGTTGCGAGCAGAGGAGTGGAGGACTCTTCTTGTGAAATATTTCTGGACTCTCTGGATTGTATTAATGTCTGATATGTAGTGCGGGTTTCAGACAGGTGAACTGTATTCCAGAATTGGTCTAACGAATGTTTTTGTTTGATACCAACTAATACAACATGTATTCTGAATTTAAATATACATAATAGGGCTTAGCAGCATTTTGCATTCAGAACATGCATGTGTATGCAGATGTAAACGGTTCCTTAAACCAAGCATGTTTCTATCTGGGATGTAGTTGCTGGGCTCATGAGTGATTGTGTGTCATTGTCCCCTGCCTGTGAAATTGTGAGTTCTTTTTCCCAGAAAATCTTGACACTGAGATTGGATTGCTTTTAGATGTTTTGCTTGCTCCTGCCCTAAACCGCTGAATGGGCTGTGATGGCTTTCTAAACTCTCAAGTTTTTGAAAACCTAATAAATACCATTTTTTTAAAAAAAGAAATTGCTATAAAACTCCAATAAATTAAATCTGACGAGAAACAGCTAAAAGATCTGAAATGTTTCGCCTACAGGAAAAAACAACCAAGGAGAGAAATTACAACATTCTTCAAAAATGTGAGAAGTTATCATACTTAAGAAAGAATTATACTGTATTGTCTCAGGGGACAGGGCCAGAATCAATGAATTAAAAGTGCTGCACAGTGCTAGTAAAAAGAAGGGATTTGTGTGTGTTTGTGTGTGTGTGTGTGTGTGTGTGTGTGTGTGTGTGTGTGTGTGTGTGTGTGTTGGGCAGGGTTTGTGGTCTTGACTTCACCTGTATTTTTGTTTTAGTCCTAATCCCCCTTTAAATAAAATAAAAAACCCAGATACATCTCTTGTCTCACCAACAAGTTAAATGTGTCTTCAAATTCTCTTCAGCAAAACAGAAATGAGGCTATCCAAAATGAAGGAATTCACACAATTATTAACTTAGTTAATTAGGTCACCTTTTTTTTAGCTTATTACAATACATTGACCCATAAATTTAGACAAATAGGCTAAATTTGCTCTCTCTCTCTCTCTCTCTCTCTCTCTCTCTCTCTCTCTCTCTCTCTCTTTCTCTCTCTCTCTCTCTCTCTTTTTTTTTTTCTCTCTCACACACAAACACACACAAGCATATACAAATAGACTTCGACGTACGACCAATTGAGCCCAAAATTTACGTTGTTGAGACATTTAAGTGAATTTTGCTCCATTTTACGATCTTTCTTGTCTCAGTTGTTAAGTGAATCACTGCAGCTGATAAGTTAGAAACCCAGTTGTTAAGTGAAACTGGCTTCCCCAGTGACTTGGCTTGTCAGAAGGTCGCAGCAAGATAATCATGTGATCTTGGGACACAGCAACGGTCATAAATGTGAACCAGTTGCGAAGCACCTGAATTTTGATGACATGATCATGGGGATGTTGGAAAGGTCATAACTATGAAAAAGTCACTTTTTTCAGTGCCATTGTAACTTTGAACGGTCACTAAACGAACTATTGTTAAATCTAGGACTACCTGTATGAGACACCCAGGTAAACACTAGTCATTGGCTATATGTTATGCAGATGAATCTGTTAATTTTTTAAAATTGCTTTCATATCAGTGGTGGGTTGCTCCCGGTTCGGACTGGTTCTTAGAACCGGTATCGTTGGTGGCGGGTGACTCTGCCCACCCGCCCGGGACGGTTCTGCGCATGAGCAGAAGTGTCACAAGCGCGAGCGCACAAACCGGTGGTAAAGGGTTTTAGAACCCACTACTGTTCCATATGTTGTGTGAACGTAGCCTTGTGTGAAGCAATATCCTAGGGCTCAAATTTTGCTATCCTCAATTTTAAATTAAATTTAAAATTAAATTTAAATTTAAATTAAATTAAATTAAAGCCTGAAATGGAGTGCAGAATGTATAACAATCATTATGGCTTTTTCCATTTTTTAGTGCAATCTTCCATTTCCCCTGTTGCATATTTTTCCATCTCTGGATGCTGACAGTTATTGTATGGATTGCTGTAAATATTAAGATACCTGATTATTTTTTTTAAACAAAGAGAAACTTACAGGAAAAAAAACTTCTTAGGTTCTATCCCCCCCTGCAGACTAAGGCATAACAATGTTCAAATTTCCCCCTCCTGATTTTCTTGCTAAAAGCATACTGTTTTTCTGGCAGAAAAGGAAATCAGATTTCGTTCCTCTTGTTTATTCTTCAGTGAGAGCTTAAGGAATTCCACTTATCTGAAAAGAAGTAAATGTTATTCTCTTGTACAGTAATGGATGCACACTCTTGAAAATTGCTATGGGTGGCATTTAGAGATCTAAAAATATGAGGATATGGAAGGAATCCTGTTGGATCAAACCAAAGGATCTAAGCCAATGGCCCTTGTGATTCTCCATTAATAATAATAATAATAATAATAATAATAATAATAATAATAATAATAATAATAATAATAATAATAATAATAATAATAATAATAATAATAATAATAATAATAAATGGTATTTGTAACACATTTTTAAATGTTCAGTTGACTGAGTTTCATGTTTAATGAATAAAAGAGATAATAATATCACAATTTCCCTGAAAGCAACAACTGGCAGAACCACTACATAGACAATGTAATAGAAAACATAGCAGCTAAAGTGTTCTTGGACCGTTTTGGGCCTGGAAAGCCTCCTGCACCAACCTGGGACCCAAAACACAGTGGGCGGCTACTTCCAGCCAGTCACTCCCCTGTGCTCGCCCGCCCGCTTGCCTGCCTGCCTGCCTCACCGCTGCGGCTCCTCTTCCTCCTGCCAGCCTTGCTGTCAAACCTCAGGGTTTGACTTACCAGGAGGGAGGGAGAAAGGTCTTAGTGGTGGTGGGAACGTCATTAGTGCCAGCGACTACAGCCACACTTTGGAGAAGCCCCGTTGGAAGGCCGATCAGCTGGGTGTATGGCGGCGGCCAACGCAAGAGAAGCGGGATGCCCGATGCTCAGCTGAGCAGCCCCGTGGAGCTGGTTGGGCAATTTCCAGCATGGCCTGCGCCGGCGGGGTGCGTGGCTTGCCTACATAACTGTGCTGGGAGGCGGCCGCCGCTGCCTTTGCAGAGGCAGCGGTGGCTCCTCCTCCTGCCAGCCTTGCACTCTGGGCAGCATCCAGCATAGCTAACATGGCTGGCTGGCTGGCTGGACACTGCCCAGAACGCGAGGGTGGCAGGAGGAAGACCTGCCGCTGCCTCTGCAAAGAGGCAGTGGCGCCGGCAAAGAGGCAGCGCCGCTTTGCTGGTGCAAACGGCCTCCAATGTGGATCCCAGGCAGCGCAGCTTCGGCAGGCAGGCACAGGGGAGTGACTGGCAGCAGTGCTCCTGGCTGCAAGGGTGTGGATGTCCCGGAGCTGCATGCAGGTGTCGACGGCATGGCCAGTGCACACGCGCACTAAGAGGAGCTGCCCAGTGGGCATGCATGTGCCAGGAAATGAACTTCCGGTTTCCGGCGCATGCCAGCTAGTCTTCTGGTTACTGGCAGTCATGCGTGCGCAACAATCAGCTGGCTGGCTGATCTTCCGGTTTCTGGCACTGCTGCATGCGTGAAGGCCAGGTGGTTGTCACGCACGCATGTGCGCCAGTAACCAGAAGACTAGCTGGCCGGTGCGCATGCGTGCACCAGAAACCCGGAAGAGGAATGGGCGATGCTGCGCATGCTAGACGACATGGCTCTGCATGCCACTTCCGGCACGCATGCCATAGGTTCGCCATCATGGGTCTAAGTGTTATTGCAATTGCTATTGCTACCGTACTAAACAACTGCAGTGACTCACTTAACGAATGTGAAGTTGTAAAATGGGGCAAAATTCACTTAACAAGTATTTCACATAGGAACAAAAAGGCTCAATTGTGGGCATAAGTCTAGGATTACCTGTACATACCTGCTTGTTTACTCCTTTCTGCTTTTCCATTAGGTTAAGGTGTTTTTAAACTCTATTATATCTGCCTTGAAATACTAATTGTGAAAAGTTTATTGCGGTTAGGGAGTCGGGCTAGCAACCTATGGCCATTAAAGGCAAGCACCTTTGAATCTGTTTAGAACACATGATTTTAAGATGGAATTGCAGAGCCTTTGAGTGCTGTGATTGGTCCATGCACAAGACATAAAGATCTATTTTCTTTACTTTAGAGTCTTTCATCTTCCAGCTTTTTGATTCTAGGTTCTGGGCTGTCAATGTTCTCCAACAGGACTACTGGATTTGGGTTGCAAAAATTAGGATGACCACTAGATGTTAGCAAAGAGTTAGATTTTTCTTTATCTTTTTTGCGAGCCATGGTGGCACAGTGGTTAGAATGTAACGTTGCAGGCTAATTCTGCCGAGTGCCAGCAGTTCAATCCTCACCGGCTCAAGGTTGACTCAGCCTTCCATCTTTCCGAGGTCGGTAAAATGAGGACCCAGATTGTTGGGGGCAATATGCTGACTCTGTAAACCGCTTAGAGAGGGCTGTAAAGCACTATGAAGCGGTATATAAGTCTAAGTGCTATGGTTATCTGCCGGTGGTTTCCACTGCTCACTCCAGATCTGAGTAAAATTTAATTTCTGGAAACCTGATGGTTTCAAAGCATGGTGTGGTTCCATTTCCCCTTATTTCTGGCCATGACACATGTTTTGAATTAGGGCTATGTACCCTTGGATGATGATTCAGAAAAGGGGCTTTAGACTTCACACAATTACATCACCTCTCTGCTGTTGATTAAAGGAGTCTGACCGTTTTCAGGTTTCTGTGGGAGGCTGGAAATAAATAAGCCCTTGCTTTTAGGAACCCATGCATCAATTATGTTTTCCCTTAAAGGAAGAGCGCTGTTCTTCAGGCTGCCGAGTTTCTGAACATTCATTTGCTTCATGCTCTAGCAACCAGGACAGCTAGCAATTCCCAGATAGGCTAGCTAGTCCCTGGAAGTGGAGGAGAGCCAGAGACCACACACTTTGCATGCAGAAAGATCTATATATTCTTAGGATCTTCAGATCAGGATAAGCGTTAACCATCTCGTCACGGTGAATGGAGTAATATTCT
The DNA here is from genome assembly GCA_023053685.1 of Diadophis punctatus similis. NCBI lineage: Eukaryota > Metazoa > Chordata > Lepidosauria > Squamata > Dipsadidae > Diadophis > Diadophis punctatus. The sequence goes on along the minus strand of JALIGW010000001.1, from coordinate 15,155,341 downwards.
GATTTGCCAAGATGGCAAGAATTATTCCTTTACAAAATCTTCTCTTCCTCCCTCCCTCCCTCCCTCCCTCCCTCCCTCCCTCCAAATGAGATCATCTTTAACTCCATTTCCAGTGCTCCAGTTGCAGCCACCACCAGATTGCTGAAGTATTTGTATTTGCATTTGTTTATTTGTCAAGCATATATGATTATACCATTGACCATGGTATCCTTCTGCGTCGTCTCGGCCAGGTGGGAGTGGGCGGCACTGTTTTACAGTGGTTCTCCTCCTTCCTCTCTGACAGGATGCAGTCGGGGTTGACAGGGGGACAGAGGTCGAGCCATAGGCCCCTACTTTGTGGGGTGCCGCAGGGCTTGGTCCTCTCACCCATCCTGTTTAACATCTACATGAAACCGCTGGGTGAGATCATCCGACGACACGGGGTGAGGTATCAGCAGTATGCTGATGATACCCAGTTGTACATCTCCACCCCGTCTCAATTCAGGGAAGCTGTTGACATAATGTGCCGCTGCCTGGACGATGTTAGGGTCTGGATGGGGATGAACCGGCTAAAACTCAACCCTGACAAGACCGAGTGGCTATGGATATTGCCTCCCAAGGATTGTGTCAATTGTCCCTCCTTGGTTCTTGGGGGGGAGAAATTAACTCCCTCAGAACGGGTTCGCAATTTGGGTGTCCTCCTAGATCCACAACTAAAATTGGAGCAACATCTTTCAGCTGTGGCTAGGGGGACCTTTGCACAGGTTCGCCTGGTGCACCAGTTGCGACCCTACTTGGAGAGGGAGGCTCTACTCACAGTCACTCACGCCCTTATCACCTCCCGGCTGGATTACTACAACGGGCTCTACATGGGGCTACCCTTGAAGAGTATCCGGAGACTACAATTGGTGCAAAATGCAGCTGCGCGAGCTGTGGGTGGGTGTGCCTAGATACACCCACATAACACCCATTCTCCGCCAGCTGCATTGGCTGCCCATTAGTCTCCGGACGCAATTTAAGGTGTTGGTTTTGACTTTTAAAGCCCTACATGGCTCAGGGCCAGGGTACCTTCGGGACCGCATCCTGCCGCATACCTCCCTACGACCGGTTAGGTCCCACAGAGTTGGTCTCCTCCAGGTCCCATCGACCAAACAATGCCGGTTGGCGGGGCCGAGGGGGAGAGCCTTCTCTGTGGGAGCCCCCTCCCTTTGGAACCAACTCCCTCCAGAGATTAGAACTATCCCCACCCTGCTGGCCTTCCGTAAAGCAATAAAAACTTGGCTCTTCCGGCAGGCGGGGTAAAAGTGAGACCAATTAGATTACATTTGGGTCTCCCCCCTTGGTTTATGAATGTCAGATGTTTTTTAATTTTTATAATTTTTTAATTAGATGTTTTTATGTAACAATGATTTTATATATTGTTAGCCGCCCAGAGTCCCTCGGGAGTTGGGCGGCATACAAATCTATTAAATTGAATTGAATTATATGCACAGTATAAACAGTAATACATGATTGAATATATATGTAATAGTACAAGCATGAATAAGAGTAAAAGAGGTATGAATATATGGGTACATTAGGACAGGAACGGTAGGCACGTATATTCTGATCTCCTAGGAAGCTAATTTAAGTAAACCAGAGAATTATTCCTTTACAAAATCTCCTCCTCCACCACCACCTCCTTCCTTCCTTCTGTAGGAAGTTAGCACCCACCCCTCTCCTAGGAAAACGAGATATCTTAGGAAATATTAAAAGGGCAGAATATTAAATGGGCCATTAAGGCCTGGGCCAGTCGATTCTACACAACAAAGATCTACCTCCTTCAGGCAGAGCCATAGTAGGAATTGCCCAAAGCCCTTTCATTACATCATCACCCAGCAAGGCTCAACCAAGCCTGGGACTCCTCAGGACAGCCTACAGAGTTGCCCCTGCATGGCCCCATGGGAGTCTGACAATCAATCAGAACACAAGCTCAAATTCAAAATCCAACAGAGGGCATAAAACCCAGGCACTCTCAGCATCTCTTCCCTTTTTCTGCCCATGGCTCAAGCCATGTTCATCAATAAACCTTCTTTCCAAACAGCCACCGTGTTTCCAGTGTCTTTCTTCCCACTTGGAATTGAACCAGTGGTGAAATCCAAATTTTTTTACTACCGGTTCTGTGGGCATGGCTTGGTGGGTGTGGCAGGGGAAGGATACTGCAAAATCCCCATTCCCTCCCCACTCCTGGGGGAAGGATATTGCAAAATCCCCATTCCCACCCCATCTGAGGCCAGCCAGAGGTGGTATTGCCAGTTCTCCAAACTACTCAAAATTTCCGCTACCGGTTCTCTAGAACCTGTCACAACCTGCTGGATTTCACCCCTGAACTGAACCAAGATGGACATTTCTTCCAACACTTCCTCCCTCCCTCCCTCCCTCCCTCTCTCTCTCTCAAACGAGATTATCTTTAATTCCATTTCCAGTGCTCCAATTGCAGCCACCAGCAAATTGCTGAAGTATACTCTGATCTCCTGGGAAGCTAAATTAGGTAGACCAGAGTTATTTAAATTAATAGAGGACAGGGAGATGTTACTCTATCAGTTGTACACAAATTATATAAGCTAACTAACAACTGAAGAGGCTGTTCTCTTTTCTGAAAAGCCTATGGAGACAACCAAAATCTTCTCTGGGTGAGGGTTAGTATTGGACTCCCGAAAAAATGTAGCTGTTGAAAGCATGAACATCGGACTTTTTATGCTGGAGGTGTACGAAATTTGAGGGTTCACTGACTCACATTTAGTATCTTGTTGAGATAGCCTGTTAATGTGGACTATTGGAAAATATTTAAACATTAATGTAATATTGAATTATATGCCAACACTATGGAATGTGACCGTTGATCAGGAATTGTGGTTGTATTGAGAAGTGGGGTGGCAAAAAGAATTAGTTTAAGAAATTGGAGAAGTAATATTATTCCAGATGTGAAGGAATAATAGTTGGAAGTCTGTCGTCTATCAGTTTTGGGGGGAAAACGATATTTTCTACCAATCAAAGTGTGCAGTTATATCTATTACTGCGGCAAATATTCTGTGATGTTTTACAATAATATCCGGTTCTGTTCATATTGCAGTAGTGAATTCATTGTTAAACCAGTGACTATTGTTAGGTATAAAACACTGTATAAGATAGATTTTTATTTCTTTTTCTTCTGAGTTGATGTTTTTAGCTTTGTACTTTTAATATTTTTCAAGTTTCTTTTTTTTTAAGAGTAAAGAATGTTTTGTTACAAAAATGTAATCTTTTAAAGCTTCTTGAAGATAGGTAGCCATCCAGGTCATGGTTGTGTTGTCACCAATTTGGGTCTAAGGCTAGTGCCAAAGCCGATGAAGAACACCAGACACGAGGTGCAGGTTTTGGTTCCTTTTATTGAAGTGCAAAAGGGGCCCCAGCCAGCAAAATGCCAGGACCCAGAACAAAGGATTCAACAAGCTTTTATACAGTTTTTCAAGGCAGGATAAACAAACATTGTGTGATGTTCTGAAAATTATCTGCTTTGCTGGCTGAGGAACTCTGGGAGTTGAAGTCCACAAGTCTTAAAGTTGCCAAGGTTGGAGACCCCTGATCTAAAGGGTCCTCTATTGGCTCCATGCCATCCCTATTTCTAAGTCTTAACTAATGAACACTTCAAAAGTTATCTAACAAGCATTCTGTTGGCTCTATTTCTAAAAGTTAATAGGCATCCTAGAATACTTTTCTCTATTGGCTCTGTCTTAACCCTACTCCTTATCTTAGCAATATGCCTTGTGTGATGTGCCTGTGTCACACAGTGATTTTATTGCCTGTTACATGTATATGCAGGGAGATGCATCCCTATTCAATATAATGGTTTATTCCTGAGCACGTGATTGATATGTTCTTGTACGCATGTGTACATTCCATTCTTTCCTTCTGTTCCTGGCTTCCATTGAAGCAAGACCTACTTTTATATCAGACATGTAGATAATGAGGATTTATTGTTTTTGTACCAAAATAAACATTTTTACTTAGACCTTAAACTACGGTTTCTTTTCTAATGTCTGATGTCCAGGAAAAGATCAAACTTCTCCTTTGTGAGATTAATTATCGCCTCTGTCAGCCTGAGAGTCAGCTCTTGTTTTCTACATTGAAAGGGGCCCCACCTGTCCACACTCCCTTTTCCTTTATCCTTGTTATTCAGGCCTTGCAAATACATATCTCTTCCCTTCCTTCTGAGTTCATGCCATAACCTTGCATTTTTACAGCAAATGGCCCATCAGTTGTCTCAAATGTGCTTTTTTATTTTTTCCAAAAGGCAACTGGATTGTGTTTTTTTTTCCTTTGAGGAAGAAGAGGTTTTGCTTCTCATCCAGGAAGCTTTATCAGTTCTGGCTAGATGGTGGGGGAGGGGAGGGGAGGAGAATGGAAGGATTACTGTAGTTCTGACAGACTCTTTTCTATTCTACTTCCTTTGTATCCATAGAATATATGCATAGTACTTATCTTTAGCGATATAAACAATGGCACTACATCGGAATACTTTCCTAAGCCTTCATTGCTACCTAACAAAGTGCTAGCTTGCAGCATATTTCTTGATTGCTGTTTCCTTTACTGTTGATAGTTGATCCTAAAAAGCAGAAGTTATCCATCCCTTCAATATATCAATTTTCAGGGTGGCCGCTATACTTATTTTAATTAGCTTGGCCTTTTTTAATATTTAATCTTCATCCCATTTTTTTGTTGCGTTCCTTGACTTTTATTATAGAGCTTGAAGACTGTTTTCATTTCAACTATCAGCACAGTGTCACCAGAACACTGCAGCTTGCTGATGTTTCTTCTTCTGATTTTAATATCTGGCTGTTCTTCTAAACCAACTTTCTTCAAAATGCTGTATAGTCTGAATCAGTGGTGGGTTTCAATTCTTTTTTAACTACCGGTTTTGTGGGCGTGGCTTGTTGGGCATGGTAGGGCTTTGTGGGTGTGGCTTTGTGGGTGTGGTGGGGGAAAGGATACTGCAAAATCTCCATTCCCACCCCATTCCAGGGGAAGGATACTTCCAAGGTAGGTAAAATGAGGACCCAGATTGTTGGGGGCAATATAAATATACATTGCTTAATGGTGTAAACCGCTTAGAGCAGTGATGGCGAACCTTTTTTGGTTCGCGTGCCAAAAGGGGGGGGGAATGTGGGGGATCACGTGTGTGCGTGCCCACACTCATAATTCCATGCACCCCCGCACATGCACGCATGACCCCCCTGCTCCCAGCATGCAATGGCACACCCATTTTTCGCTCTCCCCAGGCTCCAGAGCCTTTCTAGGAGCCTGGGGAGGGCGAAAACGGCCATCCCCACCCCCTCTGGAGGCTGGAAACAGCCTGTTTCCGGACTCCCAGTGGGCCCAGAAGGCCCGAAAATCATCCGGCTGGTGCACACATGCACGCTGGACCTGAGCTCGCGTGCCCACCGATATGGCTCCGCGTACCACTTGTGGCACCCGTGCCATAGGTTCGCCATCACGGGCTTAGAGAGTGCTTTCACTATGAGGCGGTATATAAGTCTCACTAATAAATAAATAATAAATAAATAATAAAATGATGGGAATACTGAGCTAATTATATTTTCTAGTACTAGAGGCCCTTGTTAAAAAGAGAGTGCAGGTAGTCCTTGACTTACGATCACAATTTCCATGGCTAATCAAGACGGTTGTTACGTGAGTTTTTCCCATATGACCTTTATTGCCACAGTTAAGGAAACCACTGCAGTTGTTAAGTGAACCATGAGGTTGTTAAGTGAATCTGATTTACCCCGTTGACTTCGCTTGTTCTCCCAATTCATAAATGTTTCCAAGGCTAATCAGCCCAACTTCCTTTTCTTACTATTTTCAACTTTCTGGACGAGAGTGTACTAGCAAGACAGATGGGGACGTGGGATTTCTTAGAAGCATCTGTCTTGCTGAAATCCAACTTTTATATTATCATAAACAACAGGGACACAACCACCACCCAGACCCAATTAGACAAACAAAACAATTACAAATTGCAAAATAAATATTAATAGTTTGCAAACTGCAATACAAATGAGATCCTTGATTACCAAGAAGTTACAAAGTAAAACAGAAATAGCGTATTTTTCAGAGTATAAGATGCACCTTAGTTTTGGGGGAGGAAAATAGGGGAAAAATCTACCTACCAGGTATTCATCTGGCTAGTGTCCTTAGTCTGTTCAGCTTCAGCACATTATTTTATCCCCTGGTTAGGGCTGAAAAAAATCTTCTTCGGGGGGGGGGGGGGAACCAATGAAAACAAGCCTGCAAAGACTTAGGGCTGGAAAATAACTTCTTCGGAGGAAGTAGCAATGAAAAAATCTTGCAAGCTGGGAAGATTGTTAGCACCTTGTTAGGGCTGAAAAAACCTTTTTCAGAGGGAGTAGCAATGAAAACAAGCCTGCAAGCCCGGAAGAGCGGGGAAGATCGTTACCACCTCATTAGGGCTGGGGGGAAAAAGCTTCAAAAAAGCTACATTCGGAGTATAAGATGCACCCAAATTTTCAGCCTCTTTTAATGGGGAAAAAGGTGCATCTTATACTCCGAAAAATAAGGTACTTTCGCATATTATACAAGAGTTTCACCAGTGTGCTAGCAGAGGGTTTTCACAGACAAGATCCAAGATATCAGTCAGGGTGAATTTTAACTTTCACATAACTGCTTTTTGGGGGGTCAATAAGGTATGCTGAAAATAAATACCTCATCATTTTGGGGAACAGGAATAGGCAATCTCTTGATATCCTTGGGAGTTTGAGAATAAGATTCCTATCAAGACAACTTTAAGGAGACACACTAGCAAAACACACGGAGATCTTTGCAGAACCAAAATTGGGAGTCCAGGTGGGATAATGATAAATGATACAGGTAGTCTTCGACTTACATACATTCCTTTAGCAATTTACAACAGCACTGAAAAAAAGTGACTTATGACTGCTTTTAAAAATTCAGGCTCTTGGCAACTAGCAATAGCAATAGGACTTAGACTTATATACTGCTCCAAAGTTCTTTACAGCCCTCTCTAAGTGGTTTACAGAGTCAGCATATTGCCCCCAACAATCTGGCTCCTCATTTTACCCACCTTGAAAGGATGGAAACCTTGAACCCGTGAAAATCGAACTGCCAAACTGCTGGCAGCCGGCAGTCAGCAGAAGTAGCCTGCAGTACTGCATTCTGACCACTGAGCCACTGTGGTTCAAGCATATATTTATGATGATTGCAGCACCCCATGGTCATATGATCACCATTTGTGAACTTCCCAGCCAGCTTCTGACTAGCAAAGTCAATGGGGGAAGCCAGATTTGCTTAGCGACCGCATGATTCACTTAATAACTGCACTGATTTGCTTATCAACCATATCGAAAAAGATCCTAAAGTGGGGCAGAAAACTCGCTTAACAACCGCCTGGCTTAGCAATGGAAATTTGGGGCTCGATCGTGGTCATAAGTCGAGGAGTACTGAGGATGTCTCTGATAAATGGGATAATCAAACCTTGCTCACTACGGCAGCTGCTTTCAGCAACTCTAAGCGCGATGCTGCTCTTCAGGACCATTGGACTTCTTCACTTTGGGTTGAACACATTTTCTTAATTTTATTGATTGTTCCTGCCCTCAGCGACCTTCCTGCCTTTTCCAATCTGCATTTTGACCATTATTGGAGTGCATGGGAGACAACAGCAGGACGTATCCTGCAGAATGCTGCTGCAGGGGTTTATTTATTCATTTTTAACCAAGACGAAGGATGGTACATCTTGCCTTGGTTAGATGCGGCTTCTTTTACTGTTCAGAGAAATTCCGTTTCTGGCAATGATTTGCAACTTCAAGAAGAAGGCTTAGGAGCCAAGTTTCCTGTGGGACCCTCCGCGGTCCGGCTGAACATTTTGCAAAGTGGGGGCAGGTTCGGGTAGCAGGAATTGCTTTTTACAAATCCAGGCCTTTCTTACAATTCATGTTCTACGCATGATGAGTTTGTGTGAGAGATTTCCCACCTCCTGACCAATAAATACAAGTTGGATCTGGGCCTATCTAACATGATGATCGGTTCTCAATCGTGGGGAGACAACTCAGTATAAACGTAACCGGCCAACCCAACGATTCTTTTCCCAAAAGGCAAGTGGGCTTTCTTCTTCTTTTTTTTCCCCTTGAAAATATTTTGCTTCTCATTCAAGAAGCGAAAACTTAAGCCAAACTTAAAGTTCACATTCTGAACAGAGGATCACTGGTTTGAAAGAGAGGTCGAAGCGGTTAAAATTGAACAGACTTCTCTCAACAGAGGGGGAAGGATATGACACCGCCTGTTATGACTCAGGTGGTCAAGGCGAGACAGGCCTCTAGAGAGTTCTTTATTTCTCTCAACAAATGTTCCAGCCAACAGCCCACCCCCCAAACGACAGGTAAGGCTCTACCCCCATGCTACCCTGAAGGCAGCCACCCTCAGTTTCCCAAACACAGCCCGGTAGTACAGAGAAAGCCCACAAAGTAGGAACATGCTCACAGGGCAAGATCCAGGGTTCCAAGTCCAATCCACAAGGCAGAGTCCAGGCACAAGACAAGGGCAGTCCTTAGGACAAGGAACAGGTCCCAGGCAAGAAGCGGTTCCAAAGGCACAGTGAAGCAAAGGCCAAACACAATCCCCAAGAGAAGGGCTAGGTCCAAAACAAAATACGAAGAGCAATCTTCCAAGCGAGGCAAGGCAAACAGCAACAGGCATGAGTCAGAGCCGGGGGAGTATGAGCCAAAGCAAACAATTGTTTCTGGTAAAGACTAACTCCCCACTGCTTCTCCTTAAGTTACTCCCCTCCAAGTGTTCCTTATGAGGAGGGGTGGATGACCTCCTCCCGAGTAGTCTTGCAGCCCTTCTCTGGGCTTGCCTATGATTCACTTTCTTGGCCCTTAGATCAGTGGAGAAGACAGCTGTTCCTCATCAAAGGAGATGGGCTGCCTATTAGCACCACTGCCGGTCAGCAGCCAATCGTCCTGTATGTGTACAGGCAGGCAGCTCTCTGTCTGGTCTACCACCTCCCCAAATGCCTAAGGGGCCCGGCACATCATTGTCCTCAGCGTCTGGTGTGCCTTCCCTGTCGGACAGTCCCAGTTCCAACTCTTCCTCCGAACCGGGCTCTTGAGGGGGGCCATGACACCACATATCTCCTGTCTACAACACAGTCCTTTCCGCTGTTCCAAGAAGGTTTTCACACCCGTTTACACCAGGGGTGGGCTTCAAAAGTTTTAGTAAGGGTTCTTTGCCTGGTTGCTGGGTGGGCATGGCCATGGTGGGCATGGCTAGTCGGCCTCCTGCACCCCGGCCTGGGGGGGGCGTTTTTGCCCTCCCCAGCTCCAGAGGCTTTCTTTGAGCCTCTGGGAAGGCAAAAATGGCCTCCCCAGGCTCCGGAGGCCCTCTGGAGACCACAAACAGTCCCATTTCTGGCTTTCCTGAACTTCCGGTAGGCCCGTTTTTCACCCTCCCATAGCCTCTGCATGCAGCCTGCACTAACCTGCATCCAAAACACGCCGCGTGGGGATTCCTGGGAGGAGCTGGGTGGGCTGGGCAGGGCCAGCCAGGAGTGGGATTTGCGGGTTCTCCAAACTGCACAGAATCTTAGCTAGAGGTTCTCCTGAACCCCTGCGAACCCCCAGCAGCCCACCCCTGGTTTACACTCTGATTCAGGTGACTCCGATGATATAGATAAACGCCCAGTGCCCTCAAATACAATCAGAGAACTAATTATCAACCCTCAGAGTTCTAACGACCAGATGACTTCAAAGAATATAAATCCTTCCATTCCTCAACCATTCACTCAGAACTGAAGAACCTTCTTGGATGAAAAGCAAAACATTTTCAAGGAAAAAATTTCCAAGGAAGTCCAGTTGCCTTTTGGAAAAGCACCTTTGGGACAACCATGACCTGAATGATTGGGAATCTCCATCGACATGTAACTGGCCAACCAAGATTCAAGAGAAAATATCCTGTCTCTGAAATCAGAACTTCTGCCCTTAGCTAAAGGTAGAATCCCTATTGATGAGATTCTTAACCATAATTTAATTAAATTGAAGAATCCATGATCACAAGGCATGTTGATGGCCACTAATTTGGATGGCTTCAAAAAGGCATTATATAAATTCATGGTGGACAGATCCATCTAAGATTATGAGTCTGGGTCAAGGGCAGCATGCCTCTAAACTCCACTAGTAGCAGAACAACAAAGGGATAGAGAGACATGTGTCCACCTCCTGCTCACAAGCCCTCAGAGTCATCTGATTGGTCAGTAGCCATAAAATACTGGACTAACATGTTCATTAGCTTGACCCAACTGGATTATTCCCATGTTCCAACAATGACTTGGTAACACAGAAGTGTTATGGAAAGCCCACAATTTAGTCAACAACAGTGGAGGGGATAATTAATCTTCATTGAAATCATGCTCAGATTTAGTTTAGGTGAAACTACTTTTATTTGGACAACTGTGTTGTGTGAATGACATATTCCAGTCTGTTGTGGGGCTGTTTCTAAATCTCTTCCAGTCAATCATCCAAGGAAAGCAATTGGAGATACCCCACAGCACACTTAATAGATTTAATTGGAAGGGAGTTAATGTGTTTTAAGAACACCCACAAGAGATTAATTGACCCAGTGCACTAATTCCAAGGGATTAAAGTTAAGCCAAAAGAGACCCTGAATGAAACAGTCCATACAGTCAGCCTTAAGGTGGGAAGACCTAAATCATTTAAGGGTGACCGGTTTGTGTAACTTGTCCTTCAACTTCTCCATCTTTTTAATATGTTAATTTTGCCCCTCACCCTTTGCTGGCTCCACAAAACACAAAAGTCTTATGTGCGACTATATCCACACAATATGATGAGGTTCATTCATTCAGTTTAGCCCTCTACTTGTTCTCTTTGCCCCTTGGTATAGCAATAGCATTCTAAGCTTATATACCACCTCATGGTGCTGTTTACATCATTCTCTGTGTGGTTTACAATACAGCATTATTTGCATATTGCCCCCAACAATCCACATAACAGATTAACAGAGTTGGAAGGGACCTTGTAGGTCATCTAGTCCAATCCCTCACCCAAGCAGGAGACCCTACACCAGTGATGGCGAACCTTTTTTTCCTCGGGTGCCGAAATAGTGCGCGTGCACGCTATCGTACGTGCGTGCGTGCCCACACCCATAATTCAAAGTTCCCCACTCGCCCCACCCCCCTGCGCATGCGTGCGCGACCCCCCTCCCACTCCCCCATTTTTCGACTTCCAGTGGGCCCGGTAGACCTGTTTTTTGCCCTCCCCAGGCTCCAGAGGCTTTCTTGGAGCTTGGGGAGGGTGAAAACGTTCTCCCTGCCACCCCGGAGGTCCTCCAGAGGCCGAAATCGCCCTCCCAGAGCCTCCACACGAGCCAAAAATCAGCTGGCGGGCACGCACATGCGCACTGGAGCTGAGCTAGGGCAACGGCTCGTGTGCCGGCAGATATGGCTCCGCGTGCCACCTGTGGCACCCGTGCCATAGATTCGCCATCACTGCCCTACACAATTTCTGACAGATGGCAGTCCAGTCTCTTCTTGAAAGCTTCCAGTGATGAAGCTCCCACAACCTCTAAAAGGCAAGTTGTTCCGTTAGTTGATTTCTCTCACAGTCAGAAAAATTCTCCTTATTTCCAGGTTAAATCTCTCCTTGTCCAGTTTCCATCCATTATTCCTTGGGTCCACATTTGACCAATTGTCTCAAAAGAATGGAAGATGGATGGAATATCTTAAGAGAATTAGCTGGAAATTGCTATCCTCTGGTAAGATGGGCAACCAATACATTTGATAAATAAATAAATTTGGCTTGTCTTTCAGTTTATTAGGTAAAGGAAGGTGTTATCCAATCCTCACATTCTGAGCCAATGTGGCAATTAAAATGGAAGTATAGGCCGATTTCTACACCATCTTGAATGATTGGATGCAGTTCAGAAGAGGAGTGGTGTATAAAAATAAAAACAAAAAAGTAAAATGCTATAGAAAGGGTGCTGAATTAATTTATGGAAATGAGGAAGTTGATGGACAGATTACCACTGCTATTATTATATATTGCAAATAGTTCCAATTAAGTTCATAGGCCTGCAAGCTGCTTGGTGGATGATAGAGGTAGTTGGGATTGATAGGTAATGTAGAGCTGGGATGGGGTGGGTGGACGGGGTATTTATTTATATATTTATTTAAAAGCCAGGTCTATAGGCCATAAAATTCCGCTGGATTCTTTTTGGAGAGGGCAGTAGTTCACCAAGCTTTTGAGGTGCTTTTCACAAGAGGCAACTGAACTTGCTTTCTTTGTCCTCGAAGATATTTCGCTTCTCAGCCAAGAAGCTTAAGGTTCTTCTCATCCAAGAACTGAAGAAGCTTCTTGGATTGGAAGCAAAACATCTTCAAGGAAAAAACAAAGAAAGTCCAGTTGCCGCATGAAGAAAGCACCTTTGGGATAACCATGACCTGGATGACTGAGAATCACCATAGACAAGCTTTTGAGGACTATATAAAGTTTTGAGAAGCAAGCAGAGCTCTTCGCATCCAGATATATGGCTGAGAAACCCTTTTATTTAGTCCCATCTTAAATTTATTACTGCTCCAGAAGGTCTCAGAGAAATTCACTTTCTCACTTCCTTATTTTGAAGAGTAGACAGGATGACATACAGTGATTTTAACAGAAGCATCTTTCAATTTGCCTTGAGCAGCTACTAGAAGCCTCTTCTTGTTTCCTCCCACTTTTCTCTCTGCAAGAATTTGTCTGCCAGATATGGACAGATGGCTCCCACCCTTCTGTGCTCCTTGACCTCCAGGCCTTCATAAATCTAACAAATCAGTGCATCATTTTTAAGCACAACTCTTGCAGCATGTACTTCCACTTAAAATAGTATTTTTTTCCAAACAGTATGAGTTGAAATACTTGACTTACAACCATAATTGAGCCCAAAATTTATGTTACCAAGTGAGAAATTTGTTAAGCCATCTTTGCCCCATTTTACGACTTTTCTTGCCATGTTTGTTAAGTGTTACATTAGTAAGAAGGTTGTTAAGTGAATCTGGCTTCCCCATTACTTTGCTTGTCAGACGGTTGCAAAAGGGGATCACATAATTATGGGACACTTCAACTATCATAAATATGAACCACTTGTCAAGTATCCAAATCAGTGGTGGCTTGCTCCCGGTTCAGCCCGGTTCTGTGAAATGATAGTGGTGGCGGCGGGAGGCTCCGCCCACCCACCTGGGACGCTTCTGCGCATGTGCAGAAGCGTTGTGCGCGCAAACCGGTAGCAACGGATTTAGAACCCACTACTGATCCGAATGTAAATCACATGACCATGGGGATGCTGCAAAGGTCGTAAATTTGAAAAATGGTCGTAAATCACTTTTTTCAATGCCGTTGTAATTTCAAATGGTCACTAAATGAACTGTTGTAAGTCAAGTACCCATAGCTCTTCAGAATTATTTCAAAATAGTTCTGAAGAAGCTTCTTGGATAAGAAGTGGAAAGTCTTCAAGGTAAAAAGCAGAGAAAGTCCAGTTGCCTTTTGAAAAAGCACCTTTGGGAGAACCTGTATCAGAATAAACCTTTTTAAAAGCTGTCTTTTCAATTGGACTGTCCTACAGCCCTGGGACTTTCTGTGGTTTTCCTAGCCACATATTAGCCAAAACCAACTTTTCTTAGCCTCAGACACAAATGGCCAGGATCGGACACCCTCACCTAATAACCCCCCAAACACACAATCCTCTCCACTAACCCAGTTTATTTTGATTTTTAGGATTTTATTGGGAGTAGGGAATGAATAGATGGGTACACTAACAAAGTCTCTATTTTTTAATTTATTAGAATACCTATCAGGCTACATAGGACATCGAAGCATTCTTGAAAACAAATACCATATTTTTCGGAGTATAAGACGCACCTTTTTCCTCCCTAAAAGTGGCTGAAAATTTGGGTGTGTCTTATACTTCGAATGTAGCTTTTTTTCCAGCCCTAACTAGGTGCTAACAGATCTTCCCAGCTCTTACCTTGCAGGCTTTTTCATTGTTACTCTCTCCAAAGAATGTTTTTTCAGCTCTAAGTCTTTGCAGGGTTTTTTTCATTGCTCTACTTGCTCCGAATAAGTTTTTTTCTAGCCGTAACCAGGTGCTATCTATCTTCCCAGCTCTTACTGGCTTGCAGGCTCTTTCATTGTTATTCTCTCAGAAGAAAGTTTTTTTAAGTCCTAACCAGGAGATAAAATAATGTGCTGAAGCTGCTCCGAATAAGTTTTTTTTTAGCCCTAACCAGGTGCTAACAGATCTTCCCAGCTCTTACCTTGCAGGCTCTTTCATTGTTACTCTCTCAGAAGACTGTTTTTCCAGCCCTAAGTCTTTGCAGGGTTTTTTTCATTGCTCTACTTGCTCTGAATAAGTTTTTCTAACCAGGTGCTAACTATCTTCCCATCTCTTACTGGCTTGCATGCTCTTTCATTGTTACTCTCTCAGAAGAAGGTTTTTTTAAGTCCTAACCAGGGGATAAAATAATGTGCTGAAGCTGACCAGACTAAGGACGCTAGCAAGATGAATACCTGGTAGGCAGATTGTTTTCCCCTATTTTCCTCCCCAAAAACTAAGATGCGTCTTATACTCCGGTGCGTCTTATACTCCGAAAAATACAGTAATACTTCTGAGCATTAAATACCAGCTTCCCATTAATTAGTACTTTCTTAAATAAAATAATCTTTTAAAAAGAAGAAGCTTGCCTGGCATATATGGGGTGCATGAAGCTGTCTATCTATAATTATTTGAAAAGGAGAAGAGACCTTTTGTGATTCACAGAAGGACGCTTGATTTGGTGCAGAGTTTAGACACGGCGCGTAAGTGCTTGGGTTACACACTCGGCAACAAAAGCCTGAAATAAGAAGCAGCTCTTGACATGAACTGTTCAGAAAACACACGCCAAAGCTGTGTCAAGAACACTCTTTCCTCTCGAGAGGAGAATTTCTCCCTAACTGATTCTTGAGAACTCGAGCGCTTAGATACACACCAAAAGAAGAGCAAATCTTTCTCAAGCCTAAAAATGTCACTCTTCTATTCACCCTTGTTTTCTGTACGTATACAATTGTATATCATTAGATTTGGCTCTCAATTCTACTCAAAGCTATCTTTGGAATTTTTTATTTTGTTTTGTTTTATTTAATTTAGAAATCGTATAAAATGATGCACCGTTGGTAGATGTCACCAGATGACTTGTCTGGAACGTTATAAAGGCACTTGAAATTTATGTTGGAAATGTGAACCACAAGAAAGGACGTTTTTATCCTGTTTCAGTGGGCGTGTAACAGTGGTGGGTTCCTACCGGTGCGGTCCACTCTATAGCACCGGTAGCGGCCCGCTGGTGATGTCACAGTACCGGTGCGGTCAGTTGCCGGTGCCTGGGCGCCACCATTTTTTTTTAAAAAATAATTTTTTAAAAAATTTTCTTCTGCGCATGCCCAGAAGCTGAGCTTCTGGCACTGCGCATGCGCTGCCTTCCTACCCCACAGTGAGTCCAAGCAGGGGAGGATGGCTGAGGGAGCACGTGAGATGCTGAAAGAACGGGCGGCAGGAGCTATCTCCGTTCCCCTCCCTTCAGCAGTCCGAGAAGCCACGAACGCGAAGTGATGATCCTAGGCATTTTTGCATGTTTGAGGCTTCTCGAGCTGCTGAGGGGAGGGGGAATGGGCGGCAGGACCTATCTCAGTTCCCCTCCCTTCAGCAGTCCGAGAAGCCACACCCACCCAGTCACATGGCCGGCAAGCCACACCCACAAAATAAGCCATGCCCACAGAGTGGTAGTAAAAAAAATTAGGAACCCGCCCCTGGCGTGTAACACTGGAAAATGCTGGATTCAAATACAGACACTGATTCGGACAATTTTAAAGAGTGATATACAATTGAGAGCAGAGGTTTTTCTTTCGGGATTGATGACAAATAGTTGTGGGGGGGGGGAAATCTTGGAAGTTTGCTTTTGCACATGATAAATGCAGCAAAATGCTATGCAAAAAGATGGACAGATTTGAGACTACCCACAATAGAGGAATGATTGGTGAAGATGATGGGACTTGATGAGATGGCTAATTAACTTTTTTGGTGCCGCAATGAGCCACGGTTGGTGCAGTGGTTAGAGTACAGTACTGCAGGCTACTTCTGCTGACTGCCGGCTGCCTGCAATTTGGCAGTTTGAATCTCACCAGGCTCAAAGTTGACTCAGTCTTCCATCCTCCCGAGGTGGTTAAAATGAGGACCCAGATTGTTGGGGGCAATATGCTGAACTCTGTAAACCGCTTAGAGAGGGCTGTAAAGCACAGTGAAGTGGTATATAAGTCTTAAGTGCTATTGCTATAAGTGCTATTGGTCAGAAATCTAGACAGCAAATTTTCTATACAGGTAGTCCGTGACTTACAACAGTTCATTTAGTGACCGTTCGACGTTACAACAGCACTGAAAAAGTGACTTATGACACTTTTTCATACTTACAACCATTCCAGCATTCCTGTAGCCATGTGATTGAAATTCAAACACTTGGCAATTGACTCATATTTATGACGGTTGCAATGTCCCCGGGGTCATGTGATCATCTTTTGTGAACTTCTGACAGGCAAAGTCAACGGGGAAGCCGGGTTCACTCAACAACCATGTTACTAACTTAACAGCTGTAGTGACTCACTTAACAACCGTATCAAGAAAGGTCATAAAATGGGGCAAAGTTCACTTAACAACCGCCTTGCATAGCCGCAGAAATTTTGGGCTCAATTGCGGTGTATCGCACTGGTCTCATGTGCGATAGGGATTCACCCATGTTTGAACTCGGCAGCTACTGTATATAAATTGGTTTAATAAATACATGCATACATGAAGAAATATTTTTTCACTTTGTAATAGAGGGGGGCAAACCCAGCCACTCTCTCAACAAATTTGACACTCCAAATATATATATATATATTTGTCTCCATCACATTCCTTCTCTGCAATAAGTCCTTTCTTCATTTTTAAACTGGCTGTATTCCCTTTCCACAGGGATGCTGTTGCTACCTGCATGGTAAGGTGACATAGTGTATACCTTACCATCTAGCATTCCCCAGGTTTCCCCGTTACTCTCATGTTACCCATTGTCCTTTCAAGTCAGCCCCCTGGAGTGAATGCAATGTTCTAAATTGCTGTTGCTAGACAAAGTGGCATTTCATGCTAGTGAAACGGGCTGTCGAATAATGCTGTTTGCCATCCCTATTGTCTACATGATGACAGTGTTGCTTAGAGAACCCTGGACTTCCCCTGATTCTAGGGACTGTTTTTTAATACCTCCTATAGGTCTTCTGAAAAAATTCCTCCCTTTGGGGAAAGCGTAAAGTGGACCGCTGGAAGAACGACTATGGATCATCGTGTGTTTGAAGTTCAGAAGTCTTCCCAGGATAATTGTATGAAGTCTCTAATACAAAGGAGTCACAAAGTTGGGAAAGGGCCTTATCTGGAAATTGTAGAAATTCTAGCAATTTAGCAATAGCAATAGCAATAGCAATAGCACTAATATACTGCTTCACAGTGCTTTACAGCCCTTTCTAAGATCACAGAGTCAGGATATTGCCCCCAACAAGCTGGGTCCTCATTTTACCCACCTCGGAAGGATGGAAGGCTGAGTCAACCTTGAGCCTGGTGAGATTCGATCTGCCAAATTGCAGACAGCCAGTGATCAGCAGAAGTAGCCTTCAGTACTGCACTCTAACCACTGCACCACCACGGCTCATAATTTAGTCCTCCCTCCCTCCCTCCTTCCATCCTGCCTCCTTCCTTCCTTCCTTCCTTCCTTCCTTCCTTCCTTCCTTCCTTCCTTCCTTCCTTCCTTCCTTCCTTCCTTCCTTCCTTCCTTCTCCAAGTGCAATAGAATTTTCCTGGCTAAATGGACCCTATTCCTTTGGAAGAAAAGATACTCCCCATTTCCAATGGAGGCATTTGTGCTAAAACATCAAAGGCATGCACCAACCACATCAATGTACTTCATGATGTCATCAATAAACTGATGCCTATTACCTGTTGTTCTAAGGTGCTAAATCATGCCCAACTCTTTGTGATCCCATGAACTACAGCACACCAGGCTCCTCTGTCCTCCACAGTCTTCTGGAGTTTGCCCAAACTCATGTTGATTGCGTCAATGACACTATCTAACCATCTCATCTTCTGCCGTCCCCTTCTCCATTTGCCTTCAATCTTTCCCAACATAAGGGTTTTTTCAAATGAGGCCTCTCTTCTCATTAGATGGCCAAAGTATTTGAGCTTCAGCTTCAGTATCTGTCCTTCCAACGAACAACCAGGGTTGATTTCTTTTACGACTGACTGGTTTGGTCTTTTTGAAGTCCAAGGGACTCTTCTCCAACTACAAACTTCATTTTAGATTTTATTATTAGAGTTGGAAGGGACCTTGTAGGTCATCTAGTTCAACCCCCTGCTCAAGCAGGAGTTCCTACACCATTTGAGACAGATGGCAGTCCAGTCTCCACTTGAAGGTCGCAAGTGTTGGGGCTCTCACAACTTCCGCTGGCAAGCTGTTCTACTGGTTGATCGCTCTCACCGTCAGAAAGTTTCTCCTTATTTCCAGGTTGAATCTCTCCTTGGTCAGCTTCCATCCGTTATTCCTTGTTTGGCTTTCTGGTGCCATAGAGAACAGCCTGACCCCCTCCTCTCTGTGGCATCCCCTCAGGTATTGGAACATTGCTATCATGTCACCCCTGGTCCTTCTCTTCGCCAGACTGGCCATGCCCAGTTCCTGCAACCGCTCTTTGTATGTTTTATTTTCCAGACCCTTTATCATCCCGGTTGCTCTCTTCTGCACTTTCTCTAGGGTTTCAATGTCTTTTTTGTAGTGTGGTGACCAAACCTGGATGCAGTACTTTCTGTGAAGGCATCATAATGCATGGGACCTTTTTGTCCTCTTTGTCTCTCCCTGGCTGCTATTAGACTATTTGTAGACAGCAGAGATCTGGGACAATTCCTTGTTCAATTTTATTATGAATTTTGTGCTGAATGGTGTGCTTCCCTCCCCCCCATAAGAAACCCACTTTATTCAAAATGTTTGAGAATTGCTTGAAACTGGTTAATGAGGCAGAGAATGCCACAACTGGTGTCATTATTACAAAACATCTTACACAGATTTGCATAACTCTGCAGCTTCCCTGGCTGCTTTTTCCCCCTGATCTGAAAATACGGTCACAATAGTTTCTCTTGGGATTTAATTGAAACAGGGGGAAGCCAAGAGGGATGCAAAATAGTGAGAAGCTGATTGTTCAATGAAATGTAGGATATTTACCCATAAACACTTTACACACACAAATCTTTTGGCCTTCTCTTAATTAAATAATGCAAGAACAGGAACTGTGAAAATTTCACTGCAATGCTCTCTTCCTTTCAAAGGAGTTTCAAGAGGAAATTCTCTTTCATCCTGTTGAAGGCGAATCGACAGGAAAAAAAATACAAAAGAGGGTATTCTGGGGAAATGCTGGGAAGACTGTTTTTTCCCCTAATTGTTCTTCATCTTTAAATTGGACTCAGATTGGTCAGTGCTTCAGATCAATTATGCTTTGGAGTAGATGATAGTCTTGTGTAAGTGAGGATACCTTGTTAAAAGGAGGGAGGGAGGAAGGAAGGAAAGGGGAAAGGGAGAGAAGGGAAGGGAAGAAGAAGAATGGAATGGAATGGAAAAGGAAGGAAGGAAGGAAAAAAGGGAAGGGAAGGAGGGAAGGAGAGAGAAGGGAAGGGAAGAAGGAGAAGGGAATGGAAGGAAGGAAGGAAGGAAGGAGGGAAAGGAGAGAGAAAGGAAGGGAAGAAGGAGGAAGGAAGGAAGGAAGGAAGGAAAGGGAGAGAAGGGAAGGGAAGAAGAGAAATGGAATGGAATGGAATGGAATAGGAAGACATATCTTGATATGAATTCCCACACTGAAATGTGGGTTGGACTCAGCAATCTCTTCTTCAATCTTTCCGTGAGACTGCAACCGATATTCCTCCCTGTAAACCTTTTGTCCTGCCTGAGCGATAAACCCCGCCTGGAGTTTCCCAGATTATCCTTGATTGCAATTGCCCCTCCATAGGCCTGTTTGCATCTTTGAGCTAAAAAGCCCACCTCTCATCCTTTCCATTTTACGTAAGTCATTTAGATGGCAGCTGCTAGATTAGATTTGGGAGCTTAAAAGATTAAAGAAAACCACTAAATGCTGTTCGAAGGAAGGGAAGTGTGTGTTTGTCTCAAGGTTTCTGCTTGTAATGTGGGTGGAGGGGGAGGGAGGGAGGGAGGGAGAAGATTAGAAACAGGCTGTGACCTATAACAGCAAGATCACTTTTTTTAAATTTCTCAAACATGTATAGGATAGTAGTAGTTTGTATAAACATAAGTAAAAAGTAACGATAAAAGAGGACAATAGGACAGTAGGACAGGGACGGTAGGCACAGTGGTGCGCTTATGCACGCCCCTTACAGACCTCTTAGAAACGGGGAGAGGTCTACTGTAGACAGTCTAAGGTTAAAGTTTTTGGGGTTTGGGGAAGAAACCACAGAGTCAGGTAGTGCATTCCAAGCATTGATCACTCTGTTGCTGAAGTCGTATTTTCTGCAGTCGAGTTTGGAGCGCTTTACATTTAGTTTGAATCTATTACGTGCTCGTGTATTGTTGCGGTTGAAGCTGAAGTAGTCATTAACAGGAAGGACATTTTGGTATATGATTTTATGAACTACATTTAGATCAGATCGGAGGCGACGTAGTTGTAAATTGTCTAATCCCAGTATTTCAAGTCTGGTGGCATAAGGTATTTTGTTGTGAGCGGAAGAGTGAAGGCTTTCTAGAAAGCCAAGGAGACTTCAGGATCAGCCATACTGAAGAAGACTAGCTGAGGCTTTCACAAAGTGTGGAGAATCCCACTTAAATATTGGAGAAGGAATCTTGGTTATCCTCCTATAACAACTCTTGTTTAAAATCCATTTTTAATGTATTTATGAGCTGTGGTGGCGCAGTGGTTAGAGTGCAGTAGTGCGGGGTACTTCTGCTGACTGCCGGCTGCCTGCAATTTGCCAGTTCGAATCTCACCAAGCTCAAGGTTGACTCAGCCTTCCATCCTTCTGAGGTGGGTAAAATGAGGACCCAAATTTTTGTGGGCAATATGCTGACTCTGTAAACCAGCTTAGAGAGGGCTGTAAAAGCACCGTAAAGCGATATATGTCTAAATGCTATTGCTATTACAATCCCATCTTTATTATTTTTATAAACAACTTAAGGTAAAGAACGTATCTAATATTCCTTCCTCCTCCTAGTTTTTGCCTACCAAAAAAAAAAAAACCAACTTGGTAAGGTGGGTTGAGCTAAGAGAGAGTGACTGGTCCAAGGTCACCCAACTGACTTTCATACCTAACATGGGACTAGAACTCACAGTCACCTGGTAATTGGCCCAAAGTCACCCAGCTGGTTTTCATGGCTAAGGTGAATTTAGAACTCGGGTCTTCTGGTTTCTAGCCTGCTGCCTTAACCACCGGACGAAACTGGCTCATTGCCCAATAGGAGCAATGATCAGGATGATAATTATACAATGCAAATACACCATTCAGGCTCTGTTTGGTGAAGAGTAGAAGGGACAAGAGCTCAAACTTAGTCACAGATAAATTGGTTGTCCTTCATAAATCCACTTGTTTTGGACTTTAGATAAGAGAAAGAAATTGAGAAAAGAAGAGGTCGCTTTGCAATAGGTATTCTCCCCTCCATCTCCTAGATCCGTGGTGGTGAACCTATGGCACGTGTGCCACAGGTGGCACGCGGAGCCATAGCGGACGGCACGCGAGCGTTGCCCACCAGCAAACCGGAAGTGCGGAAAAACGCATTTCCGGTTTGCCGGTGAGCTGTTTTTTGCACTCCAGAGAGTTCAGGGAAGCTCCCTGAAGCTCCGGAATGCAAAAAACTACAAAACAGACAAACCGGAAGTGCATTTTTCCGAACTTCCGTTTTGTAGTTTTTTGCATTCCGGAGCTTCCCTGAACCCTCCGGAGTGCAAAAAACAGCTCACCGGCAAACCGGAAATGCATTTTTCCGCACTTCCGGTTTGCCCGTTTCGTCGTCCCAGGCTCCGGTAAAGCCTTTGCGCGGGGGTGGGGGGGGTGCGCATGCGCAGGGGGCAGCATGGGGGGGGTGTTGTGCGCATGCGTGGGGGGGAGGGAATGGGTGTGGGCACGCGAGTGCGAGCGCGCGCCCCCCTTTTTGGCACGCGAGCCTAAAAAGGTTCGCCACCACTGTCCTAGATCAAAATGCAAAAGGATCCCATCAGCCATTACTTTTTAACCCCAGATTGGGTCATGCCGTAGAATTCAGCCTTGTTTGAGTTTTGGACAGGTTAAAGGAGGATGTAAATTTGCAAAATTGATGCCTGGTAGAAACTTAAGGAACCATTTAACCTTTTAACACTGCAACCCCACTTCCCCCCCAAAAGGCCCATTTGGGGGTCTTCTCCAATGATCCTACTGAGTTGATGAAAGATATCCAAGTCCATTCTACATTCCAGAGGAAGCAGATCGTTGAAAGGCTGAGCAAAGGTGAGTAGTTGGAAGCTAAATTATCCACTCTGATTGCAGGATGGAAGTTGAACTATGGTGCTTTCCCTTGCCGTTTTGAGGGGAATATAAGGTGCCAGTTGTTACCCTGGAAGTACACATCATATTCTGAATGAATTATTTGAAGCCTTGCACCTATTGGGAATGGGCAACTAACATGCTTTGTGTCACATGAGTCCCTTGGCTGAAATTCAAGCCCCATCTGTGAGAGATCAGGTCAGTCTTGTTATATGGGCTCTTTGTTCCTTTCCTGAACCTGCTGTTTGGGGGGGGACAGAGAGGGGGGAGGGAGAAGAGAAGAGAAGAGAAGAAAGAAAGAAAGAAAGAAAGAAAGAAAGAAAGAAAGAAAGAAAGAAAGAAAGAAAGAAAGAAAGAAAAGAGAGAGAGAGAGGAGAAGAAAGAAGGGAGGAGGGAGGAGGGAGGAGATGACTGAATAGGATATCATTATCATCTTCATCAACATCATCCTCTCTCACTCACTTACACCCACCTCATCTCCCATTTGGACTATACAGTGTACTGTATATGAGGCCACCCTTGAAAACTATCAAGGGTAAAAACTCTTCCATTTAAACGTCTATGGAGATTCTCAGTCATCCAGATCATGGTTGTCCCAAAGGTAGTTTTTTTCCCCAAGAAGCAACTGGACTTTCTTTGTTTGTTACTTGAAGATGGTGGGGTCCCCACCATCCAGTCAGAGCTGAAGAAGCTTCTGGGATGAGAAGCGAAACATCTTCAAAGAAAAACCAGAAAGTCCACAATTGCCTCTTGAAAAAAGCACCTTTGGGACATTCTTCCATCTACTTAATTAAGTGTCTCGGTCACAAAAGTAATTCTAGATGGCATACATCAAAGTTTCTCAACCTTGGCAATTTGGAGCCAGCTGTTCTGACCCAGCCTTAGCAGAAGCAAGAAACAGACTCCTTGTCATGAAAAACCCCTCTTTATCTACCTCTTTGCAGCGGTGAAATCTACTTACCTTCCCTACTGGTTTGGAAGCGTGTGCGCCACTGTCACATGTGCTTTTTCAACCTCTGTGCATGCACAGAAGGCTTTGCGCATGCGCAGAGGGTTAAAAACAAGAAAATGGTGACGGGTGGGTAGGCGGAACCTCACGCTGCTGCCACTACCGGTTCTCTGAACCATCGGGGGCCGCCGCTACCGGTACACTCGAACCGGGCTGAACCGGTAGCATTTCACCCCTGCATCTTGTGAATTAATTGCATTCACCCACCAAAAAGTCCAGGCGATAGTCCTTCAAGGAGCTAACTGCAGTAACAGACCTTATCAGTTCCTTGCGATAATTGCAAATTAAAGGCTGCAAATTAAGTTCTGGCAAGCAGTCTTTGAGCCATGAAACACAATGAGCAAAATCTTCAGAAATACGAACTGTTGTCTCCTACAACAACCACTCCCCTTTCCTTCTATTTATTCCCCAGCCAGGGAGGAGCCATTCAGCGTCCATGTGTGCTTTGCTTCCCGAGTTGACTCCTTGTCCTCCGTTGTTCACCTCTCCTAACAGCTCTGCACAAACGCGCATCTGGAACAGGCCCCAGCTGTTCTTCCTCCTCACTCATATCAGCCTCCAAAGGCAGCTGCCTCTCCGGTAACTGGGAAATGTTGGACGACCCTGGCTCTATCTCTGTGTCCGATGCAGAGCCTCCATCAGAGCCTTCCCCAGACTCCAGCACTGACCCAAGTTACTCCCCAACCTCCTCATTGTCTGAGTCTGCCGCCAGCTCCGCCAGCAGCTGGCGTGCCACAACACTAGTGTGCTGACTGGGGAATTCTGGGAGTTGAAGTCTACACATCCTGAAGCTGCCAGGATTGAGAAATGCTGGCACACATAACTCGGTTTAAAGCTTCTCAAGTGTTGAAGCCCACCAATCCAATTTAAAAAAAAATTTTGTGTGTGTTTTGCAGTTAAGAATAAAAATGGTATCAGTCCAATGAAGTTTATATGCTTTCGGAAGTTTAGTCAATAAGATTATTGAATGAGGATCGTTTCTGCAACTTGGTTTTGCTTTCAGAACCTCTTTGGTTAAACAGCGGATACAAATCCAGCAGAGAATCCTGCAAGCAGTGAGACTTATTTTTTTCAACCCTGAGATGGAGGGAAATAAGGTGGGAAGAAAAAAATTGCCATAGGAAGATTAAGAGTAATCTAATGTTTCCGCTTGAAAGCAGATTTTTATTTTTATTTTTTGCACACAGTTACACCATACTAATTTCTTAAGGGCTCTTTAAGGGCTCTCAGTTTACTTGAATGCCAAGGGGATTTGTGTAGATTTTCAAAGAATGGAATGCTGTATCCCTAAGAGAAATGTAGCACCAACTTGGGATGGATAATTCAGATCACTAGAAAGAGGAACATTTCCTTGCAATCTGCAAAGAGGTAGCAGAAAGGAAAGGAGGAAAGTGTGTGTGTGTGTGTGTGTGTGTGTGTGTGTGTGTGTTTGTGTGTGTGTGTGAGAGAGAGAGAGAGAGAGAGAGAGAGAGAGAGAGAGAGAGAGAGAGAGAGAGAGAGAGGATAAAAGCAAGCAAGCAAGCAAGCAAGAAAGAAAGAAAGAAAGAAAAAAGAAAGAAGGAAAGAAAGAAAGAAAGAAAGAAAGAAAGAAAGAAAGAAAGAAAGAAAGAAAGAAAGAAAGAAAGAAAGAAAGAAAGAAAGAAAGAAAGAAAGTAAGTTAATGTTGCCACATCCCATGAACATTGGTGGGGCAAATTACTGTATATAAACAGGAAGCTAACTCTACACTTAGTCACACTGATGGTAGCAATAGCACTTAGACTTATATACCACTTCACAGTGCTATACAGCCCTCTCTAAGCTGTTTACAGAATTAGTCTATTGCCCCCAACCATCTGAGTCCTTATTTTACCGACCTCGGAAGGATGGAAGGTTGAGTCAACTTTGAGCTGGTGAGAATCAAACTGCTGGCAGTCAGAAGAATTAGCCAGCAGTATTACATTCTAACCATTGCGCCCCCACAGCTCAGTGATGTTACCTAGTTGGGTAATGAAACGTCTGTGAGCAAATAACTTAAAATTTGTTTTTTTTAAACATAATTAATAAAGATTATTAAAAAAAGAAAAACTGTAAACATGTCCAATAATTTCCTTTAGGAAATGTTTCGGAATAGAGTAATGAGCTATGTACTATCTTGATCAGACTCTACCTAGAATATCAGCTCCTGTTCTGGATCCCATCCTTGGAGAAAGATTCACGACACAGTGGAACAGATCCAAAAAAGGGATAAGGAGGACATTCGAACTACTACCTTCTACTTTGGCCTTGAGAAAGGATATCTGAGAGGCAATATGCTTATCTTATTTAGGAAGGCTGTTCAGTACTTCGAAATGTAAAATAAATAGTGTAGTAAAATAAATAAATAAATACTCTATCTGGAGTATCTTACTGAAGTTATCTTCACATGGAATTGCATGGCAACTTCAGAGAGCAGCTACTCAATCCAAAAAAAAGACCCAGCTACTCTGAACAGTTGCAATTGGTATTCCAGAGGCATACCCAAAAATATCTCTTTGCCTTCCAATCTGTAATATTATTTAAGTCCCTGGGGAAGAGCCAGGGGTGGGCTGCTAGGGGTTTGGGAGAACCTCTAGCTAAGATTCTGTGCAGTTTGGAGAACCCCCAAATCCCACTCCTGGCTGGCCCCGCTCACCCCATCCCTCCCCTCCCAGGAGTCCCCACGCAGCCCGGTTTGGATGCAGGTAAGTGCAGGGCACGCGCGGAGGCTCGGGAAGGGCGAAAAATGGGCCTACCGGAAGTTCGGGAAGGCCTCCGGAACGTGGGGAGGCCGTTTTCGCCCTCCTGGAGGTTTGAGGAAAGCCTCCGGAGCCCAGGGAGGGCAAAAACGTTCCCCCGCCATGGTGCAGGAGGCCGACTAGGCCACGCCCACCATGGCCATGCCCACCCAGCAACCGGGCAGAGAACCCCTTGCTAAAATTTTTGAAGCCCACCCCTGGGAAGAGCTATAAAGAAAGACATGGCTCTGTTGTCCCAGATAGATATTCCAATTAGGATCCAGAGTAATGGTTTTAAGTAACAGGCAAGCACATTTGGGTTGAATGTTATGGAAAACATCTTAATGGTAATGGGCGTTACTTACCTGTGATACGCCCGTTCTCGTTGGTTGAAGCCAGCATTCAGAGAGGGTTGTCCACAGCCAATCACATTAAGGTCTGAGTCTGTCAATCAAAAACTGAGCCTCTGTCCTCCTTCCTGGATATTGGCCCAGTTTAGACGAAGCTGGAAGACAGACTTGACGTGGAAAAAACCGTGTTAGCGTACGTATTACTCTTATATCAGCAAAAACCCAGATATGAAGGAACCACAGACTGCCAGGTGTGCAAAAAACAAGAATTTGGTTTATTAAGATACTGAGAAAAACTTGTAACAAGAACCATACTGAACCAAACACAGATACAGGGACGGGGCTGAATGCTGGCTTCAACCAACGAGAACGGGCGTATCACAGGTAAGTAACGCCCATTCTCCATTGGAGGTTGAAGCCAGCATTCAGAGAGGGACATACCAAAGCTGTCAGTCCCTAGGGAGGGTAGATGCTAAGCACCTTTCCATAACCCCAATTAGGACAGAGGCGTAACCACCTGCTGAAGAACCCGTCTGCCAAAGGCCGCCTCAGCCGAGGCATATGAGTCCACTTTGTAGTGCCGAATAAATTGAGTAGGGGAGACCCAGGTAGCCGCCCTACACACTTCTTCCAGAGATGCCTGAGTTTTCCATGCAGCGGAAGTTGCTGCGCTACGGGTGGAATGGGCCGTGATGGCCCCGGGAACCGGTTTCCCTGCTATGTCATAGGCCTTGGCAATCGTGGCTCTGATCCACCGTCCGATGGTAGCGGACGAGACCTTAAGCCCCAAGGATTTGGGCCGGAAGGCAACAAACAGGGCCTCCGACCTTCGGGAGGCTGAGGTCCGGTCAATATAAACCTTCAAGGCTCGCCTGACATCCAGGGTATGCCAAAGGCGTTCCCTGGGATGTCGGGGATGGGCGCAGAAGGTAGGGAGAACCAGTTCCTGGGAACGATGGAACAGGGAGTTAACCTTGGGAAGGAAGGATGGATCCAGACGGAGGGTGACTTTGTCCGGATGGAATAGACAAAGGTCCTGCCGAGTGGAAAGGGCTGAAAGTTCGGAAATACGCCTAGCCGAAGTTATGGCCACCAGAAAGGCTACCTTGTATGAAAGAAAACTAAGAGAGGCTTCTCGTAGCGGTTCAAAGGGAGGACCAGTCAAGGCTTCCAGGACCAGAGGCAAGTCCCAAGTCGGAAACCGATGAATGACTGGCGGGCAGATGTTGGAGGCTCCTTTAAGGAACCTATGTACCGTGGGCACATGAGCGAGAGATGGGCAATTTGGGCAAGATAGAATGGTAGAGAGAGCGGCTAATTGGCGGCGAAGGGTGTTGGGGGCGAGCCCCAAATTAAGCCCCTTCTTGAGGAATCGTAGAAGGAGTGGAATGGGCACATAAAGGGGAGAAATACCCTCTAGACTACACCAGTCACAGAAAGCTTTCCAGGTGGTCTGATACACCCTGTTGGTAGAGGGTCTTCTGGAAGCCAGAATGACCTCGATGGCATCGAGGTCATAGTGCTGTCGTCTTAAGACCTCCCGCTCAACCGCCATGCGGTCAAACGGAGCCATTGGGGGTCCGGGTAAACTACCTCCCCCTGTCGGAGCAAGTCCGGAAGGGGAGGCAGCCGCCACGGACGGCCGCGGGAAAGGAGCAGGAGATCCCCGAACCAGACTCTGCGCGGCCAGTGAGGGGCGATCAGAATGACCTCTGCTGAGTGTTTTAGAACCTTCTGGATGACCCGGGATAACAGAGGAAGTGGAGGGAAGGCATACAGAAGTCCCTGGGGCCAAGGCGAACGCAGGGCGTCGACAGCTTCTGCACCTTCCATCGGGAAACGAGAGTAGAACCGGCCCAGTTGTGCGTTCTGTGGAGTGGCAAACAGATCAATTAACGGAACACCAAATTTATGAACAATAGCCTGAAACACCTCTGGATGTAGTTGCCATTCAGTCTGATCTAACTCAGTACGGCTGAGCCAATCAGCCTGTTTATTTGCTTCCCCTGAGATATACTCTGCTGAAATAGAATTGAGGTGTTTTTCTGCCCAGAAACCCAGCAACAAGGCCTCTTCTAACAGGCTCGCTGAGCGTGTTCCCCCTTGTCGATTAACATGAGCTTTGGCGGTAACATTATCTGTAAGAACCAACACATTAGAACCTTCTAACAGAGACCTGAAACGTTTCAACGCTAAACGGATAGTGCGGAGCTCCAGTAAGTTTATTGGACTTTCTGACTCAGCCCTGGACCATGTTCCCTGGGCCAGTTGGCCCTGGACATGTGCACCCCAGCCAGAGAGGCTGGCATCCGTTGTTACCGTGATCCTGTCAGGCAGTAGGAAGGAAGACCCCTCCTCTAGAGCTGGGGAAAGCCACCATTCCAGGGACCTCCTTACTTGTGATGGTAAACGAACCCACACAGCCGGAGGGGGTTGACCCGGGGGAATGAGGGGAAGTAAGAACCACTGCAACCTACGGGAATGTAGCCTTGCCCAGGGTACAATATCAATACAGGAAATCATTTTCCCTAGTAAAGTGGCCAACAGGGCCAAGGAAACCGATGGACAGCGGGCAATATTGTTTACAATAACCCTGATGCTGTCCTGTCGTTCTGGGGAAAGGAATACCTTACATAGTAGGGAATCGATGACTGATCCCAAGTGTAGAATAGAGGTACTGGGAACCAAGCAGCTCTTGCGGTAGTTTACCGAGAAGCCATGATGGTCTAGTACGTCGAGTACCATCCGGAGGTGACGTTCCGCCAAGGACTCCGAGGAGGCCTGCAGCAGAATATCGTCCAGATAACACTGGACCCTGACCCCCAAAGACCGCAGGTGGGCCTCCAGTGCCGCCAAGACTTTTGTAAAAACCCGTGGGGCCGAGGAGAGACCGAAGGGGAGAGCCCTATATTGGAAATGTCGGCCAGCAAAGGAGAACCGGAGGAACTGCCTATCTGCAGAAGCTATGGGAATATGCAGGTATGCTTCGGAAAGATCAAGGGAGACTAGATAGTCAGCTCTATGGATACCTCTCAGGATGGACCGGAGGGACTGCATTTTGAATTTACGATATTTAACAAATTGGTTCAACCTCTTTAAATCCAATATGGGTCGCCAGTCACCTGAAGGTTTGGGCACCAGAAACAGAATAGAATACACCCCTGAACCTCTTTGTTCTCTAGGTACTGGTTCTATGGCCCTAATCTCAAGCAAGTGGCGAATGGCTAGATCCATGAGCCTTCGCTTTTCTGGGACCCCGGAGATTGGGCAGGGAATAAAACCTGGAGAGGGTTTGGCCCAAAATTCTATCGATAGACAATGACGTATGGTCTGCCTGACCCAAACGTCCTGGGTGGTCTCATCCCAGGTGTCCGCAAACCTGGCTAGTCTACCTCCAATTGGGAGGTCTTGGGAAGTCTCACTTGGAGCGTCTGGAAAATTTGTTTCCCCAACCCCTGTAGGGGCGCTTGTAAGGTCTGCCCCTGGCTGATCGGTCCTGATAAAAGGACCTCTGGCCATACTGACCTGGGGTTCGGGGCTGACTGGAACCCTGGTCAGCTGATCGAAAGGGCCGCCTAGGATAGGGGTTATGACGAAAAGACCCTTTTTTGTTATAGGTGGGGAGAACCTTCCTACGGTCCTTTGATTCCACAAGTAGTGGATCTAGCACTTCCACAAAGAGGGATTGTCCTGCAATAGGTTTGGATGCCAAATGCCACTTTTGGCGTGCATCCGCGGTCCAGTTCTTAAGCCAGTTCACTCTGCGGCCAGCAGTGGAAGCAGCGATGGATTTTGAAGAAAAACGTGCTGCTCTGAGAGTAGCGTCAGCAGTGAACTGAGTTGCCGCGATGACCTTGTTGAGGTCCTGGTGAATACGAAGTTCCGATGAAGGAATCAGCTCCTGCAATTGGCGCAACCACAATAAGGACGATCTGGCAAAGAAGGATGCCGAAGAAGAGGCACGGACTGCCCATGCTGAGGCCTGGTGGGACTTGAGGAGAAGTTGCTCCAGTCGTCGATCATCCGGTTTCAGGAGTTCCTCGGCTTCTCCCGGAATAGGATTTTGGGAGTGGAGTGCAGCTACCGGAACATCCACCGATGGAGGGGACAGTAGAGCCGTCAGTTCAGCCGCCGTGTTGAAAAACCTCTTGTCCTGCGCGGATGGCATCGGTCCCGAGGTTGGAGCCACAAACTGCCGCTGAACGTTGTCTAGAAATATCTTGGGGGCCGGAATAACATCCAGCTCTGCCACCTGTTCCTCAAAAACCGGAACCTTGGTTGAAGAAGTTGCAGCCTCTGCTGTCACTGGAGTACAAGGCAGGCCAGCTATATTCCTGGCCTTATGTAATAATGACTTAAATAAGGCAGGTGGGAACAGGCCCACTGAAGTGGGTTGTTTGGGGGCGAGGCCTTCATCCTCAGACAACGCCGTGGGATCACACTCGCCCTCTTCTAGGGTTGCAGGTCTAATGTCTTCGCTTGAGACATCAGAGGAATCTTCAGCCATAGCTGTCCCACTGAGTGGTTGGGACTGTGCTCGACTAGCTGGCCTAGAAGGCATAGGCTGGAAAGAAGCCTGCATTTGCTGGAAACCAGCTAAGCACTGTTGTACAGTAGCTGCCATTACCATCTGCCAACTTGGCTGTTCAGGTTGCTGCGAAGGGCCTGCTTGGGAAGGCAGGGAACTAGATGCCACACTAGCAGGGGGCCCAGCTGCTTGGGCCCAGTCCAAAATAGGGGCAGAGGCCACTGGGCAATCAGGGCCAAAGGCTGCAGCTACCTCCTGGGGATTTCTTTGGGCCGAGGAAACCAGGCCCCCTTCCCCCCAGACATTTGGGTCCAGTAGGCCCTGTGCAGGAACATCCAGGTTATGGACTTGGGCCTGGACTACTACCTGGTGTTGAGGATGAGCCATGATATCCCCCTGTGGGGCTGCCTTATCCACTAGGCGCTGTAGCGCCCGATCGCGCATCCGTTCGTCCCTCTCGGTGGCCTTGGAGGTAGGGGCTGATTTAGGCTGATTAGATTCAGCCGGGGCCAGAGTGATTTCCTCCCCGAGATCAGGCCCTTTCTGGGCCTTCTGGCTCTTCTTCGTCTTCGCGGAGGCCTTAGCTGCCTCCGCCATCGTGTCTCAGCAAGTTTTGAGCCCGATCTGCGCGCGCCGCTCTATGACGCGGCAGTCCAAAATGGCGCCCGCTCCGGGAAAACGAAAGGCGGGAAAACGGCAAAATTTAAACTGGCGGCTTGGCGCAGAACTTGGAGCCGCGCCGCTGAGCCGCTTGGCCGAGAAACCCCAGGCAAAAGTGAGGGGCTGTTAAAACAGTCCCTCAAGCGCTCCTAAAAACTCTGTCCAAGGACTTTGAGTTTAGGGCTTCTGCCATCCCTCCAGCTTCCATCGGAGTGCAAGCACCGGCCGATGGAGGAATCAGAACCCCCGTATTCAAGCCTCCATGGAGGAGATCCCATGGGGGTAAGCTGGAAATGGATGTTTAGCGACCACAAGTGGTTAAGTGCTAAATCCCAGGGACAGGAGGAAGGCAGTTTCCTTACTGACTTTAAATATTTCTCCTTGATGTTAATTTCAATTTTCCAATTTATTATTTCTCTTTCTCCTTTTGTTTGAAAAAAAAAAAAAAAACTTACAGTTTGGAGCCAGCAGTCAGAGAGAATCAATTCCACGTCTAGCCTTTGTGAAGGTCTGAGTCTAAACTGGGCCAATATCCAGGAAGGAGGACAGAGGCTCAGTTTTTGATTGACAGACTCAGACCTTAATGTGATTGGCTGTGGACAACCCTCTCTGAATGCTGGCTTCAACCTCCAATGGAGAACAGCATGTTTAATAGATGAACTGGATGGATGGTTAACTCCCCTACCCTGTATGTTTTCAAGCAGAAGCTAGATGGCTGTTTATCAGGGTTGCTTAAGATAATTTTCTTGTCTGAACAAGAGGTCGGATTTGATGGTCGACTCTAAGTGGTCCCATGCAGCTTTGGACAAATTGGAGTTTGCCAATTTTATTTCTCCTTCCTTTTAAAATGGGGACACACACCCTTAATTATATCTGTTTAGAAACAGGGAAGCAATTGCAAAATTGAGTTTTGTATAACTCTTTCCATATGCCAAAGGCAAACATCGGGCAGTGCCGGAAATACTGTATGACTTTCTTTTTTCCTCCTCCTCTTCTTCTTCCTCCTCCTCCTCCTCCTCCTCCTCAAATATGAGGTTAACCCTTTGCTACTGATCCTGCCCAGTTTTTGCAACTGGATTTGCATCCTGAAGCTGATATTAGTTCTGGATAGTAGCAGGAGAAGCGACGAGGAATAAGTTCAATTATATACAAAAGGGAGAAAGTTCCTTATTGCTTCTGCACAGTAAAACCCCATTTCCTTGGAAACACATTTAACCTAAATGCTTTATGGAAATGCAATATGGTTTTCTTCTTCTGGATAACCTTTAGAAGCCAAGGTTGAATTGGGTTGGTTGAAGATTCACTGAACATTTTTGTTTGGGGTGGGTGGGAATTTTTCCCTTTCAATTCTCTCATGCAAGACACTGAGTGGTGCTTACAGTAGCTCTAGTCAAGGTAAAGAGTAAGGGTGGCTACTTATTTACAAGAAGACCGAGAGAGAAGGAGAAACTCGTCACCGTGTAAGGGGGCAGCATCTGCAGCATAAATAAATAAAAGTTGCACGTGTTAATTTATACACACTGGTGTGACTCCAGAAATGATTGCTGTAATTTCAATAAGGGCTATGCTTTGAATAGAAATGCAGTCTCTCTCAGAGACCAACTTGTGTGCCTGCACAGCCTGCAACACGGGGATGGAAAGGTTTCCATCTTGCTCCCCTAAAATATGAGAACAGGATTGTAGAT
This sequence comes from Diadophis punctatus similis, assembly GCA_023053685.1. Taxonomy (NCBI): domain Eukaryota; kingdom Metazoa; phylum Chordata; class Lepidosauria; order Squamata; family Dipsadidae; genus Diadophis; species Diadophis punctatus. The sequence continues at coordinate 15,121,748 of JALIGW010000001.1, read as the reverse complement.
CTGCCTTCCCCAACCTAGTGCTATCCAAATATAATGGTAAAGCTTTTCCCTGTCCAGTTCTGTTTGATTCTAAGGAGCTGTGCTCATCTCCGTTTCTTAGCCAAGGGAGCCAGTGTTGTCTGAAGACATTTCCATGGTCATGTGGCCAATATGATCATATGCTGAGCTGCACAGAATGATGTTACCTTCCCACCAAAGTTAAGGTGACCAGACGTCCCGATTTTGGCGGGACAGACCCGCTTTTTCATGATTTGTCCCGCGTCCCGCCCGTCCTCTAAAAAGTCCCGATTTTTTGAAAGAATGCACGACTAGGGCATTCTTTCAAAAAATCGGCCTGAAAGGCAGCAGGCCTCTCAGCTCGGGCCGGCCGTGGGCGGCGTTGGCGGCGGGCGGGCGTCCCGCGTTGTTGATTCCTCCGGGGGCGGCTGGAAGCTGGGGGGAGGGGGAAGGGAGGCTGCTCCTCCTCTCCTTCCCCTGCCCCATCCCTAGCCCCGCCCTCGGAGGCACCGCTGCTGTTGGGAGGGGTGAGGGACGAGGAGCCGTCGCCGCTTTGAGCTTACGAGCGGTGCAAACAGCCCTTCCTCGTCCCCCTCCCCTTTCTTCCCCCCGTTGCCTCGCTGCCGCCGTTGCCCTGGGGCCGGGCGGGCAACCGGGAGACCGCGGCGCTTGGATGCTTGGAGCAGGTAAGCTGCCAGCTGCCTCCTTTCCCCGTCTCCCGCCTCCCGTTCGTTGCTTGCCAGCCCGGCCGAAGGGGAGGCGGGAGGCGAGGAAAGGCCTCCCGAAGGAGAGGCGGGCTCCCGAAGGGCTGCCGGCTCTTCAGGAGCCGGCAGCCCTTCGGGAGGCCTTTCCTCGCCTCCTGCCTCCCCTTCGGCCGGGCTGGCAAGCAACGAACGGGAGGCGGGAGACGGGGAAAGGAGGCAGCCGGCAGCTTACCTGTCGCGAGCTCCAGGCATCCAAGCGCCCTCCCGCCTCCCCCCCCACCTCACCTGGACGCCGACATTTGCTGTTTTGCCCTCTGCGCATGCGCAGCGTTCTGCGCATGCGCAGAGGGCAAAACAAATGGCGGCGCCTAGGCGGCCCCCCCCATCCCGCTTAAAAATAAAAAAATCTGGTCACTTTGACCAAAGTGGTACCTATTTATCTACTCGCATTTGCATGCTTTCGAACTGCTAGGTAAGCGTGTTAAAATATTCATGAACTGGGAGAGACATGGTAACAAGGTCAGCCAATGAATAGGCATAGCAACTAAGTCAGCCAATGGGAGCTTAAACAGATATGAGACTGTGCAAAGAATCGAAACTGAAACTTAAGCTAGAAGTCTGGGCATGGCTCTTCCCACTCTGTACTCTGTCTGCAATGGGTGAAAGCTTGTTAAATAGAGATCCAATCTGGAACTAAGGAGAAATGTCCTGACAAAACAATTAATCGGTGGAATGGCTTGCCTCCAGAAGTTGTGGATGCTCCATTACTGAAGATTTTTTAAGAGATTGGACAGCCATTTGTCCTGAATGGTCTAGGGTCGTGATGGCGAACCTATGGCACGCGTGCCACAGGTGGCATGCGGAGCCATATCTGCCGGCACCCGAGCCGTTGCCCTAGCTCAGCTCCAGCATGCATGTGCGCGCCAGCCAGCTGATTTTCGGCTCGCATGAATGCTCTGGGAGGGCATTTTCATCCTCCGGGGGGGGGCAGGGGAAGACATTTTCACCCTCCCCAGACTCCAAGAAAGCCTCTGGAGCCTGGGGAGGGCGAAAAACGGGCCCACCGGAAGTCGGGAAACGGGCCATTTCCAGCCTCTGGGGGGCATGGAAGGCCACTTAAGCCCTCCCCAGGCTCCAGGGAACCCTCTGGAACCTGGGGAGGGCGAAAAATGGGCCTACCGGGCCCACTGGAAATCGGGAAATGGGGGGAGGGGGTCATGCGCGCATGCATGGGGGCAGGGCACCGGGGGGCGGTCATGCGCGCATGCACAGGGTGTATGTGGGGTATTAAATTATGGGTGTGGGCATGGTTTTAAATTATATTTTCGGCACCCGAGGGAAAAAAGGTTCACCATCACTGGTCTAGGGTCTCCTATTTGAGCAGGAGGTTTGACTAGAAGACTCCCAAGGCCTCTTCCCGCCCCATGATTCTATGATTTATTTGGCCCAGGACATTTGTAGTATTTGTAATAGCAATAGTAGTTCTAGCTCTCTTGAGAAGTCTTTAATGCTGGGAAACATAGAAAAATGGAAGAAGATGACAACTGAGTCCTTCGGGAGTTGGGCGGCATATAAGAATAACAAAATAAATAATAAATAAATAAATAAACTAGTAGCACAATGTCTTGGCCTTCATTGCAGTGTTGAAGATGCACCATTGGAAGGACTGAAGAGCCAGGTTGGAGACAGGTCATTCCAGAGAAAGTCTATCTGTGTGGTGATTGACAGTTGACACTGCTACAAATTTACCTTCAGTAAACAACTCTAAATCCATCATTCAAAAAAGCTATATCACTGTTCAGGTTTCATAATCACATAAAAACCCTTTGAAGACCATTGCTTTAATTATTGTAATACTTGTTATCATACAAACACCTTCATCTGTCAGGAATGTGTTTTACTAATGACTTTCTCTTTAGGATTACTCTTCTCTCTAACTCACCAGGACATTGTCCATTTTTATTCCTGAGCCTTAGAAAACAAAATTATTTACCAGCAACTGTCTGTTCACTAAGCATATTAACGAAGATTAGTTTTGTGCTTTCAATATTTAACATCAACCCAGAGTTTTCATATTCCATTTTCACTCTTATTATGAACTCTTCTGAATCTTATATTAGCTAACAAACCATTGTCATCTGCATATCTCCAATGGATGCTTTGACTTCAAGTTGTGACTCTTGTCAGTTCTTCCCATTCTGCCTTTTTGTTAAACCCCATGTGGCTGGCAGAACCAAGGAAACAGATACAACACATAATAAAATTAAATCAATCCACGTCACCCACCCAGTTGTAGTGAATTAATTAAAGCAGAGTGTCTTGAAAACACTTTCTTTCCATCTCTCTCATATCTAGAGAGTATTTCTTGGATAAGAGCCCAACTCCTTGGGTCCCACTTTCTCATAATTTCTCAAACATTGTCGCATTCCCCAGAGCTGCACAGACTTCAAAAATTGCGTAGGAAGAAGTGCTTTGGATGTTACATGAGCACAGCACCTGTTAATGATTCATCCATGCAGCCCAATTTTCATGTGGTCCTGAAAAAAGATGACTGAAGAGATTGATCTATTCAAGTCAATGGGCCTCTTAAAGGCACTGCATCTTTTCTCAGGCTCACGTGCGGAAGCCTGAAAACAAAACAGAGGCTGCTTTAATGAGTAGCACAATAGAACTGTGTTCTCATGAGGTTCAGTGTACTTCTGGACTGTTTTCAGGTCATGCAGTGTCCTAATATTAGCTGTGTAAGTTAAACACATATTGTGATAACATACACCCTTGTCTCACACCCTTCCTTATTCTGTACTACTCTGCTTCTTCAGACTCAGTTTTTAGACTACCTTCTTGTTTACTCTAAAGTGCTCTCAGAAGAATTATCAAATGTTTTAATGGACCCATTAGCCTTAATATGTTCCACATTCCAGTGTAATCTCCAGAGTCAAAGGTCTTACCTTTGTCAATAAAAGAAAGGAAAACCTTATTGTGTCCTCTTGTTGTGGCCATTATCCTTATCTTGTGTAAGCTGGCTAATGTCTTGTTCTGCCTTATTCAAAACCTGCCAGCCACTTCGACATTTCTCTGTGTAAGTGTGATGATGCTCATCACAATGACTCAACTTAACTTGATCTCAGGTGGAAATCAAAATCATTTCAGATATTTTTATTTTCTTACAACCCATTCTTTCTCCTGACCCCACCTATTTTTTTGGGAATAGATGGAATTCTCAGGATTCTAGGATGTAATGTAAACCGGTCGGGTTGCTTTTATTACAGATACTCAGTGGTGGGTTCCTACCGGTGCTGTGCGGGACGCCGCACGGGTAGGAGCCCGGCGATGATGTCATTTTTAGACGCTTTTTTCCGGCTTCTCCGCATCCTGAGCTGTCGGAAAAAAGCCCTCCCACCCGCCTTTGTTTCAATATCGACCTTTATTCTTCCTCCGAAGCACAGCTGAGAAGCTCCTCAGCTGTGTTTCAGCTTGTAATGTCGTCCTAAGCATGCACGGAAGTGAAATCGCCTGATGGAACGCGAGTTCTCTTCTGTGCATACTCGCGATGCACACCGGTAGCAAGAATAACCGGAACCCTCCGCTGCAGATACTAGATGTGATGTAGAAATCCCAGTACAGTGGACTCCAAGATTCAAATCTATGCCTTTTTCTCCTATCTTTACTTGGTAAATGGATTGAGAACTGTTCATTTCCCATTATAGGAAATAGTTGGCAACAGTGTGTATTGATTGTGGCACACCCATCCAGACTCGGGAGGAATCTTTTTGATTTGGTTTATTCTACCTATAGCCATCACAGGAGTAAAGAATTTAATGTAGAGGAAAGTGGATTCCAAGGGAATATTTGAAGGTGGTAAGGGTGATGGGGAGAGTAGTTTGGAACCAATGACTAAAAGGTGCTTTTTCCAAAAGGCAACTGAACTTTCTTAGTTTTTTCCTTTGAAAACATTTCACTTGTCACCTAAGAAGCTTCTTCAGTTCTATCAGATTGCTGTGGAATGGAAGGATGCCTCAACACTGAATTATACAGAAACCCATCGATCCCCCACTCAGATCAATATTTACATTTTGATTCTCACCATTCACTGGAACACAAACTGGGATTAATCAGAACCCTACAATAAAGACTATAAATCCTTCCATTCCCCATCACTTGGTTAGAACCAAAGAAGCTTCTTGGATGAGAAGTGAAATGTTTTCAAAGGAAAAACAACAACAAGGAAATCCAGTTGCCTTTTGGAAAAAGTACCTTTGAGACAACCATGACCTGGACGATTGAGAATCTCCATAGACAGTAACCCAAAGAAGTGGTCGCATTCCATCCACATTAAACTTCAAGTAGGGGATAGATGACCATACACAGGGATGCTTTCATTTCAAGTCCTGCATTGACATGGGTGTTGATGGCTCTTTAAAACTTAGAGTCAATGTTTTTTTGTGAAACTTCAGACACCTAAAGGCGACACACACACACACACACACACACACACACACACACACACGTAATCCTCAACTTATGACCGCACTTGAGCCCAAAATTTCTGTTGATAAGTGAGTCATTTGTTAAGTGGATTTTGCCCCATTTTATGTGCTATCTTGCCACAGTTGTTACTGTAAGTGAATCACTGCAGTTGTTAAGTTAGTAACACAGTTGTTAAATCAATCTGGCTTCCTCATTGACTTTGCTTGTCAGAAAGTCACAAAAGGTGATCACATGACCCCGGGACACTGTCATAAATATGTGTGAGTTGCCATGCATCGGAATTTTGATTGTGTGACTGCACAGATGCTGCAGCAGTCGTAAGTATGAAAAATGGTCCTAAATCTTTTTTTAGTGCTGTTGTAAGTTCAAACAGTCAATAAATGAATTGTTGTAAGTCGAGGACTACCTGTATACTATAGGGCCGTGATGGTGAACCTATGGCATGCGTGCCGGAAGTGGCAACCAGAGCCATATCTCTGGGCACGCAGAGCCATTGCCTGTTGCTCTTCCAGGTTCTGGCCAGTTGGTCTTCATGCATACGGAAGCGCCAGAAACCGAAAGAGCAGCCGTCCAGTGCACATGCGCACACCAGGAAGATGATCTTCTGGTTTGCAGTGCGTACATGCACACTGGCCATCTGGTTTTCCAGTTTCTGGTATGCATGCATGCGCAAAGACCAGCCAGCCTGTGTGCATGCGTGCATTGGAACCCATAAGGGGAGCAAGAGCAAGGGGAGTAGAGCTGCCAGCCAGCATGGGTGGGCCGGGGCTTCCCTCCCTTTCCGCCTGAGCGGGCTTCTTGCATGGCTCCAGCCCACGGCACTGCTGCGCGTCCGCGGCCTGGAGCTCCTGGCCCGCACGGGGCAAAGGGGCAGGGTTTGCTGGCTGGCCGCTGCAAGGAGGTGGCGGCGGTTCTCATGCTGCCACTCCCGGCCGGGATGCTGGAGCAGGAAAAGCAGGAGGAGCCGCCATCAGGGAGGTGAGCTGCCCCAGGAGGACTGGAGGAGAATGCAGCATGAAGACGCCGCCGAGGGGTAAGAGGCGTGCCGGTTAGGAAGCGACCAGGAAGAGGAGGGCTGTGCTGGCTTCTTCTCAGTGATGGACTGGGGGGGATGCTTCATCCCAGCCAAAGTTGGGGCGAAGCTCTCTCCTTTGCTGGCCCAACAACCCAAGCCCTGGGAATGCCGACGCCCCTTACCTCCAAGGCCGGGAAGGGGCTCCGGCTTTCCAGCAGAGGGAAGCGACCCAACTTTTTCTCCCTGTCCAGGGCTGTGGAACCGGGTTGTTGGTGGGGATGTCCCGCCACCCTGACAGGGATAGGGGGCGGGCAGGGAGGCGCAAGGACCCCTGAAAGGCCAGGCGGAGCCGGCACATGCGTACCGAATGGCTGGTGTTTGCGCGCGCATGCGCGCCAGAAACCAGAAAAACAGAATTCGGAAGATCATCTGCTTTTCCAGTTTCCGTGCACGCTTGCACTTCGGCACTCAGTGCCAAAAAGGATCAGGCGCGCTCCCGTTTCGACACTCAGTGCTGAAAAGGTTAGCCATCACTACTATAGGGTTTCCTGCCTAAGCAGGGGGGTTGGACTAGAAGGCCTCCAAGGCCCCTTCCAACACTGTTATTCTAATGTACTATATATTATATGCTATATACACACATACTGTATACAGTATATATATAGCATAGCCTTGCTGTAAGTTAATCATGTTCTGTATGGGAAGAATAGACCCTTGGCCTCTTCCTTCTAGATGTGAGGCTTGAAATCCAATCATTTCCTCAACTTTCCCTTTTTCTGAAGGTGGGATTTGAAACTCGGAACATTGCCAAAGTTCCCGGAGTGCTTGAACCATCTTCCAGGGAATCGATCTTGGTGAATATAATCCATAAGATCAAGTAGCACTTGTATAGTTTTCTTAATACACCTCATTATTCTTTGCAAAACACTGTAGGAGCTTAAAGAGGGTTTAGTCGGGACATATGGTTTTCTTCTCTTTAATCACAGCGTAATTCCCGATCCATCTTCTATTTAGCAACAAGGCAGAGACAGATGTGAGCAGTGCTTGTGTGTGTGTGTGTGTGTGTGTGTGTGTGTGTGTGTGTGTGTGTGTGTGTGTACACTGATTTGACAATTAGGAGAGCATTAGAACAGGATGGAATTGAAATATTGCTCTTGTTTGGGTTTGATATATAGTCACATCTGTCACTTCTTGTTGTTTCTCTTCAGCTAGCTATTTTACATACGTTTCAGAGCTGGTACCTTATTTTTTGAAATGAATGCTTCCGGTATGCCATATTGTAAATCATTATCAGCAGCAGCAGGGGTGGGCTCCACTTACCTTGGCCACCGATTCGCATCGCGACATTTCGCGCTTCTTGGATGAGAAGCAAAACATCTTAAAGGAAAAACAAAGTCCAGTTGCCTTTTGAAAAAAGCATCTTTGAAGAAAATAAAAAAAAATTGGAAAAAGAAAGAAAAAAGCACCTTTGGGACAACCATGACCTGGCTGACGGAGAATCTCCACAGACACCTTAACATCTTCAAATCAGACTTCAAAAAATATACAAAATGAAATGACCTCACACCACCTCTCAAAGTCCTTTGGTTTCTACTGTGGATAATGTAATGGTTACGTTAAGTCTTTTATTTATTTGCTAGACTTTAGATTTAGATTTTAGATTTAGATTTATTATTGGAGTTGGAAGGGACCTTGTAGGTCATCTAGTCCAACCCCCTGCTCAAGCTTATTCACTCAAGCAGAAGCACGTTGACTCAGAGTCATCCAGCCATCTTTCATGCTTAAGGAAGACTTAGATTTCATATTTCCTGGTTTCCAAATCTAGCATCTTAACAATTTGTCTTGACATTGTCTCTCCTGAGCCTAAATACAGGTAGTCCTCGACTGATGACCACAGTTGAGGCCAGAATGTCCCTTGTTAAGGAAGTGAGTCACACCCAATTTTACAACCTTTTTGTGCCATGGTTGTTAAGTGAATCACTTGCAGTTAAGTTAATAACTCGGTTGTTGAACGAATCTGGCTTCCCCCATTGACTTTGCTTGTGGGAAGCTAGCTGGGAAGGTCGCCACTGGCGATCACATGACCCTGAGGTACTGAAGCCATCATAAATACATTCCAAATGCCAAGCTCTTGAATTTTATTCCCTTGACTGTGGAGATGCTGTGACGGTTGTAAGCGTGAGGACCAATCCAAAGTCACTTTTTTAGTGTTGTCGTAACTTTGAACGGTCACTAAGTGAACGGTTGTAGGTCAAGGACTATCTGTACCCAATCATGGCCAGGCTCTGTAAAATCTTGGCCATATTCTTCTTCCTCAGTTTGAATGGACTGTTCCTTGCGATAAGAATAATTGTATATACCAGTGATGGCGAACCTTTTCGGCTCCGAGCTCGCGCTCGTCTGAGCCGCAACCTGGAAGAGGAGCTTCCCAGGGGGCATGTGCGCGCCGGAAAATGAACTTCTGGTTTCTGGCACGCGCATGCACGCCGGCCAGCTAGTCTTCCGGGTATATGCGCATGTGATGATCAGCTGGCCGGCGCGCATGTTCACACTGGAAAATGGAAGACCAACTCTTCCAGTTTCCAGCACTGCCGCACATGCGAAGGCCAGCTTATCGCCGTGCGCGCATGCGCGCCAGAAACCCGGAAGAGGAATGGGTGACGTCGTGCGTGCCAAGCGACATGGCTCCATTTGCTACTTTGGGCACACGTGCCATAGGTTCGCCATCACAGATATATACAGTCCTGGTAACATGAATTGCCGATGTAGGAACATTCGATGGAGAATATATTTTGACAGCAACTCTACTTGATTCTCACAGACAGCAGGAGAGGAAAGCAGTTACAGCCTGTGTGCTGCAGACTAACTGGGGTTTATCTGGAATTAGCAGGAAGGGTGTCTGGCTTAGACTAAGACAAAGCTTTAACATCCCTTATGTATTAAATCTTGGCTTTGGTGGTGCAAAATATATTATCTTTTCTTTTTTCTTAAAAAAAAAAGGAATAATGAGATTGAATTTGTCTGGCACTGTAAGAGACATTTCTTCGAAACGTGGGTTTAGTAACAGAACTGGATAAGGAGCATAGGATAATAGATTGGAAGGGAGATCAATGCTTTCTTCTTACGCTTTATGTTTCTGGGTTATGCTTATCTCTACTTTTATTTTATTTTCTGAAGAAGAAGAAGAGTAGGAGGAGGAAGAGGGTCTGTGTGACAGATGGTCTTCCCAACTCCCTCTGATGTTTGTTTGTTGTTCTTCCATTCAGATGGGACACGGGGAGCATCCAGGGGGCCATTCAAGTGACCCCAGTGGGTTTTCCGAACGGCCAGCCAAAGTCTGCTCAGCCTGCTGGTTGTCAGAATAATGTTTAGCCAGGTGTTAATCTGTGTCTGGAGGAGGGGAGGGAAGTGATGGAATTCATTATTCAGCTTGCCAAGAGAGGTCACGGTTTTGGGCCACTGCCAAGTCCGAAGCCAGCCCTCTTGGATTTACTGACATGTGCCATTTGCGAGGAATGTAGATGAAGTCCGCTTGTGGAAGTCTCTTGGTAGGCAGCCAAGCTGACGGAGAGCAGACAGAAGCATTCAAGCAGCGGATCTACAGAGGCAAAACCCCAGCTTGCCTTCTCCAAGCGGACGAAAAGCTACCTAAGCAAAAGGATCTTTTTTTTCTTCTTCTTCTCTTCTTCATCTATTTTGTTGTTGTTGTTGTTCTTGAGATCTTCTTGGGTTTTGTTTTCCTTTCCACACACACACAACTGCATAAACCTACCTATTCCTTCTACTCTTCTAAACAGAAACAATGATTAAGTCAAGCTGGTTCTACGTCAGATTCAAGTATGCTGAAAAGGTAGGTCAATCTATTTCTTTCCTGAACATCTCTTCCCCCCCTCCCTCCAGCAAAATATGCCTCTCTTCTGGATTCTAACTCTGGACAGGCATTTAATATTTCTGTGGCGTTTCATAAAGCTGTTATATTTCTGGAATGTAACTCGGGCACAGTTTTGAAAATCTGGCATTCGGACAATCCAAGGGAAGCCTTGGATCCAATTTCTGAGCCCTGCCACTTTGCACAAACAACATAGGCATGCACACAATGGGCTGTGCATGTGTGTGCGTGTGCGTGTTTGTGTGTTTCTGCTTTCTTTGTCTTCTACAAGAGGGGGAAGGAACTTTTTTCATCCTAAGCATCTCCCTGCAGCATCGGGATAGGGAAAGAGATGTATAAAAATTGACTTGCGTAAATATTTTTGCTGAGTAGTTAAAAAAAATCCTTTTCTTACGAATCCATAGCTCGGTGGAGCTTCCACTGATCAAAGGAAAAAAGCATAAATTGGGCTTTCTTCCTCCTAATTGGCCATTATTCTGATTCTTAGCAGCTGAGCGTATCTGATGATGTGACACACTTAGGATGTTGGTTTTTCCTGTCTCTCCATACGTCTCACAGCATGGTTGTGTTTCAACTCTTACCTGTGTGGTTGTCCACTTCTTCTCTGGTAGATCTTGATTTTTTTCTTCTTTTCCAGCTTGGGAATCAATAATTGGCAATGTTAAAAGCAGGACTTTAGATTGTCTGGTGTTATGGTCACTGATAAGGTGTTCTCCTTGCTCTGTTTCAATCTGACATCTTCACAGATGAGGACAGTTAACAATTGAGACAGAAAAGGGGGAAAAGTTTGCTATCTTTGTATGATGTTGCTCAGAAGGCCACTTTGCGGGTAAAAAAGTTCCTTTAAGCATTATATTTGAAGTGCCACCTCTTTCGACACATTCTGGATTGAATAATATACATGTAGTCCTCGACTTACAACAGTTCATTTAGTGACTGTTCAAAGTTACAACGGCACTGAAAAAAGTGACTTACGACTGTTTTTCACATTTATGACCATTGCAGCATCCCCATGATCATGTGATCAAAATGAAGATGCTTGGCAACTGGTTCACATGTATGACAGTTGCTGTGTGCTAGGTGTCATGTGATTCACTTTTGCGACCTTCTGACAAGCAAAGTCAATGGGGAAGTCAGATTCACTTAATAACTGTGTTCCTAACTTAACAACTGCAGAGATTCTCTTAACAACTGTGGCAAGAAAGGTAATAAAATGGGGCAAAATTCACTTAGCAAATGTTTCTCTTAGCAAACGGAATTTTGGGCTCAATTGTGGTCGTATGTCGAGCAGTAGCTGTATCTCTTAAGATCTGGAGAGTGAGAGTTGTATTCTTCATGAAATTTGATTCCCCCCCCCCTGATTTTCTGAATGGGACTTTAACTTAAATCTAGAGTGAGTTCTTGACCTCCATGTGGCTCTAATTCCATTTTTTACGGTCTCAGGATGACACTGCTGAACCAGAATTAGGTTACCAATTCTCAGTGATTGTTTAAATGGTTCTTACTTATACAAATAAATAGAATTAGGATTTCAGGCATAAACCAGAAAAATAAATGAAATATATCCATCTTTTTTGAAGATATCCTCATTATTGCCACATGCCATAAAAAGATTTATTTATTTAATATTTTATCCCGCCTTTATTACTTTATAAGTAACTCAACGCAGTGAACTTCCTTACTCCTCTTATTTTCCCCACAATAACAACCTCTGGGCTAAAAAAGTACTGTATGGCTGGCCCAAAGTCACCCTGCTGGCTTTCATGTCTAAAGTGGAACTAGAACTCACTGTCTCCTGGTTTCTAGACCAGCACTTTAACCACTAGGTCAAAACTGGCTCTATAAGATATGTATGATATTTCATGAAATGAAAATTAAGGCAGAATTAGAACTCGGAGTCTCCTCCTTTAACAGTGCTCTCTCAATAATTTAAACAAACATAGAAGCCCCGAAAAATTGAATTAAAACATATCCAATAACATAAAATGAAAGGCACCATATAAACTAAGCAGCAATTACTGGTTCTGTGCCTCCCACGTGAGGTTAAATAAAACTTTAAAAATATGATAAAATCCCTATGTGGTGAAAGTAGATTTGGTTGCCCCAAATTCCAAATTCTTGTTATAACACTGAAATAGTGGAGAAGAAATCCTGCAGTTATAGAAAATACTGTTTTCTATAACAAGCTTTCCTCCTTTCGTTTGGTTTCCCTTGTTTTGTATTTTGAGGGTTTTTTCCCTCCTGAATTTTCAATCTCCGGTTTCTCATCCTTCAAACTCAGGTCACCTCAGTTCAGTTCACAGAATTGGTCTCCTTGGTTTTTCTCTCTCCCTAAAGGCAGGCAAGCATAATGCCTTTAATTATGGCATAGATACTATCCATTGGCACATTTATGCCCAGAGGTGGGAGTAAATTTGCCAGTTTGGGGACTATCCAAGGCTTTCCATAGCATGTCAAAGGCCAACTCCAAAAGCATGCTAGGCCAGAGCCCTTTTCCAGTCATTTTGCAAGGCTGGCTGAGGAACTCTGGGAGTTGAAGTCCACGAGTCTTAAAGCTGCCAAGTTTGGACACCCTGGCTTAAGGTATTTATTTTATTTCTTAAGCACCTCCCCCCTCTCCTGGCCTTTCAAAAAGGAGTTAAAACATGGGTCGGTGGCCTCACATAGGGATACCACATGAAGCCATGGGCCTGGGTAGTCCCCTGGATGTCCTCCCTTCGCTTTTTAGACTAATTTTAATAGTGTTTAATCACTTTTGCCTCCTCCTAAGATTTTAACACACACACACACACACACACACACACACACACACACACACGCACGCATGTAAGTTAAGGTGACCAGACGTCCCGCTTTTGGCGGGACAGACACGCTTTTCAAGCGTGTGTCCCGCATTCTTTTCAAAAAGTCCCGCTTTTTTGAAAAGAATGCCGAAACAGCGGGACGTCTGGTCACCTTAAAAGGGGAAGCAAAAGAGAGGTACCGGAAGCAAGTCGGGCGGAATTTCAGCGAGGCGGCTGCCTGCTGGGGAGAGGGGGAAGGGAGGCTGCTCCTCCTCTCCTTCCCCCGCCCCATCCCTAGCCCCGCCCTCGGAGGCGCCGCTGCTGTTGGGATGCGGGTGGAGGGGTGAGCGACGAGGAGCCGTCGCCGGTTTGAGCTCACGAGCGGCCCCTCCGGCGGCGCAAACAGCCCTTCCTCGTCCCCCTCCCCTTCCTTCCCCCCGTCGCCTCGCTGCCGCCGTTGCCCTGGGGTCGGGCAGGCGACCGGGAGACCGCGGCGCTTGGATGCCTGGAGCTCGCGACAGGTAAGCTGCCGGCTGCCTCCTTTCCCCGTCTCCCGCCTCCCGTTCGTTGCTTGCCAGCCCGGCCCCAGGGCAGCTCCCAAAGGGGAGGCGGGCTCCCTAACGGCTGCCGGCTCCCGAAGGGGAGGCGGGAGGCGAGGAAAGGCCTCCCGCCTCCCCCCCCCCACCTGGACGCCGACATTTGCTGTGTTTTGCCCTCTGCGCATGCGCAGCGTTCTGCGCATGCGCAGAGGGCAAAACAAATGGCGGCGGCCAGGCAGGCCCGCCCCCCCCGTCCCGCTTAAAAAAAATCTGGTCACTTTAATGTAAGTATGTATGTATGTATGTATGTATGTATGTATGTATGTATGTATGTATGTGATTGTGACTGTTGCTTGTGTTGTTTTTATTTTTTTAATCACTATTTTATTATTGTTGTTTTTATAGTATTTTTTAAATATAGTATTCAGTTGTTCTTATATATGTTGTAAGCCGTCCTGAGTCCCCAGGGAGTAGGGCGGCCTATAAGAATCGCAAAATAAAATAAAAAATAAATAAAAATAAAATATATTTTTAAAAAACATTTTATTGTACACCGCCCAGAGTCCCTCTTTGAGGGAGATGGATGGTTCAGAAATGTGAAAAATAAATAAATAATTCCCCCTCCCCACCCCAATGCAAAAAAAAAAATAGACTTTGATTTTGGTTCAAATTGTTTTGCACAGGATCTGGGATCACAAAAGCGATCCTGAGCTGCACCTTTCACATCCCCGATTTATGCCATTGCTTAGTTTGCCAAAATGGGATTCAGGAGAGAGAGAGAGGAGAGAGAGAGAGAGGGAGAGAGGAGAGAGAGAGGGAGAGAGGGAGGGAGAGAGGGAGAGAGGAGAGAGGAGAGAGAGAGAGAGAGAGAGAGAGAGAGAGAGAGAAGCTTTGACCATGTTTTTTGGGGAAACTTCTAATTTGATCTAAATGCATTAGGGCAATGTTTCTCAATCTTGGCAACTCCACTCCCAGAATTCCTGAGCCAGCATGCTAGCTGTAGAATTCTGGGAGCTGAAGTCTGGAAATTGTGTATTAGACCAGTGGTTCTCAACCGTTTATTCACCACAGATCCCCTTTAAATACCTTTTGTGGCCATGGCCACAGATGACCAAGACTTAACTTAAGATTTTAATCAATCAATCAATTAATCAGAATAGATCTGGAAGGGACCTTGGAGGTCTTCTAGTCCAACCACCTTCTCAAGCAGGAGACGCTATACCATTTCAGATAGGTGGCTGTCCAGTCTCATCTTAAAAGTCACCCACAACCTCTGAAGGCAAGCTGCTCCACTGGTTAATTGTCCTCACTGTTAGGAAGTCTCCACTACTCAGCCTTCCATCCTTCTGAGGTCGGTAAAATGAGGACCCAGATTGTTGGAGGCAATATGCTGACTCTGTAAACCACTTAAGAGAGGGCTGTAAAGCACTATGAAGCGGTATATAAGTCTAAGTTCTATTGCTATTGCTACTGCTTCACGGACCCTCTGTGACAACACTGCAGACCTCCAGAGTTCCACTGCATTAAACAATGCTGTTTTTTAAAGAAACATTTTACCTTCTAGTGCAGGGGCTATGTTTTTGCAATCCACTGCAGAACAGTCCGTGTTTCTTTACACTGTAGCATGATCTAGTTAGAAAATGAGTGTAGTCCCTGGAGCTTAAAGACCTCAGGTAATTCAAAAATAAGCAAGTCAAGCAGCAGATGACTTAAAGTAAATGAACCAGGCAGTGTACTAAGGAAAAAGTTGGGAAGAATGGATCTGTCAAGTTCAATTTTATTCATTTTCTCAGTTTTCCAGCCTTGAGTTAATTTGGTCCCCTTCTTCATGCAGTTGGCAAACTGTTTCAAAACCCAGCCAACCAACTGCCAATGCTCCAGTGGATTTTTTTTAAATCACAGTTTTCTCTTTAATGTTGACTGCAAACAGTTTTTCCCTGATGTAATGTCATCTGTGTGTGCCGTTTGCCCTTTTATGCCTTCTGCATACTTTTAACAAATAGATTTTCAAAGGAAGAGGATAATGGATTTTGGCAGCCCGATGTCTTTTAATTTGTGTCTACATTGGGGAAGTTTAATTTAGGTATGCTTGTACTGAAATGCAAATCAAGTGATTTTTTTTGTCATCCCTAAGCAGAGGATAGCTCTCCATATGTTTTTAACTATAATTCACATAATCCCCCATTCACATGGCTAATTACTGGAGCTTATAGGAGCTGTTGAGAGCCCCTTTGGGGTAATGGTTAAGGTGCTGGCTTAGCAACCAGGAGCCTGTGAGTTCTAGTACCACCTTAAGCAAAAAAGGTGGCTGGGTGACTTTGGACCAATCACCAGGTGACTTTGAGTTCTAGTCCCACTATAGGCATGAAAGCCAGCTGGCTGACTTTGGTCAATCATCAGTTGACTCTGAGTTCTAATCCCACCTTTGGAATGAAAGCCACTTTGGAGACTTGGGGGTCAGTCACTTTCTTTCAACCCAACCCATCTCAGGGGGTTGTGTAGAAAATAAGTGGAAGAAGGAATATTATGCATGTTCACTGCTTTGAGTTTCTTATAAAGTAATCACGGTGAGATAAAAATCAAATAAATAAATAGAATTGGTGATTCAAATTTCTAGTACGAAATGAGTCAAACCAAATTTGTGATTCAAGGTATGGACCAGACCAGTTTGATTGGGGTTGCTTTGAAGTTGCATCTATAAAAGTCTTGAACATAGGACACTACAATGGGGGGGGGACATCAGAACGCTGGCAGGCGTTTCGTTTTTTTGCACATAGAATGGAAATAGAAAGGGTTTCTATCTCATTAACTCTACATAGTCCTAGTTCAGGGATCGGCAACCTTAAACACTCAAAGAGCCACAAAGGTCCTAACTGGAAGCCCCCCATTCAATTCTGGAGCTGATTGGAAGTCTGGTTCCTACTGGTGCTGTGCGGGACACCGCACTGGTAGGAGCCCTGTGATAACATCATTTTTAGGTGCTTTTTTCCGGCTTCTCCGCGTCCTGAGCTGTCGGAAAAAAGCCCTCCTACCCGCCCTTGTTTCAATATCGACCTTTATTCTTCCTCCGAAGCACAGCTGAGAAGCTCCTCAGCTGTGTTTCAGCTTGTAATGTCGTTCTAGGCATGCGTGGAAGTGAAATTGCCCGATGGAACGCGAGTTCACTTCTGTGCATACTCACGATGCGCACCGGTAGCTAAAATAACGAACCCTCTGCTGGTTCCCCCACCATAGAGTCTCCTTCTAGCGTGGCGTCCTTTTTCCTCTACCAGTCCTAATTGAAAGCCCTATCAATTGTGGAGCTGACCAGAAAACCCGCCCCTTGCCATAGAGTCTCCTCCTGGCATGCCCTGTTTCCCCTCCTCTCAAAATTGTGGTGCCGACTGGCAACAGGGAGCCGCAGCAGAGGGATGAAAGAGCCACATGCGGCTCCAGAGCCGCAGGTTGCTGACCCCTGTCCTAATTGAATGTCTTCAAACATTTCAGTATAATAAAATGTTTGAAATTTTTTCTTCACCTTTTGCAAGGCAGAGGAATACAGAACAGAATAGAACAGAACAGAACAACTTTATTTGGCCAAGTGTGATTGGACACACAAGGAATTTGTCTCCAGTGCAGAAGTTCTCAGTGTAGATGTAAAGCAACAGAATAATAATAATAATAATAATAATAATAATAATAATAATAATAATAATAATAATAATAATAATAATAATAATAATAATAATAATAATAATAAAGTGACACTGATAGACTTTACCTGCCCAGAAAATCAGGTGGCAGAGGACTACTACAAGTAAAGCAAACAGTTGAAGAAGAAAAGCATGCATTGGCGGATTATTTAAAAGAAAGTCAAGAACATCTATTAATTGAAGTAAAGAACAAAAATCTACTGAAGGTCCAACAGACGAAACAAGAATACAGAAAAAATGTGATAAAATCAAGAATGGAGAGTTGGCAAAATAAAGCATTACATGGCCAATTTCTGGAAAAAATAAAAGACAAAGTGGACAGTGAAAAAACTTGGTTATGGTTAACATCTGGTACTTTAAAGAAAGAAACAGAATCATTGATCCTGGCCGCACAAGAACAGGCAATTCGTACAAATGCCATAAAGGCCAAAATTGATAAATCTTCAAATGATGCTAAATGCAGATTATGCAAGGAAGCTGATGAAACTGTAGCCCATGTGCTCAGCTGCTGCAAGAAAATCGCACAGACTGATTACAAATTACGACACAACTCTGTTGCACAAATGATCCACTGGAATTTATGCAAAAATTATAACATCCATACTGCTACAAACTGGTGGGAACACAAGCCTGAAAAAGTCACTGAAAATCAGATGGTCAAGATCTTGTGGGATTTTCGTATACAAACAGACAAGGTACTGGCGCATAATACACCAGACATCACGTTGGTCGAGAACAACAAGGTGACTATAATTGACATTGCAATACCAGGAGATAGCAAGGTCGATGAAAAGGAACACGAAAAAATTGCAAAATACCAGGACTTAAAAATTGAAATCCAACGATTATGGCACAAACCAGCAGTGGTAATTCCAGTAGTGATTGGAACACTGGGTGCTATCCCAAAAGCACTGGAATTACATTTAAAACAGCTCAAAATTGACAAAATCACCATCAGTCAAATGCAGAAAGCCGCACTGCTCGGTTCCGCACATATACTTCGAAAATACATTACGACTTCCTAGGCCCCTGGGTGGGGCTCGACTAGTAATCAATGCCAAATCCGGCGAAACAACTGGCCGCTGTGATACAATTGTATAATAATAATAATAATAATAATAATAATAATAATAATAATAATAATAATAATAATAATAATAATAATAATAATAATAATAATAATAATAATAATAATAATAATAATAATAATACTATAGCCATACAACATAGGTAAATATCTTAACTATAAGACAGCACTGTGAGGATTAGGTGTTCAGCAGAGTGATTGCACAAGGGAAAAATGTCTCTATGTCTAGTTGTTTTGATATGCAATGCCCCGTAGTGGCGTCCCAAGGGGAGGAGTTGAAACAGTCGATGTCTAGGATGTGAGGGGTCTGTAAATTTTCCCACTGGCCATGAGAGATCCTGAGGTATGTGCTGAACCAATTAAAAAAGTGTCCTACTACTTTTAAAAAATAAAAAAGAAACAAGTCACAACTGGTTTTGCACTTGAGTTTAATGTTGGCATAGCATGAAAGAGTAGCCACTGACATAATCTTGCATAGTAATAATAATAATAATAATAATAATAATAATAATAATAATAATAATAATAATAATAATAATAATAATAATAATAATAATAATAGTAACAGAGTTGGAAGGGACCTTGGAGGTCTTCTAGTCCAACCCCCTGCTTACGCAGGAAACCCTACATCACTTCAGACAAATGGTTATCCAATATCTTCTTAAAAACTTCCAGTGTTGGAGCATTCACAACTTCTGGAGGCAGGCTGTTCCACTGATTAATTGTTCTAACTGTCAGGAAATTTCTCCTTAGTTCTAAGTTGCTTCTCTCCTTGATTAGTTTCCACCCATTGCTTCTTGTTCTACCCCCAGGTGCCTTGGAGAAAAGTTTGACTCCCTCTTCTTTGTGGCAGCCCCTGAGATATTGGAACACTGCTATCATGTCACCCCTGGTCCTTCTTTTCATTAAACTAGACATACCCAGTTCCTGCAACCGTTCTTCATATGTTTTAGCCTCCAGTCCCCTAATCATTTTTGTTGCTCTTCTCTGCACTCTTTCTAGAGTCTCAACATCCTTTTTACATCGTGGCGACCAAAACTGTATGCAGTATTCCAAGTGTGGCCTTACCAAGGCATTATAAAGTGGTATTAACACTTCGCGTGATCTTGATTCTATCCCTCTGTTAATGCAGCCTAGAAGTGTGTTGGCTTTTTTGGCAGCTGCTGCACACTGCTGGCTCCTATTTAAATGGTTGTCCACTAGGACTCCAAGATCCCTCTCACAGTTACTACTGTTGAGCAAGGTACCACATATACTGTACCTGTGCATTTTGTTTTTCTTGCCTAAATGTAGAACCTTACTTTTTTCACCATTGAATTTCATTTTGTTTGAAAGCGCCTAATGTTCAAGTCTGTCAAGATCCTTCTGTATCTTGAGCCTATCTTCTGGAGAGTTGGCTATTCCTGCCAGTTTGGTGTCATCTGCAAATTTGATGAGTTCCCCATCTATCCCCTCGTCCAAGTCATTGATGAAGATGTTGAAGAGTACTGGGCCTAAATAGTAGCATACAGTAGTCTTCTGACTCTAATCATTGGGTTTTCGAGATACTAGAATGGTTGTGATAGGAAGTTTCACCCCTCCTGGGAAGAACTGTCTACTGGAGTTGTTGTTTCTTTTTATCTCAGATTCATCTATGTGGCCTATAAATAGTCCTCTTTTCCATGTAATCATTTATCAGAGAAGAAGACAATATACATTTCTGCAGGATGACCCTCCTTTCTTTTCATAAATTTAGACCACACAGAGAGTTGCCAGGTTTGAAAAATGTGTCTGAATTGATAGCAGCTGAAAGTTACTAACCTTTTTAAAAAAGTAATTTTTATTAAAATTATCATTGCATATATATATATACAGAGAGAGGGGGGGAGGGAGGGGGGAGGGAGGGAGGGAGGGAGGGAGGGAGGGAGGGAGGAAGGAAGGCGGAATAAACTAAAAGAAAAGAAATATATAAAGAAGTGAATTACAATCTTCATGAACACAAGTTAAATTTTTTCAGTAACTTTTCATCTCTTCTTAATTTACAGTCAATTATCTCTTCATCCCATGTCCCATCTCCTAGCTATGAATAAATTTATAAAGCACTGTCATTTCAATCCTAGTGTCAGCAAAAGTCTACTAAGGGTTGCCAGAAATAGCAACATATCTATTTTAACTTTGATCAAATAAACCAACTTTATATTCCTCCCCTTTACTTCTAACAATCTTATTCTTTACTCTAGTCAAACAATGTCCTAGAAGTTGATTACTTTTCAATTCCCCCCCCCCCGCTTCTCATAAGATTAATCCAAGCTTTAACACCCTCTTTTTTTGTAAACGCAACGTAAAATAATTATCTAGGTCCCTTCGTTGGTTTATTATTTGTAATTCACTTTTGATTTTTTAAGCATCAACCAATTTCTCATAACTCTCATATATTGAGAATGGTGGATTAGACAAGGGCCTTATTCTACATGTGAGGCTCTGTTGCTGAGATACACTTTTTCTGCATGAGATACAGTGTTTGTGAACATGAACCAAAGCTGCATAGTGTTAGAAGGAGGTATATATTGGCGGCATCCTCCGAGGCAATGGAATAAGATGAGAGTTTTTTCCCCTTCTGCCTGGAAGGGAACAGGCTTGTGACAAAGAGAAAAAACAAGAATATTACATGGAGAAAGTCGCAGAGGAATTGTGTCAGATATGTTGTGCATGGCTGCTTATGACTTGTAACCCCGAAGTACATTTTAACAGTACGAGTTAACAACCAGATGGTTGAATATTCAGGATGCTTTGGCTGTCAAAAGCCAGGCTCTGGGGAGATTAGATGTCACATGCAAGGTCACGGCTACGTAATGATTTTCTTTCCAAATAGCAAAGGCATTTGTTGGCTGCCATCGAGTTGGAGAGGAGGAACACTGGCAAATAATGACTTCAGAATGTGAATTTCCCCCAGGTTGCTGTACATGATCACATCACAGGACAAACCATTACCCTGAATGTCTTGTTTTGCATCAGTAAACGTGTAGCTTCCAAATTACAGGAAGGAGCAGGTCCACATAGGTTGCAAGGAGAGTGATTCTTGTTACTGAGGTAAAAAATCCTCAGTTCCTTTTTTCTATTGTAGCTAGTAAAATTGCTGCACTAAGCGAAAAGAGAAGCGTAAAGTCCCTATTTGCTAACTGCGTAAAACTGTATTGTTTGTATCGAGCGGTTTGCTCATAATTTAGCTGCATGATCTTGAGAGGTCCCAAAGAGCTCAGAAAAAAAGGGAAATTGCCCTACACACAAATCACCACGTTAAAAGTATACGGCATCCTTAGGGTATACACCTCAAAATGGCACAGTGAATTGGGAAATTCACCCAAAGTTGAAAATCTGACTATATTCCAGGACCTGGAACAAACTCTTAAAATGTTAAATGTTTTGTTGAAGTGCAGCAGCTGAGGGGTTGGGTGCATCTTCAGGGAAAAGTCAGTGGTATCAAAACGGCAGCATCCAGGATGTGGTTGGAATCTTGCCCCTTTTAATATATGTGCCTTAAAAAGGACAGGGCTTTAATTGACACCATATTGATGTTATTGACATGGCCTTCTCCCTATGGATGTCTCGGTAGGGATTTGTTTCCTAAAATGTGAATTTTGATTCCCTTTTTTTTTTTCAGGATTACATTTATGTCAGTAGTGTTTGAATTGAGACTTTAAGTTTTGAATCATTTTGCTCCTGGCCTACCAATGTATTCCTTCATCAGGCAAGGAAGAGGTTAAACAAACACAAACATGGTTAAGGAGAAAAAAAATGAGATAAACTGTGAGATAGCTCTCTATTATCTATAAAGAGATAATAGAGTCCTTCGGGAGTTGGGCGGCATATAAGAATAACAAAATAAATAAATAAATAAATAAATAAATAAATAAAAGGAGAATATTTGTAGCTCAGGCTTCAAATGAGGGGTCCTTGTTGCTCTCAGAGCTTGGTTGTTTTCTTGCAGATGTTTCATTAGCCAAACTAGGTAAGTGCACTGATGATGTTACCCAGTTTGGTGAAACATCTGCAAGAAAATAACCCAGCTCAGAGAGCAACAACGACCCCTCATCTCTAAGTTCTACATCAATCGCTTCCAATAGATGCAGAATCAAGTAGAGAAGGTCACTCCCTGTTTATGTGGTGATGGAAGCAATGTCAGCAGTCAAATGAGAAGACGAAAAACAAATATAACTACTTCAGTAGTAGAATTTATCCTATCGCATTGTGGAAGGAGGCAGGGACAAGGAGAAAGAAGGAAGAAAACACTGCCATCCATTTCTGTCATTCTATTTGGCCTAGTAATGGTGTTCTAGGGCGAAAAGCCCCGAGGCTTTGGATTTAGTGGCATTGACTTTTAGTTCTCAAGAGATCTGGCAAGATTGCTTTATCCATTATTTTCTTAATACTAATCTATAGTGGCTCCTTAACAACAGCAGTGTCTGGGTGTCACTAATATCCTTAAGCTTCCTTGCATCTAGGAATGAATTGATAGAGACTGACAGACAACCAGACAGATATCCAGACAGACAGACACTTCCCCATGCCCCCACATTTTTGGCCAGTAATGTTCCTCTGAAATGTCTATAAGAAGGGCATATCTTTTTTCCTTGTCAGGAGCTGTAGTGAACATTTTCCTAATGGTGAGAGCAATCAATCAATGGAATAGCTTGCCTTCAAAAGTTGTGGGTGCTCCATCACTGGAGGCTTTCAGAAAGAGACTGGACAACCCAGAGGTGGGTTCCTCCCGGTTCGGACTGGTTAGCCCGAACTGCTAGCAACCCGCTGGTTACGTCACGATGACGTCACGGAACCGTTTCTGTCGGTGCCAGTCCGTGGGCGCCGCCATCTTTTTTTGAATTTTTATTTATTTATTTATTATTTATTTTTTCTTCTTCTGAGCATGCGCAGAAGCCAAGTTTCCAGCACTTTGCATGTGGTCGCCATCTTGTTTTTGGCTTTTTTTCCCCTGGCACTGCGCATGCGTGCGTGTGTGCCCACAAGGTGCGGCCATGTAGCACGGGAGGAAGCGAACCAGCAGCGAGGTAAGTTAGAACCCACCCCTGGGACAACCGTTCGTCTGAAATTGTATAGGGTCTTCTTCTTGAGCAGGGGGTTGGACTAGAAGACCTCCGAGGTCCCTTCCAACACTATTAGTCTATGTTCTATGTTTTTTTAGGAAGCCTGAGGACCACAATGGGCAGATGTTGATGTCACAAACTGGGTAGATTTCCCTTACTGTGGTTTTATTTTATTCCTTTCTACACGGTCTGTTTTTAGGTGGCAAAGGATTGTAGTTTGCACTGCTGATTCGATGGGCTTGAGTGTTCAGAAGCACAGGGTGTGTGCAAAAGAGCAAGCTGAGGGCTACATGCAATCCTCCAACTGTAGCCTCTGTCTCAACAATATTTTTATGAGTGTGTTTTGCTTTGAGAAACACAATGGTATGAAAGAGATGCTGCAGTTGGAAAGTAACGTAGTGAATCAAAGATACGAGATCTCAGATAGCTTTACCTTGAATTACAATTGAACAAATCATAGAGATAAACATGGTGCAATGGGCGGCTCATTGTGAGAACTTTGTGGTTGTGTCCCTTCTGGGATGAGGACAATAGCTATGGAGTCTGAAGGATATACATATACATCAAGGGTGGGTTCTAACTTACCTCGCTGCTGGTTTGCTTCCTCCTGCACCGCATGGGCACGTCTTGTGGGTGCGCCTTGTGGGCGCGCACATGCGCAGTGCCGAAAAATCCCCCCCCCAAAAAAGGCAAAAACAAGATGGCAACCACATGCACAGTGCTGGAAACTCGGCTTCTGCACATGCTCAGAACAAAAAAAAATTCAATAAAATAAAAACAAATAAAAGCAGCCAAAAAAACAAGATAGCGACCACATGCACAGTGCCGGAAACTCAGCTTCTGCACATGCTCAGAAGAAAAAAAATTCAAAAAAAAGATGGCGGCGCCTATGGACCGGCACTGACCGAACCGGTTCCGTGACATCATCGTGATGTCACCAGTGGCTCGCTACCGGTTCGGGCAAACCAGTATGAACCAGGAGGAACCCACCTCTGATATACATATCCTTCAGACTTGATTAGGGGACTGAAGGCTAAAACATATGAAGAACGGTTGCAGGAAATGGGTATGTCTAGTTTAATGAAAAGAAGGACTGGGGTAACATGATAGCAGTGTTCCAATATCTAAGGGGTTGCCACAAAGAAGAGGGAGTCAACTTATTCTCCAAAGCACCTGAGGGCAGGACAAGAAGCAATGGATGGAAACTAATCAAGGAGAGAAGCAACCTGGATCTAAGGAGAAATTTCCTGACAGTTAAAGCGATTAATCAGTGGAACGGCTTTCCTCCAGAAGTTGTGGGTGCTCCAACACTGGAGGTTTTTAAGAAGAGATTGGACAAGAGATTTGTCTGGAATGGTATGGGGTCTCCTGCTTGAGCAGGGGATTGGACTAGAAGATCTCAGGTCCCTTCCAACTGTTATTCTGATATTTATTCCTTGATTGAAGGAGAATCATACAAAAAGCAGGAGTCATTTGAAATGCAGACTGGGTGCATTACAAACAGATGCATGCACTCGGTGGTAATGTGTTGAAAATAAAGCCACATTTCTCTAAAGAGGCTGAATTCTTCAGGAAATCCTTGATGCATTAACCATGCAAAACGCCTTCAGGGTCCATCAGCTGCCAAACACATGTGGCCAAGTGAAGCACCATCGCCGATCAACTGTGAATGGGTGGCACTTTAAAGCACAGTTGAGTTGGCTGCTTGGAAGAGTTGTCTTCAGACTGTTTTTTAGTTCTTGCCTAGAGCCCTTTTCTGTAGTGACATTTTTGAGCTCTCTCCGCACTGAAGACAGATAAACCTTGATTTTTTTCTGATTTTTTTTTAAATCGACAATTACAGAAGTACAATTACAGATGTGCAGAAATGGGTGAAGAACACCTTGCCCCCATAATACAAATAGTCCTCAACTTACGATCACAGTCGAGTCCAAAACGTCTGTTGCTAAGTGAGTTTTCCCTAATTTTATTTATTTATTTATTTATTATTATTTTTCTTATAGGCCGCCCAATTCCCGCGGGACTCAGGGCGGCATACAACACATGGCCTTTTTTTGCCACTATTAAGTGAATAACTGCAGTTGTTAAGTGACTCTGGCGTCCCCATTGACTTTACTTTTCAGAAAGTCACCAAAGGCGATCACACGATCTCGGGACACTGCAACCATCATAAGTATGAGCAAATTGCCAAGCACCTGAACTGTGATCATATGATCACGGGGATGCTGCAATGGTTGTTAAGTGTGAAAAACGCTCCTAAGTCACTTTTTTCAATGCCATTATAACTTTGAAAGGTCACAAAATGAATATTTATAAGTCAAGGACTACTGCACTCAACCCCATTGAATAGCAACCTAGAACTAAGGAGAATTTTCTGAACAGTCAGAACAATTAACCAGTGGAACAGCTTGATTTCAGATGTATTGGATGCTCCATCACTGGAGGCTTTTAAGAAGAGACTGGACAGCCACTTATCTGGAACGGTATAGGGCAGTGATGGCGAACCTTTTTTGGTTTGCATGCCAAAAGGGTGTGTGCGCGCACTAGCGCGTGCACACGTACCCACACTCATTCCCTCCTTCCCATGTATGCGCACTCCTCCCTGTGCTGCCCCCCTGTGCATGTGCACAATCCCCCCCACCCCCGCGCATGCGCACAGACCTCACTGAAGCCTGGGACAGTGAAAAAACGGCCCAATGGTGCTTCAGGGAAGCTTCCTGAAGCCCCGGAGTGCAAAAAACAGCACAACGAGCAAACCGGAAGTGCATTTTCTGAATTTCCGGTTTGCCCATTGTGCTGTTTTTCGCACTCCAGGACTTCAGGAAGCTTCCCTGGAGCCACCAGAGTGTAAAAAACAGTACAATGGGCAAACCGGAAGTTCGAAAAATGCACTTCCAGTTTTCCCGTTGTGTTGTTTTTTGCACTCCGGGGCTTTAGGGAAGTTCCCTGAAGCCTCCGGAGGGTGAAACGGCCTTCCCTAAGGCCGAAAATCAGCTGGCCAGCACGCACATGCGCACTGGAGCTGACATAGGGCAACGCCTCGCGTGCCTCTGTTATGGCTCCGCATGCCATCTGTGGCACGCATGCCATAGGTTCACCATCATGGGTATAGGGTCTTCTGCTTGATCAGGGAGCTGGTCCAGAAGACCTCCAAGGTCCCTTCCAAATCTGTTATTCTATTATAATTCACCTAACTTTACCTGGGCATTGCCTCCGGTTGGGACCATGGAATTATTATTTCTTTTGGTTTCTGAATTGAATTGGAAGGCAAAGAAAATGAAAACACTGTGTTTTTCAGCAAGAGAATTCATTTCTGAATGCTCTCAAGACTAGACAATAAAGGAAAATGTATAATACGATGCAGTGGAAGGGAGGCATCTTTTCATATTAGGAGCGTGGAGATTTACGAGGTCTTTAAGCTATTGGGAAGTGGAGGAAGTAGCAATATAATGCTTTCTTTCTTTTTTTAAAAAAAGTCCAAATTATGTTAAAGATAGACATTGATTTCCATATAGTAACAAAGTAAAGGAAATTATTGCTTTCTTCCTCTTTTCAAAGTACACAATGTAGCAGGAGGGGAGAGATTCATGATGAGCCAGCCATAAACCTTAGTTATGAGTCAGATGTGTCTACTGATTGTGTAGCTGAACAAGGCTTTTTGAACACATTAAAATTTAAACTCATATCCCATCCGGTCTCCATTTCAAAATTCCCTTCATTTACTAAGCATATGTCATTTGTGAGAGATGCTCTCTTCTTCTTTTGATTCAGATATTTCTCTCACCTGAGTTTGGCTCAACTTACAAACTTTGTATTTTTGCACATACAAGACAGTAATGAGCTGGTTACCAGATCTGAATTTTTGACCATGCCAAAGAAACACTATCCTCACCTACTTAGGCAGATTAGCGCAGGCATAGAGACCTTCGTATCTGCAACCAAATATATTATTTCACAACAACAACAACAACAACAACAACAACAACAACAACAACAACAACAACAACAACAACAGAGTTGGAAGGGACCTTGGAGGTCTTCTAGTCCAACCCCCTGCTTAGGCAGGAAACCCTACACTACTTCAGACAGATGGTTATCCAACATCTTCTTAAAAACGTCCAGTGTTGGAGCATTCACAACTTCTGGAGGCAGGCCAAACCTGAACTGAATGCAGTATTCCAAGTGTAGTCTTACCAAGGCATTATAAAGTGGTATTAACACTTCGCGTGATCTTGATTCTATCCCTCTGTTAATGCAACCTAGAACTGTGTTGGCTTTTTTGGCAGCTGCAGCACACTGCTGGCTCATATTTAAATGGTTGTACACTAGGACTCCAAGATCCCTCTCAGAGTTACTACTGTTGAGCAAGGTACCACATATACTGTACCTGTGCATTTTGTTTGATAAAATAAAATGTAAATAAAATTATTTAAAATATATTATTTCACAATAAAATAAAATAACAATAAAGACAAACTTAAGGGTCGAAGCTTATTGAGTCAGAAAATCAAGGTAGACTGCATATGTCCAGTCCATTTCCCCCTCTTTGATTCCACGCCATTCCTCCTGCCTCTTCTTTTTTTTAAAAAACAAAGCCTGCAATTCTTAACCACTGTCACTCCTGACAATCTTACAAGAGGTTGCTGATCAGGATATTTAACAGACCAGTGGTTTGCAAAGGATTGCAAGATAAATCCTCTTGAAGTGTACTTAAACTCTTTGGATCAGCTGCAGACCTCATTATCCTCACCTTTTTAAAGAATTGTTCTTTATTTCCATCTTTTTTAGGTGAGAACAAGAGTGACACATGATAATTAAGATTTACTCCAATATCTCTTGTGTTTTGGGTTGACTCTAGTATGTCAGATCCCTCGTGAGTATAAAACTCTGTGTTTCTGCTCTTGTTTTCTTCAACCTTTTCATGTGATTCCTTCTTGTCGTCTCTATCCAAACACATCAGCTGTCTCTTCTCTGTATATATCTTGTGTGGTCTGCTCAATTTATGAAAATAAACCCGTCTGGTGGTTGCCAGATCTAAAACCTCCCCTCAGTTGCTGTAATTAAATGTGCTTATTCAAGAAGTTTGGACAATATGGGAGTCACCATTCCAAGAATATCAGGGCAGGATGCATTTTGATTAGCTGCAATGATTTGTTTACAGCACTTGTTGGAAAATTAGAGTATTTAATTAGAACAAGAACAGGTAATCGCTGATCTCCCCCCCCCCCTTTCAAACCATAATGTGAAGCAGATTGTGGACTTTTTCTTTCTTTCCTTTTTTCTTTTTGCATGACATATTCCTATATATCACGGTGTGTGTCTCTTAGTTGATTCAGTGGGTTCTTTTCTAAAATATATAATAATACCGCTGACCTTTTCTAGCAGATTATGGGAGAATTGAGCTATTATGATGAATGATTGCAGATGTGTCTTACCACAAATGTTCTTGAGTCAATTTGAATACCCTGCCCCACCCCTCCCCAAGGTAGGGTTTTTCATATGCCCAGCCAGAAAGCTGCTACAACAGGGTGGCAAACATTTTTTTTTGTAATCCTACACTGCTGCTTAAGTGAATGGGAATGGGGAAAAAAAATGAAGAACAAGCTCAGTCCTTTTATACAGTACATTTTCAGCAGAAATTCTGAGTTTTTGCGGAAGGGGCGAACTTGTGGGATTTCTTTCTCTCTATAGCAGTGATGGTGAACCTATGGCACGCGTGCCACAGGTGGCACACGGAGCCATATCGGAGGGCACGCGAGGTGTTGCCCTATGTCAGCTCCAGCATGCATACGTATGCTGGCCAGGTGATTTTCGGCCTTGGGGAAGGCCATTTTGCCTCCGGAGGGTTCAGGGAAGTTTCCTGAAGCCCCGGAGTGCGAAAACCGGCCCAACGGGCAAAACGGAAGTACGGAAAAACGCACTTCCGGTTTGCCATTGGGCTGTTTTTTGCACTCCGGAGGGTTCAGTGAGGCCTTTGTGAATGCGGAGGGGGGGGGATGTGTGCGCATACGCAGGGGGCAGTGCGGGGGGTTGTGCGCATGTTTTGGGGGGAGGGAATGGTGTGGGCATGTGCACGCGCACTAGCACGCGCGCACACACCCTTTTGGCACGCGAACCAAAAACGGTTCGCCATCACTGCTCTATAGTTTTTCCCGCTGTAGACCTGATGGCTGTAACAGTGTCACAATGAGGGGAGTTCTCGACGTACGACCGCAATTGAGCCAAGGTTTTCTGCTGCTAAGTGAAACATTTATTAAATGAGTTTGCCTCCATTTTACCACCTTTCTTGCCGCAGTTATTAAGTGAATCACAGCAGCAGTTAAAATAGTCAAACTGTGAATCTGGCTTCACTATGGACTTTGCTTGTCAGAATGGGACCACGTAACCCCGGGACACTGCAACCATCATAAATGTGAGTCAACTGCCAAGCATCTGAATTTTGATCATGTGACCCTGGGGGTGCTACTAAGGTCGTAGGTGTGAAAATTAGTCATAAGTCACTCTTTTCAGTGCCGTTGTAACTTTGAACGGTCACTAAATGAATATGTTGTAAGTCAAGGACTACCTGTATAGTCCCTCCTGCTGTAGATCGGCTGGCCATAACAGTGTCACAATACATGATGTTCTTTTGCATCCTGGGGATTTAGGTTGTTGCAGATTGTCTTCCCAGCTTAGGTCATTATTGTGGATCTCATTCAACCACAACAATACACGAGCAAACAACAGATATAAACTTAAGGTAAACCGCTCCAAACTCGATTGCAGAAAATACGACTTCAGCAACAGAGTGGTCAATGCCTGGAATGCACTACCTGACTCTGTTGTTACATCCTCAAACCCCCAAAACTTTAACCTAAAACTGTCTACCGTGGACCTCACCCCATTCCTAAGAGGTCTGTAAGGGGGCGTGCATAAATGCATCAACATGCCTACCGTCCCTGACCTAATGTCCCTTTTTATTTGTATCCTTTTCATGTATTCAAAATCATGTTTATACTTTTATCTGTTATCTTATATATGCTTTACAAAATAAATAAAGAAATAAATGTTGAGCTATAATTCTGGATGGATGCAGATTGTTCTCGACTTATAATAGTTCATTTAGAGACTGTTCAAAGTTACAATGGCACTGGAAAAGGTGCCATTTTTCACCTGACCATTGCATCACCCCCATGATCATGTGATCAAAATCCAGATGTTGGACAATGAAGTCATATGTATGACAATTGTAGTGTCCTGGGGTCATTTGATCTCCTTTTGGGACTTTCTGACTGAGCAGTGATGGCGAACCTTCTTTGGTTCGCGTGCTAAAAAGGGGGCGGGGGTTGCGCGCACTAGCGCTCACACGCATGCCCACACCCATTCCCTCCCCCACTATGCATGTGCACAACAACCCCCCCCCATGTTGCCCCCTGCGCATGTGCACACACACCCCACCCCCACGCAAAGGCCTTACCGGAGCCTGGGACGGTAAAAAACGACGAAACGGGCAAACCGGAAGTTCGGAAAAACACACTTCCAGTTTGTCCGTTTCGTCGTTTTTGTATTCCGGGGCTTCAGGAAGCTTCCCTGAACCCTCCGGAGTGCAAAAAACAGCTCACCGGCAAACCGGAAGTGCGTTTTTCCGCACTTCCGGTTTGTCCATTTCGTCGTTTTTTGCATTCCAGGGCTTCAGGAAGCTTCCCCGAACCCTCCGGAGTGCAAAAAACAGCTCACCGGCAAAACGGAAGTGCGTTTTTCTGCACTTCCGGTTTGCCGGTGGGCAACGCTCACGTGCCCTCTGCTATGGCTCTGCGTGCCATCTGTGGCACGCGTGCCATAGGTTCGCCATCACGGGACTAGAGGCAAAGTCAGTTGGGAAGCTGGATTCATTTAACAACCAATGTTAGTAACTTAACCACTGTGGCAAGAAAGGTTGTAAAATGGGGCAAAATTCACTTAACTGTCTCACTTAACAACAAAAATCTTGGACTCAATTATGGTTGTATAAGTTGTTCTCCAACACTCTGGATGTATCATGCTAATTTTGAAGCAGGAAATTGTGTCTGTTGCTAAAGACGAATATTAACTCAGTTCATTGATTGCGAGTCCATAATGGCTTTACTGCTCTGCCTTTGATATTCTTCTAACATTTTGCGAATAGAACTGAGGACATGTTTATTTATTTATAGAGGCATTTATGTGTCAGGTACTCCATTATAATCACAATAAGGTGACCATAAAGCAGAATAAAAACACAAGCCAATGCCACTAGGCAGTTAACACCTGCTCTCAAGTTGTTTTCTGCCATATGTAAGGTTCTCCACTCCAAACACTCTGGGACAAAGTACCGCTCTTATTGGTTTCCTAAATGCTAAAGAGGAGGAGAACATCTTGGCCTTGGGGGCAAGAGTTACAAAATGAAGGTAAATACACATGTCCCAGGATAATGTTGCAGGATCCAATTTGAGTCGGTCACCAGGGCACAAAGATTTATTATTCCAAGTTCTGGGTGGGTTCGTGCTGCAGCCTATCAGGGATGATCAGAGAGAGAAGTTTCTTGATGGTGGCAACCAACACAAGGTGAAAACTTGGGAGAATAAACATTTGGTTCCGGTGATAGACTCAGATTGGATCCTGCAAGATGCAACATCCTTTGCTTCCCACCCCAAATTTCCTGCAGGGTGAAACCCACTTGTCTAACAAAGGTCGGTGGGCAGATTCCATGCAGAGCGGAAGTTCCCCCAAAGAGTGAGGAACAGTGTCACAAAGGGCTTTATAGATGATAACAGCACCTGAAAATGAACTCAGGAACTTATCAATAATTGGAACAGTCCCTGCAACATACTGTAGGTACTGTTTTGCGAAACCACTTTCACTCACCAACAGTGAGGTGAGTGGCTTTCTCTGTGCCAGCTACTCTATAACACAATAACAGAGTTGGAAGGGACCTTGGAGGTCTTCTAGTCCAACCCCTTGCTCAGGCTGGAAAGCCTATACCATTTCAGACAAATGGTTGTCCAATCTCTTTTTAAAAGCCTCCAGTGTTGGAGCATTCACAACTTCTGGAGGCAAGTTGTTCCACTGATTAATTGTTCTAACTGTCAGGAAATTTCTCTTTAGTTCTAAGTTGCTTCTCTCCTTGATTAGTTTCCACCCATTGCTTCTTGTTCTACCCTCAGGTGCTTTGGAGAATAGTTTGACTCTCTCTTCTTTGTGGCAACCCCTGAGATATTGGAACACTGCTATAATGTCACCCCTAGTCTTTCTTTTCATTAAACTAGACATACCCAGTTCCTGCAACCATTATTCATATGTTTTAGCCTCCAGTCCCCTAACCATATTTGTTGCTCTTCTCTGCACTCTAGAATCTCTTGCTTCTTAGTCATCTTCAATGACAGCCCTATGACATGTCGCCAAAGTCTCACTTTCTTTTTTTAAAAAAATCACAGCTGGTGGACTAGCAGGCCTACATCTCCATGTGTGGCTGGCTCTTCTTTAGAAAGTTCAAGGATTGAAAGAAGAGATATATGGATTTTTATAGACGTCACTGCCCTTTTTTTTAAAGTACCCTAAGCTATTACCCTACATTGTGAAGTGTTAGACAAAGTTCCCTGGATTTGCAGGATTTGAACAATGGGTATCAAGTTCCCTACTTGAGCAGGAGGTTGGACTAGAAGACCTCCAAGGTTCCTTCCAACTCTGTTATTGTGTTATTGCTTCAAGCAAAATATGGAGGCAACTTTGGGAATCCTATTTTCCATTCCTTGCCCTCCAGATCATAAAACAAACGAAGAAATAAAAGATCAACTGAACAGCTAACCTTAAATTCTGGAACAATCCGAAAGAAACCAATGGAAGCTCTGCCTGGCCAAATTCACTTCTGCATTAAATGTGAGGACTTTATCTAAGACTAATAGCACTTTACTTACCGGGTATATACCGCTTCATAGTGCTTTACAGCCCTCTCTAAGCGGTTTACAGAGTTCAGCATATTGCCCCCAACAATCTGGGTCCTCATTTTACCGACCTCGGAAGGATGGAAGGCTGAGTCAACCTTGAGCCTGGTGAGATTTGAACAGCTGAACTGCTGAACTAGCAGTCAGCCTGCAGTCGCAGCATTTAACCACTGCACCACTTCAGCTAGTTACAGGTACAAGGATGGCTGCTACACCAATGGAATCTGTGTGTTTACCTGATTGTTTAGAGTAGGGGTGGGGAACCATGGCTCCTTTATGACCTGTGGACTCCATGTTGGCTCTGGAATTCTGGGAGTTGAAGTCCACAGGTCACAAAGGGCCATAGTTCCCCACCCCTGGTTTAGAACAAGATATGTAAAATGGCTTCGGCCTGACATCTTTAAAAATAGCAAAGTCTCCTCCTCCCCCAAAGAAAGTTGGATGGCAGTCATGTGACAGGAAGATGGGTAGAAAATAAATGTAATAAATAAATTTTCAAAAAGGTACCTGGAAAGGAAGGAGAATATTTATTTATTTATTTATTATTTTATTTGTGAGATTTATATACCGCCTCACAGTGCAAGCACTCTCTAAGCGGTTTACACCAGTAAGCAATGTATATTTATATTGCCCCCAACAATCTGGGTCCTCATTTTACCTACCTCGGAAGGATGGAAGGCTGAGTCAACCTTGAGCCTGGTGAGATTTGAACCGCTGACCTGCGGATCACAGTCAGCTAAAGTGGCCTGCAGTACTACCTCTAACCGCTGCGCCACCTCGGCTCTTAAAATGGTTGATAATATCTCGGACTGTAAGAAGAACAAACCATTCAAGCTCAGATGAAGTAAAATCAGACAGCTCACTGGAAACGCTAATAATGAAACAAAGCTTAGCCAGTTTGAGCACAGAAGGCAAAAACGAGAGTCCTCAGGCTCACACCAGACAAGGCAACTAGATACTATCCCTGATGACACAATCATGTTTTTACAAGAACTCCGAGAAGCAGTTACTGAGAGATGCCCATTGGGTCATAAAGGATTAGAAACACAGTAACTCAGCAATAACAATAGCAGTAATGCGCCTTCTCCTATCATTTGGTCTGCACCACTGTTGTACAGATTCTTTGCTCTGGATTTGTAATGCACACCAGGACTTAAATCTGTTATAAAATCACAGGGTTTTTTTTGCTGGAGCATACTTGGAAGAAGTGATGTTTCAAGATCTCTGTTTTCTATAGAGACTGTGAATGTCTTTCTTTCTTTCCCTCCCATGATGGGAGGGTTAAGGCTAGAGTCCCATCTTCCTTCCTTCCTTCCTTCCTTCCTTCCTTCCTTCCTTCCTTCCTTCCTTCCTTCCTTCCTTCCTTCCTTCCTTCCTTCCTTCCTTCCTTCCTTCCTTCCTCCCTCTTTCCTTTCGCCTTCCCCTGCCTCCACCTCCCATCTCCTTCCCTCCCTCCCCCTCCCTCCCTCCTTTCCCATTCCCCTGCCTCCACCTCCCATCTCCTTCCCTCCCCCTCCCTCCCTCCTTTCCCCTTCTGCTCCCCTCCCCCTTCTGCCCCCCCTTCCCCTGCCTCCCCTTCCTTCCTTCCTTCCTTCCTTCCTTCCTTCCTTCCTTCCTTCCTTCCTTCCTTCCTTCCCCCTCTTCCCCTTCCCCTTCCCCTTCCCCTTCCCCTTCCCCTTCCCCTTCCCCTTCCCCTTCCTGCCCCTCCCATCTCCTTCCCTCCCTCCCTCCCTCTATCTTTTAAGCCTTGTGGTAGGAAAAAAACCCCATAGTTTCATTATTTGGCTACCAAGGATAGCATCAGTTGGCAGTTCCCTTTCAGTCATTTTGTTCCCCGTTGGGTTAATTCTTGGAACAATTCCCATAGCTTAGGTGACCTCTGACCCAAGCAAGGCTTGTTCCCTTCAATATGCTCTTTGTAGTCAGATGCCAAATACTGGCAAAGCTCTCAGACGTTGGCTTCACATCCAGCTTGGGGATGTCTTTCAGATCCATCTCTGATCTGTCACATGTTCAATACACTCTTGGGGGAAAGACAAGCTCCTTTGTTCTACAGTGTTTGGCAGAGAAATATTGCAGTAATTATACTCCTTAGACTTCTTGGATGTTGCTGCCCTCATCTTCTCTCCCACAGTTCTGTGAAAGCAGCTTACTACATGAGTAAAAAATAAACGTCATAAATGAATAATCATTTCCTTCATTTTACAAGGTAATTAAACTGGTTGGATGCAGGCTTAACAGTTTAGATGACCCTGGTGTTCTGCAATAAGATTATTTTATTTTATTATTTTATATTTATTTGTTTGTCAAACATGTACAAGATAGCAGGTACAGGTATAAACATAAACATAAACAAAGTAAGTACAGAAAGACAGGGACGGTAGGCACGCTGGTGCGCTTATGCACACCCCTTACAGACCTCTTAGGAATGGGGTGAGGTCTACTGTAGACAGTCTAAGGTTAAAGTTTTGGGGGTTTGGGGAAGAAACCACAGAGTCAGGTAGTGCATTCCAGGCATTGATCACTCTGTTGCTGAAGTCGTATTTTCTGCAATCAAGTTTGGAGCGGTTTACATTAAGTTTGTATCTATTGTGTGCTTGTGTATTGTTGCGGTTGAAGCGGAAGTAGTCACTGACAGGTAGGACATTGTAGTAAATAATTTTATGTACTACACTTAGGTCGGATCGAAGGCGACGTAGTTCTAAATTGTCTAAGCCCAGAATTTCAAGTCTGGTGGAATAAGGTATTCTGTTGCGAGCAGAGGAGTGGAGGACTCTTCTCGTGAAATATTTCTGGACTCTCTCTATTGTATTAATGTCCGATATGCAGTGCGGTTAAGCACCATGCTCAAAATTTAAATTTTATTTAAATTTTATTTAAATTAAAATTAAAATGTGATTAAGCACCATGCTTAAAATTTAAGAAGCTGTATCTTGCATTAGGTCAGGTTACTTGTCTAGTGAGGTTAGTGCAGGGGTGTCAAACTATTTCATTGAGGGCCGCATCAGGGTTGTGTTTGACTTCGGGGTGGGTGGGGGGCGTGGCCAGCTCGACGTCACTCATCAAGGGTCCGTTTTCGGCCCCTCCGAGCTTCATTTTCGCTGGCAGAGGGCTGCATGCGGCCTCCTTGGACTCCATTTTCACTGGCAGAAGCACCGCAGGCTGGTCCTTCGCTGTTTCCAGGACCATCCCGCGGGCCAGATCTAAGCACCCTGCAGGCTGGATCCGGCCTGCGGGCCTTGAGTTTGACACTCCTGGGTTAGCGGTATGCAATATTGGGGAGCAAGGATCACATTTGGCTATTCAACAGTATATCAAGAGTTGCAGCTGTTAATAAAGGGAATATTTATTTATTTATTTATTTTGTTATTCTTATATGCCGCCCAACTCCCGAAGGACTCAGGACCCGAATATGTACTTAATACTACATGTGTTAACAGCGGCTAGAATGACTAATTCTGTAAAAATGGTTTACTAAATGGATAAGTAAGCGCTATTGTCACTATATGTTTATCAATGTTATGATGAGATATCATTTTTACTATATGATGACTACTAATGTTATGAAAGCTATTGTTATTATGATGATGATTCTTACTCAAAACAACTATACCCAGGGAACACACTTTATATAGATATTGAAATTTTCGCTCTTTCTATAAAGAAAAGAAAAAGAAAAGAAAAGTTCAGCTGTTGGAACTGGGCTGCGAAAATCCAGAGGCCCACGAGACGGTACAAAACCAATACGGATAGTCCTTGACTTCTGACCACAATTGAGCCCAACATTTCTGTTGCTAAGTGAGATGGTTGTTAAGTGAATTTTGCCCCATATTACAACCTTTCTTGTCATACTTGTTAAGTTAATCACTGCAGTGGTTAAGTTAGTAACATGGCTGTTAAGTGAATCTGGCTTCCCCATTGACTTTGCTTGTCAGAAGGTCACAAAAGGAGACCACCTGACCCCGGCATACTGCAACCATCATAAATATGAGCCAGTTACCAAGCATCTGATTTTTGATCAGGTGACTACGAGGATGTTGCAAGACTTTCATAAGTGTGAAAAATGGTCATAACTCACTTTTTTCTAGTGCCGTTGTAACTTCAAACGGTCACTAAACGAATGGTTGCAATTTGAGGACTACCTGTATAGAAAATGCCAATTTTTTTGGTGTCATTTAGTGGTTGTCTAGATTTCTGCAGTTTAGTCCTTATAGCTATGCTAGGAGCTGCGCTTCAAAAGGTAGCAAAGTCAAAGCAAAGGAATAGGCAGGGTGAACACAAGGCTAAGAATAAAATAATATGGGGATTTAATTAGCAATAGCAATAGCACTTGATGATGTTCGTCCATCGTATTCGAAGAGGACCTTCCTTAACATCTATCATAGACCTGAGTCGCCTGTGTGCAGGTCTGCAGCTACAGCTCCCAGTGTAGCCACACCTGCTGCTTTGTCGCTCGCCCATCGCCACAGGACTTTTCACAGGTCTTGGGGAGGATGTCAAGACTTGCGCATGAATTGGATTAAAGTGAGGGAGAG
Source organism: Diadophis punctatus similis (assembly GCA_023053685.1). Lineage (NCBI taxonomy): Eukaryota > Metazoa > Chordata > Lepidosauria > Squamata > Dipsadidae > Diadophis > Diadophis punctatus. The sequence continues at coordinate 15,084,000 of JALIGW010000001.1, read as the reverse complement.
GTGTGCATAGTCAGCCTCACTCTCTCTTCCAGATTCCATCTTACTCCAAATAGCAGGACAAGAGTCGAGACAGTTGGAGATGGGCTGGGCGCAGTGGTTGACCAGGGCGTCTTTCGTGTTTTGCCGTGCTCATAGCGTACCACATCGCTTGCAGAGACTGCCTTCATGACCGTTGTCCTATTCTAGTAGGTTTCATCCACTCAGTCCGCCAGAATCTGTCTTCACATGCTCAGGATAGACAAGTCTCTATCTCACCGAAGGTTGATGACCCAACGGCTACTCTCAACCTGGTTTGGCCAGCCTGTCGAAGTTGTTGCCCGGGGTGTGGCTGCTGCGCATGCTACAGCTGCTAGGAGTCACAGGTGAGAGCTGAGTGACAGGTGGGGACCAAAGGTGAATGAGCTGCCCTAAAAGCTGCCCTAAAATGAGCTGCTGTAAAAGGACATGACATGCCCCTACACCAGAGGTGCTACCCCTCCCTGAACACCCCATACACCCCTAGCACTTAGACTTACAGTATATACCACTTTACAGTGCTTTACAGCCCTCTCTGTGGTTTACAGAGTCAGCATATTGCCGTCAACAATTTGGGTCCTCATTTTACCCACCTTGGAAAGATGGAAGGCTGAGTCAACCTTGAGCCTGGTGAGATTTGAACTGCCAAATTGCAGTCAGCCGGCAGTCAGCAAAAGTAGCCTGCAGTACTGCACTGTAACCACTGCGCCACCACGGCTCATAATTAGTGCAATTATTTCATAGGTCAGTGTTTCTCAACCTTGATAGCTTTAATAGATGTGAACTTCAACTCCCAGAATTCTGGGAGTTGAAATCCACACCTCTTAAAGGGGCCAAAGTTGAGAAACACTGGTCATAGGTGATTAATCAATTTCTCCTTCTACCACATTCAGAATTATGATTTGGCAGCAACTTTGGGAGAAAGGGTTAAAGGCTGCACTGAAGCCTTTGGGGGAACACCGTCCTACAACTGGGCATCATCTATAATCTAACCCAACGATGGGTGATCTCTTTAAGGCTGTATTAATAGCCAATTTGGATGCTACAGTCATTCATCCAGCAAAAACACGTATTTCGTTCAAATACTCCTCTCGCTCTCTTTTAGAATGCTCCAGCTGTGACCTAATTTTTCCAAGCCCTGATCGAATTACTTATCCTCATGCACCAATAATGCATGACTTTATCAATCATAGCTTGGACATTGATTTTAGTCCGCCCAGACCCTACTGTCATTTTTTAAGGGGGAAGGAGAAGGGAATTTACTTTTCTCAGTGAAGAAGAAGGAGAAAAAAAATAACAGAACTGGCAGAACTCCCCCCCCCTCCTTTCTGGGCATTCCTAATTTAACCCTTTTCTGACCCCTCCCCAGTAGTGGGTTCCTGCCGGTACGGTTAATAGCTGTTGTTCGGTGCAGAGCCGAAGACGCTGCTGCCGTTCGCGGCACGGGGGCTTTCCCCGGGCGCTGCCGCCGCCCGCATGAACGCCACCAATTGCGTTCTTTTGCCCTTTGCGCATGCGCAAAGCGTTCTGCATGCGCAGAGGGCAAAAGAACGCAATTGGCGGTGTCCATGTGGGCGGGGAAAGAGCCCGGGGAAAGCTCCCGCGCCACGAACGGCAGCAGCGTCTTCGGCTCTGCGCCGAACAACAGCTATTAACCGTACCGGCAGGAACCCACCTCTGCCCCTCCCCCTATCATCTTCTGGATGACTATGGGTATGGTATGTATGCGTGAAAGCTCGAATGAAGATAGAGATAGAATTCATAGAGAGGAGGAACACATGGGGCCCGTCTAGGATTTTGCTTCTCTCATGGAGGTTCATCTCCAATAAAGGAGACTATTTGTAGCTCAGGGTTGAAATGAGGAGCCCTTGGTGCTCTCTAAGCTTGGTTGGGTAGCACTGATGATGTTACCTAGTTGGGTAATGAAACGTCCGCAAGAAAACAGCCAAGCTCAGAGCGCAGCAAGGACCCTTCAGGTTCATCTCCTAGTAGGTATTCATATGGCATATGAATATCTATCACTATTGTTGCATGTACACCGAGAGCTTATACACCAGAGACAAATTCCCTGTGTGTCTAGTCACACTTGGCCAATAAAAAATTCTATAACTGAGTGGGGAAGTTACTTCAGCCCAGCGAGGCTAGGGTTAGAAGTAGGACTTGGGTTACAGTTTATTTTATTTATTTTCATTTTATTTATTTTATTTGTCAAAACGTGTACAAGATAACAGGTATGGTATAAACATAAACAAAAGCAAAGTAGGTACAGGTTAATTTGGACAATAGGACAGTAAGACAGAGACGGTAGGCACAATGGTGCGCTTATGCACGCCCCTTACTGACCTCTTAGGAATCGGGTGAGGTCAACAGTGGACAGTCTAAGGTTAAAGTTTTTGGGGTTTGGGGAAGAAACCACAGAGTCAGGTAGTGCATTCCAGGCATTGATCACTCTGTTGCTGAAGTCGTATTTTCTGCAGTCGAGTTTCGAGTTGTTTACATTGAGTTTGAATCTATTGTATGCTCGTGTATTGTTGCGGTTGAAGCTGAAGTATTCATTGACAGGTAGGACATTGTGGCAGATGATTTTATGAACTAAATTTAAATCAGATCGAAGGCGACGTAGCTCTAAGCTATCTAAGCCCAAAATTTCAAGTCTGGTGGAATAAGGTATTCTGTCTGTTGCCCCTTTGTCCCATATCCCTTATATTTTGTTATTCTCTAGTCCTGTATTAATCTCTCCTTTAATTCTTCTTTATTGTTTCACATATACACTCTTCTTCATCCTTGTCTATCCTCTGGGAAAAGGGAATCTATTGTCATAGATTCATTGGGAATTACAGAAAAGACAGGGGAACCATGGTCTTCGCCTATCTATCTTCCAAGGATGCAGATGTTCTAGGAGCCCTTCCCCTCAAAAACCAAGACCCCGATATGTCCTATCTCTTGGTCGTACCTCCACATGCAATCCAACCAAGCCTTTCAGGAGAAAGTGGAGACTTTCCGTGATGGTGAAGATGAAGGGTGCTGCTGTAGGGAATAAATCCCTAGAGGAAGATATTCAGGAGCAGAATGGGATTCTGAATATAGTGGTAGGCTTGGGAAATTGAGGTTCCCCCTCCCGTCTGCTTTTACAGAAAGACAGCTCTAATAGATCAAATAGCTTAACAGAGTTGGAAGGGACCTTATAGGTCAGTGATGGTGAACCTTTTTTGGTTCGCGTGTCAAAAGGGGGGGGTGCGCGCGCTAGCGCACGCACACATGCCCACACCCATTCCCTCCCCCCACGCATGCGCACAACCCCCCCCATGTGCCCCCTGCGCATGTGCACACACACACACCCCTGCGCAAAGGCCTTACCGAAGCCTGGGACGGTAAAAAATGACGAAATGGGCAAACCGGAAGTTTGGAAAAACGCACTTCCGGTTTGTCCGTTGGGGTGTTTTTTGCATTCCGGGGCTTCAGGAAGCTTCCCTGAACCCTCCGGAGTGCGAAAAACAGCACAACGGCAAACCGGAAGTGCGTTTTTCTGAACTTCCGGTTTGCCCGTGGAGCTGACAGGGCAACGCCTCGCATGCCCTCCGATATGGCTCCGGGTGCCACCTGTGGCACGCGTGCCATAGGTTCGCCATCACTGTTATAGGTCATCTAGTCCAACCCCCTGCTCAAGCAGGAGACCGTACGCTATTTCTGACAAAGGGCAGTCCAATCTCTTCTTGAAAGTCTCAAGTGATGAAGCTCCCACAACTTCCCAGAAGGCAAGCTGTTCCATTGGTTGATTGTTCTAAAAGCATCTAAGGATAATGTTTTGTTTATATGGGGTAGGTGATTTGCATCGTTGTTTTTTTTTTAATGTGTTGCTAGCTGCCAAGAGTTGCATCTGTGAGATAGGCAGCCAAATCAATCAAACAAATAAATAAATTATTCTTGTTTTATAAAGAAAAGACATCATGTTATATGTTTTAAGGCAAAGGGCAACCACAATTCACAACTGTATAGCTGTTTTCTCTAAAACAAGATTCAGGAATCCTGGCCTCCAGATGTTCCTGAATGATGTTATTGGCATTCCTTCCTGATAATGTCCTGGTTTGTCTGGACTTCTGGGAATAGTCTTTGATAACATCTGGAAGGTTAAAACTCCTAGAATTGTTGGGAGTTGGGTAGCATGTAAGTTTAATGAATAATAAAAATAAAAAATCAGAAAGACTTGGGAGCTGAATACATTTTTCAGACCCACATCATCACTACCTGCTCTTGACATTTTATGTCAGTTGTAGATTTTTCTCCTCCATTTTTTTTGGTTTCTATTGAATTATTGGATTATGTTTGGATTAGGTCTATTGCCTCAAATGAGAAGTATCAATTCCTGTAATCACTATAAACATTGAACTGGACTATGGATGAAACCTATAAATTTGGGTCTGAGATTATTGCCGTCACTCTTCTCTTTCCCTTGCTTTATAAATTAATCTAAGGGTTACTCAGGAGTGAAAAATCTAAAAATGTAGGCGCTTCAGCATGGATTCTCTTAATTGCTCTCCAGCGTTCACTATATATGATAGGACATTTTCTATTGTTTCCCGTGGACCCTGATTTGCACTGGCGGGTGATTAAATGTATGGTGTGTGTTTTCTTTCTTTTTACCAACCTCATGTTTCACAGCTGTTGCCTATTCTTGTTAATTTGTTGTTATGGTTTGCCATGTGAAACAATGTCATATACAATTAACTTTTGTTAATGATGCTCACCTCCAGACATTGGCAGCAGAGTCTAGTTCAATTACAGAGTGTTTTGGAACATGAGATTGTGATGGCTTTTTGGGTTTTGGCCATGCCTAACAGCGTTACTTGGTTGTTGTTTCTTACTACAGGTCACAATATTTGCAGAGCTTCTAACCGCTTTTTGGAAATACACTTTTTATAAATCTTTCCAGTTGTGGTCAATATTGGAAGTTTCATGCAAAGGAAGTATTGGGTCAAAGATGAGGTGTGGGAAGCATTGAGAACTCGTTCTGATGGTGTGGTCAGGGCAGGAGGGTCTCTAGGACAACTTGCAACAGTCAGGAGGACAGGCCGGGTGGCGATGGGTGGGTGGGCACAGCTGGTGGCTGTGTCTGGGTGGGTCGCTGTCCCGCCCTGGCTGAGTGGGCACAACCAGGTAGGCGTGGCTGGGTGACCGCCATCGGTTCATCCCAGCCAGGTGGATGTTGAAGTCCACAAGTGTTAAAGTTGCCAAGATTGAAAATCCCTGGTGTAGGAGAACCACCTTCGTCTTCATGACCCTTAGCCTCTTTGAAGATATCCAGATTTTTCCATCCCTCGTTTTTTCCTGGAAAAATAAGCATGCCATTGTTGTGAATTTAGTTTCTCCTCCTGGGCAAAGAGACATGTGCATTTGATTGGTTTGGCTGAGCGTTTTCTCCCTGTTTCCTCTCGGGAGGGTGGGGGATAAAATAAGAAGGGGAAAAAAAATCATCGTATCTGATGTTGTATGAAGAAGGATATGGAGATCTGAAAGAGGGCAGAATCTGGAGGTTTTCAAACTCCACTCCAGAGCCTCTGTGTTTCTTTTGCTGCTAGTAGCGGGGGGGGGGGGGAGAAAATCTGTTTGCTGTCATTTCCCATCTTGTCACTTGTGGCGTTGGCCTCTTACAACATCCCCCACTAGCTATTTCTGGAAGTTTTTTTCTTCTTCTTTTTTCCCCGCTGAGCTGTGCTGGCAGATGGTGAGAGCTTTTGGATGACTTTCTATGTTCCACGTACCACACATGGGTTCTGTCTTGACGTAGTGATCCCACCTCTCTGCTGAGCTCTTATCCTGTTAGTAGAGCAATCTTTAGAAATGCAAGAAAAGAAGAAGAAGCAGCGATGGGGAGAAAACTCTTCCCTGGGAGAACCAACCCTTTGCCGTTTCTATTCCAGCAGGTTTTTTTTTTTAATCATGTGAGAGAATGTACGGTCGCTAAGCAACTGGCCATAAGTCAAGGACTACTGTAATATGTATGGACAATATTGGTTGGAGAATAGGATGGGGCTTGGTTGAGTTGGGTTAAAAGTATTTAGTACATATCGTATTTTTCGGAGTATAAGACGCACCTTTCCCTCCCCCCTCTAAAAGAGGTTGGAAATGGTGGTGCGTCTTGTACACTGAATACAGCCATTTTTGGCCTCCTGAAGCCCCACCCCTGCGTCCCATTTTTGCGAAAAATGGGCCCGTTTTTCACAAAAATGGGGCACATAGAGGGTTTGGGAGAACTGCAGAGTGCTCCTGGGGGCTGGGGGAAGGCAAAAACGCCCCCGTTTTTGTGAAAAATGGGCAAAAAATGGGCCGTTTTTCAAAAAAAGTGGCATTTTTGCCTTCCCCCAGTCCCCAGAAGCACTCTGTAGGCCACCCAAACCTTCTGTGCGCCACGTTTTTTGCAAAAACGAGTGAAAAACAGGTCCGTTTTTGCGAAAAACGAGGCACACAGAGGGTTTGGGAGGCCTGCAGAGTGCTCCTGGGGACCGGCAAGGACAAAAACTTTTTTTCCTTACTTACCTCTTCAAAATCTTGGTGCGTCTTATACACCGATCCATCTTATAGTCCGAAAAACACGGTACATGTTTAAACAGCCGGCTTTTGTATGGTGACTGAATGAACTCATTTTCATACATATTGAACTATGAACTATAACTAAACATGGTTGGCTTTGTAGAACAGACCAAGCTATAAAATCCACCAGCCAGTCCAAGGTTCACACAACCAGATTTCCCAGACTGTTTCAATGTAGTTGCTAGGTTTTAACTGGAATGGTTCGGAGTGAAAAAAAGCCAATGAGGAATCGATAGACAAAGTCATCCTCGACTTATGACCATAATAGAGTCCGCAAGTCATAAAGAGGATCATTAGGTGACTGCACCCAATTTTATGACCTTTTTTTTTGCAACAGTTGTTAAGCAAACTCATTGTTCACAATGGGGCATTTTTTGCCAGGAAGCCACATGACTGCAAGACCCTGCAAATGGCTGTATATGAGGGCTGGTGGGTGAGCAGCCAAAATGCGGTCACGTGACCACCTGGGGTGGTCCAGTTGTCAGAACTTTGAACCCAGGTCGTAAGTCCCTTTTTCAGAGTGTGTCGTAACTTTGATTGGTCACTGAATGACTGGTCGTAAACTGAGGACCACCTGTAAACCTTGTGAACAATATTAACTGGAGAATAGGATGGGGCTTGGTTGAGCTGGGCTAAAAGCTTCAGTCCAGGTAGTCCTCGACTCGCAATAATTCCTTTAATGACCGTTGAAAGTTACAACAGCACTTTAAAAAGTGACTTACGACCAGTTCTCATACTTATGACCATTGCAGCGTCCCCAGAATCTTGTGATCAAAGTTTGGTTGCTCGGCAACCAGCTTGTATGGTGGCAGCATCCTGGATTATCATTTGCAACCTTCCTAGGGAGTTTCTGACAAGCAAAGTGAATGGAGGGAGCCATATTTACTTACCAGCCACATGATTCACTTAACAACTTCTTTGTTAACATAACAACCATCTCAATAAAGACCATTCTGTCCACTGCCAGGAGTTCGATCCTGACCGGCTCAAGGTTTACTCAGCCTTCCATCCTTCCGAGGTCAGTAAAATGAGGACCCAGATTGTTGCGGGCAATAGGCTGACTCTTTAAACCGCTTTAGAGAGGGATGTAAAACACTGTGAAGCGATATATAAGACAAAGTGCTATTGCTATTGTTTTTGCTGAAATGTGACATGTCTCACTTAACAACTGCCTTGCTTAGCAACATAAATTTTGGGCTCAATTGTGGTTGTGAGGCAAGGACCACCTGTATGTACATTTTTTTAATTTAATGGACAGGGTTATATTTGATTTGCTTCCCCAACAAATTGTGGAGCAAGATCAAATCAGGGTTGTTAGAAGATTATTTCAAAGATGTGGGAGTCTATCTACTTCAGAATGGCCTGCCTCTGATTTTCTCTAATTAAGAATATTTATGTCCCATTTAGCTAAATTCGGGCCAGATGTGCTGTATCTACAACATGGTTCTGCAAGTTTTAGAGACTTTTCCTTCCTCATCAAGGCACCTGTTTTTAACAGCATGGTTTCACTCTCAAAATTAAGCAGCAGGTCACTGTGCCTGAGGCCTTCAGAAACATTTTTGTGCCTTATTATTTAAATTTTAAGGTCTGTCCGCAGTCCTCTAGCCAGCCTTTTCTTAACTCTATCTCCCCTTTTTTGCTTTTCACCATTCCTAACTTGCCAATGGCTGGCAAAACTTGACTGCAAGATTGACCCAGATCTTGCTTTGGGATTAAGGATCGTTTTCTAAGAAACCTTCATATAAATGAGTCTCAGAGTTAAATGCGTTCACATTTCATGTAATCATCAATCATGATTAAACATTTATCACTATAAAACACTGCTGTGCATCACTGCTAAAAGCAATCAATAGCATGTAGTGGTTTTTAAGATGGAGTAAACCCAACATAAATTTAAACAAGGGGTGTGTATCGGTACTGAGTTGTAAATTCCGTCGCTACCGGTTCGCTCGTGCGCGCGCATTTGTGCGCAGAAGCGTTCCGGGTGGGTGGATGGAGCCTCCCGCCGCCACCTCTACCAGTTCACCGAACTGGGCCAAACTGGGAGCAACCCACCAGTGTGTATGTTTGTGTGTGGGCAGAGTACAGTGTCTGAAAATCTTTCCAAGTCCTTTATCAGCAGTGGCCATATATTTGCATTTGTGTGTCCATGCACTGGGAAGCATTAATCATATAAGTAATCCTTGACTTACAACCATTCGTTTAATGACCGCTTGAAATTACAATGGCTCTAAAAAATGACTTATGACCAGTTCTTGCTCTTATCATCGTTGCAGCATTCCCCATAGTCACGTGATCAAAATCAAGTTGCTTGGCAACTCGGATGTGTTTACAATGGTTGCAGCATCCCAGGGTCATGTGATCACCATTTGTGATCTTCGCAGCGAGGGTTCCCACGAGCAAAGTCAATGGAAGAAACCAGTTTTGCTGAACATCTATGTCAGTGTTGGTGAACCTTTTCGGCACCGAGTGCCGAAATTGGAGCGCGTGCATGCGTGCGTGCCAGAAACCGAAAGAGCAGCCGCCCGGTGCGCATGCGTGCACTGGGAAGATGATCTTCCGGTTTCCAGCGTGTGCATTCGCACCAGCCAGCTGGTCTTCGTGCACGCATGCACACCAGAAACCGGAATACCAGGTGGCTGGTGCGTATGCGTGTGCCGGAAACAAGAAGAGCATTTTCCCGGCACGCACATGCGCACCGGGTGGCTGCTCTTCCAGTTTCTGGCACTCCTGTGTACGTGAAGACCAGCTGGTCGGGGCGCCGGAACCCGGAAGAGCAGCGGGCGACGGCTCGCATCCCCAGAGAGATGGCTCTGAGTGCCACTTCCGGCATGCGTGCGTGCCAGAAACCGAAAGAGCAGCCGCCCGGTGCGCATGCGCGCACCGGGAAGATGATCTTCCGGTTTCCAGCGTGTGCATTCGCACCAGCCAGCTGGTCTTCGTGCACGCATGCACACCAGAAACCAGAATACCAGGTGGCTGGTGCGTATGCGTGTGCCGGAAACAAAGAGAACATTTTCCCGGCACGCACATGCGCACTGGGTGGCTGCTCTTCCAGTTTCTGGCGCTCCCGCGCACGTGAAGACCAGCTGGTCGGGGTGCCGGAACCCAGAAGAGCAGTGGGCGACGGCTCGCTTCCCCAGAGAGATGGCTCTGCGTGCCACTTCCAGCACGTATGGCATAGGTTCGCCATCATGGATCTATGTGATTTGCTTAACAACTGCAGTGATTCGCTTAATCATCATGTTAAAATCGGGCATGGCTTACTTAACAACCACTTTGCTTAACAAGGGAAATATTGGTCCTGGAGATCTACTTATATCTCTGCTCATAGATCTGCCCAGAATAACAAATGCCAGCATTTCTCACAACTGCTAGTCAGTGATGTAATGGTTAAGATGTGGTAGTAGCAGCAGGAAGACTCAGACTCCAATGCAGCTCATGGAATAATACCTTGTTGACTGTTGCAATTGATTTCACAGAGTTGTTGTTATGTGAAGAATGATGGGCTACACTACGTGCTCCCTTAGAATAAGTAGCTTAAAGTAAATCACCCTGCTATGCATACCTATCAGATCTGTTGCCAGATGCTTTACACTGCTTTGTACTGCACTGAGGAGACCACACTTGCATTTAGTTCTAGTCACCACAATACAAAAAAATGTGTTGAGATTCTAGAAGGAGTGCAGAAAAGATCAGCAAAGATGATAAGGGGTCTGGAGGTTAAACTGTATGATGAACAAGTGAGGGAAGCAAGTGTGCCAGTGGTGGGTTGCTGCTGGTTCGGACCGGTTCTTTAGAACCGGTAGCAGAAATTTGCTGAACCATGCTCCCGAACCGGTCCTCCGGTCACCGCAGATTGCAAAAAAAACCCTCTGTGCATGTGCAAAGGCTTCTGCGCATGCGCAAAGGGTCATTTCTGTGAAGTGATGTAGGCGTGTGTGCTTGCTTCACTTGCGTGCATCCGCAAAACGCACACTTCTATCGCGATGTGAACCAGTAGAGAAGGTAAGTGGAACCCACCCCTGAAGTCTGTGTAGTTTAACTAAGAGGACTGGGGTGAAATGATAGTAGTCTTTATTAAAGTTTGTTGCAAAATCAAAACCAGAATCGCACACAGATGACTGATTCAGTTGGATTCAATGACTTCTTTATAAACATAAACATAAATATTGAATATATATATTTACAATACCATTAGCAGAGTTCTTCTTCAAGCAGTTACAGTTAAAAGTAAAACACAAGCAGCTTCTAGTTCAGAGAGCACAGAGAGCACAGAGTGGGCAGAGAGCAGAGTGGAGAGAGGACTGGAGCCACACCCAGCCTTAAGCTTAAATTTCAATTCTCTGCACAGACTCAGTTGTGGTTAGCTCCCATTGGCTGACTCAGTTGCTATGCTTTTTCATTGGCTAACCTTGTTAACATGGCTCTCCCAGTCATGAATATTTTAACAGCCTTCCAGTACTTGAGGGGCTGTTACAGAGAAGAGGGGGTTGACCTATTCTCCAAAGCATCTAAGGAAGGACAAGAAGTAATAGATCAGGGGGCCGCAACCCCGGGCCGCGATTCACTACCAGGCCTGTTTGGAGCTCAACTTCCGTGGATTGGTTCCCCTCTCCCCCCCCCCACTGGGCCACCAAGCCATAAATGTTGGGGACCACTGCAATAGATGGAAGACCATTAAAGAGAGATCCAACCTAAAATTAAGGAGAACTTTGCTGAGAGTGAGAACAATTAATCAGTGGGAAAGCTTGCCTCCAGAAGACGTGGATGCTCAATCACTTGTGATTTTTCAAGAAGAGACTGGACAGCCATTTGTCCATAATGGTAAAGATCTCCTGCTTGAGCAAGGAATTGTAGTAGAAGATCTCCAAAGTCCCTTGTCCCAAAGATGCTTTTTCAAAAGGCAACCGGACTTTCTTCGTTTCCTTGAAGACGTTTCGCTTCTCATCCAAGAAGTTGTTCAATTCTGAGATGAGCTACTTGGATGAGAAGCAAAACGTCTTCAAGGAAAAACAAAAGTCCAGTTGCCTCTTGAAAAATAGGCCAGCCATGTCTTAGATGACTTGAGAATCTCCATAGACGAGGGGTAGGCAAAGTTGGCTCTTCTATGACTCATGGACTTCAACTCCCAGACTTTCGGAGCCAATCATGCTAGCTCAGGAATTCTGGGAGTTGAAGTCCACGAGTCATAGAAGAGCCAACTTTGCCTACCCCTGCCATAGACATTCAAGGTCCCTTCCAACTCTATTATTCTATGCTCTTGCAAATTCCTTTCTCCTTCCATTGAATTGCTGCCTGGTCTACTTCTGCTCTGGTCTGGTTTTTTTGCACAAAGCAGAAGCAAGTGACAACACACATGACGTCATCACACAAATTGCATACTTCACGTCATTTGCATAGTGTTATCCCTGTGGTTTCTACCAGATTACTACGCCTGTCGAGAGTTGTATTCAGCTAGCTCCACTGATACAAACTCTCTTCCCCTTGGGCTGCTGACTGTTAGAAGGACTTGCTCTGTCAAATAGCATTCAATGAAGTTGTGAGGTCTTGCTATGAACCAAGGTAGCCCAGCAATGGCCAAGTGACAGCTTCACTGCTTCTTCCATCAACCAATATGACTGGGTGACCTTTCTCAGCTGAAGGAACTGTCTGTTTTCTTTCGATCACGGGAGGGAAACATCTCTTGGGAGTAAAACATGTCCTTCCCAGATTTAAAATAAAAAAAAAAGGGGGGGGGCTTTGCTGACATTCCATCTATCAGAGGTACAGGCCAAGGTAAGAGGTGGGCTTAGATCTCAGCGCTCAGGTCTCAAACCTGGGGTGTCAGCTCTCTAGCTGACAAGCTCAGCCTTTTTAACCACTGAGCCATCATGCCCCCCCATTACCTTCTAACCAGCCATCAATTCCTCTTTTCTGCAGCCCCAAACATCAACACTGCACCTGCATATGTCTTCTCTGTGAAGTTAGCATAACTTTAAATCATGTCATTTTAATGATCTCCCCTTCCGGTGAAAGGACACAAAGCGATACCCAATTTCTCCTCCGCATTTCACACTAATGGGCTTTGGGAAGTTAGATACTTATTTCCAGCTATTCTGATGAGAGACGATAGATTAAAATTAAGCTGATTAAACCATAGGTCCTCAAATAGATCTGTCTTATTAGCTTTGTCAAAATGCTTTGTTAATTAACCTTTGGCCCCTGTCAGACACACATTCACGAAGTATGTTTTCTTCTTAGGAGATTATGGGGGGGGGGGGAATTAGATCTGAGTTTCCAACATCAGATCAACGCAGGAAGCAGAAAACCCTTTGCTAGAATGTTAATTAGTTTTGTAGACCAGGAGAATTGATTTGCTTGAGACTAAATTAATTGTAGCTCAAAGTCATGTAATATTCCATATAGACACGTCTGTACATATGTATTGCTGTGCTAGAGGCGTGACTATGCAGTGAGTAGGAATGTAAGAACGTAAGTACAGGTAAGTCCTTGACTTACGACCACAAATGAGCCCAAAATTTATGTTGTTAAGCGAGACAGTTGTTAAGTGAGTTTTGTCCCATTTTACTTGCCACATTAACTGAATCACTGCAGTTGTTAAGGTAGCAACACGGTTGTTAAATGAATCTGGCTTCCCCCTTGACTTAGCTTGTCAGAAGATCACGAAAGGGGATTGCGTGAGACACTGCAACTGTCATAAATATGAGTCAGTTGCCAAGCTTCTGAATTTTGATCATGTGACCAATGGGATGCAATGGTTATAAGTGTGGGAAAATGGTCGTAAGTCACTTTTTTCCAGTGCCATTGTAACTTTGAGTGGTCAGTGAACAACCTGCCTGCCTGCCCTCCCTCCCTCCCTCCCTCCCTCCCTCCCGCCTGCCTGCCTGCCTTCCCTCCCTCCCTCCCTCCAGCCTGCCTGCCTGCCTTCCCTCCCACCCACCTGCCCACCCAACTTCCCTCCCTCCCTCCTGCCTGCCTGCCTTCCCTCCCGCCCACTTGCGCACGCCCACCCAACTTCCCTCCCTCCCTCCCTTCTGCCTGCCTGCCTGCCCTCCCTCCCTCCTGCCTGCCTGCCTGCCTGCCTTCCCTCCCGCCCACCTGCCCGCATGCCCGCCCACCTTCCCTCCCCGCTCCCTCCTGCCTGCCCTCCCTCCCTCCAGCCTGCCTGCTTGCCTGCCTTCCCTCCCACCCAACTTCCCTCCCTCCCTCCGTCCCTCCCTCCCTCCTCCCTGCCCGCCCGCCCACCTTCCCTCCCTCCCTCCTGCCTGCCTGCCTTCCCTCCCTCCCTCCTTCCCTCCCTCCCTCCCTCCCTCCCTTCCCTTTGTATGCAAGAAAGTCACCGAGAGGCTTCCACTGGGAGGTTGAACTGAAAGAGTCCAAAGTCATCCAGTGAATTTTCTGTGAAGTTCTCATCCACCCTGTATCCAGCACTTAAATACTATATTACACTGGCTGCTAAAGAAATAGCATCTCTAGTGGCATTGTATTGCTCATAATTTGAGATCTGTTGAGGTTGTGGGTTTGTTTATTTTATTTAGCATGCAACGCTTTGAATTGGAGTCCAAAAAAGCTGCTTCATAGCTAGGTGTACAAAGCTCCAGTACTGGCCCCACCTCACCAACAAAACACTTTTGGGTTTGATCTCCAGAAAGGTTCTTTGAAGCTTTGACTTCTCCTATCCTTTCTTGAAATGTTCTACTCCCAAGCTCAAAAGATGCCAAACCACCCCACAGTTTTAAAAGGTTGCATGTGCTCTGAAGAACTCCCCAATGTGCCAGTGGCTTTCATGCTGGATCAGATTTGCAGATTTTCGCCTAAGGGTACATGCCATCATTAATGCAACCCAACCTTTGGACAAAGTTCTGCTTGAGCAGGGGGCTGGACTAGAAGACCTCCAAGGTCCCTTCCAACTCATTTTATTCTATTCTACCCTGGGGTCACATGATTGCATTTTGTACGTTTGGCAACGGGCTTGTATTTGCAATTGGTTGCAGTTCCACCATCATGTGACACTGAAAACTAGAATGTAGAAAAATTGCAACTAACTCTTCTTTTCCTGATATGCTATATTTCTGTGATAGTGAAGATGGGAGCAAATTCCTACAGTTGTTTTGCTCTCTTGCTTGCGATATGAAGTGAATGAATTGAAGATGAGTTCGGATGACACTAAAGTTCTAAAATTATACTTGGTTTATATCATGCCATATTGCAAGTAACACATGACACGACTGAATGTTCCTTTAAAGCAGTGTTTCCCGAAGTGTGGTACGCGTACCCCCAGGGGTACGGGAAGAGTTTGGTGGGGGTACGTGTTGCACCGGAGTTTGGTGGGGATCATGTAGGAATATCCACTGCACCTTGCTTAGCTGCGCCCACAGAACAAGGAAAGAAATAGGTGCGTATCTCAGTTTTTACATGGGAACTGGGACCATCGTACATCGTATCGCAACTCATTATGGCGGGAACTACTGCACATCCTTCGCACAGTTCGGGTTCGGCCATTTTTAAACTGCGGGAACATTAACAGTTGACGTTGAGCCGCGGAGCTGTTTAAACGCCAGAGAATTGCAGTGTTATCTAACGGTTAGACAGTCTTGTGAGGCTTGACACAGCGTGAATATACTGCACTTCGTTACAGAGACAACTTACTTCTTTAATAGTTAGTTCTGGGCGCCTGTTATCGTGCTTTAGTAAGTTCCACTGATTTTGATTATTTTTATAAAATACAATTTTTATCTCTAACAGAGATTATGGATCGCTGGTTGAAAGAAAAAATAAATATATTTTGATTTTTATTAAAGCATATGTTTTTTATGAGGGGTACTCAGCATTACAAAAATTATAGAAGGGGTACACATATGTCAAAAGTTTGGGAAACACTGCTCTAAAGAAGAAAGTGAGGAGAAAAAAAATCCAGCTGGCTCTTGAAAAAGCACTTTTGGGACAACGATAACCTGGATGACTGAGAATCTCCGTAGACATTGAGGGAAAAGACATTTACTCTGTTCAGAATTTTGAAGTCCCTTTGAGATCCATGAGATACTCATACACATCATCAGAGTTAGAATATCTGTTCCCCAACTTTGCTGTGTTTTTGCCAAGTTTATGTAACTTCAAATTCCAACCTGTGTTTCCCATAATGGTGATACTGATAGAAGTGTAGTGATTTTGGTAACAACATTGCAGGGGTCTCCAAACTTGGCAACTTTAAGACTGATGGACTTCAACTCCCAGAATTTCCCACTAGCTATTCCCCATGCTGGCTGTGGAATTCCGGGAGTTGAAGTCCACAAGTCTTAAAATTGCCAAGCTTTTAGCATGTACCTGGTAAATCCTGCTTCTACCTTTTAAACCCTGAAATGAGTTTGTAGTATTGGTATGCAAAGCAAGGCTAATCACATAGGATTTTTAGCATCTTTGCTTGATTTGCATCCAGATATTACACAATGGGATTCTTTGGATCCCTTTCCTTATTGAGGTTCAGTAAAGTTTCATCAAATAAATATGTATTTAGTAAGTTAACAAAAAGAAGTACAAAGATTGACATGCTGATTAAAATACATTTCTCACAGGGGACTCATTTTTCTTTAAATATTTGTACCTCCCCACATCTAATAGCATTCCATAATACAAACCATTTTGGTGCATGCTTTAAGTAATCAGACATATTCTTTGTACTTTGATTTAATATATGTAATTTTATTCGTTTTGTTCAGTTATGAACTAAGTTATAAAATTAAGAAAGCATGGAAGTGTTCCAGTTAAATCTTTGTTCAGCACATAGAAACTGGATGAAATGTGAATGCTTAGTTGGAGATAAAAGTAAATAAAATGGGTTTTTTTCAGTAACATGCTATTTCTGTATGCTTTTATTTATAATGTATATTTTGCACCATTCCATTCCTGTATGCATTTATATTTTACTTTCTTTTTATACGGACATTAGCATGTATATTTAACTACAAATAATGTATTTTTTCCAAAGCATTTTCTTTTAAATGATTTTTAAATTTGTATTTTTTCCTATGAAAAAATACATTTTAAATGCATTTGGATTTTTAAAAAATACTCACGAGGTACAATTCAGATCAGTCCATGTTGGAGTTAGTAAATTTCTCAAGGATATCTAGTTGAACTGTACCTTGAACTTCCAAATGAAATCAACAGTTGTTGGACTTTCCAGCTTTGTTACAAACAGTTTTGTTGAAAAACACATTCAATTATTGAAGTCTATCATATCTGAATTGCAAAGCTCTAGATCAGTGGTTCCCAAAGTGGGCGGTACTGCCCCCCAGGGGGCGGTGGGAACCCTTAGGGGGGCGGTGAGAGGCAAGGGTGGTGACAGGGGGGCGGTGAGAGGGGCCAGGGGGGCGGTAGGTGGTTCGCCGTGCTTTTGCATTTGAAGCTCCCTCGCATTCCTTGCTCTTGTGTGCAGGGCAGCCCATTCTGAAAGAAAACGTGAAATGTTTTCTTTCAGAATGGGCTGCCCTGCACAGAAGAGCGTGGAATGCGACGGAGTTACAAGTGCTAGGTATGATGCCCGTCTCGTGGCCCGCCCAGGCTCCACTCCGCCCCGCCCCGCCCTGCCCGACCGGTCATCCCAAACTGCATCCTACCTAGCACTTGAAGCTCTCTCGCGTTCCTCGTTCTTGTGTGCAGGGCAGCCCATTCTGAAAGAAAACGCGAGATGTTTTCTTTCAGAATGGGCTGCCCTGCACCCAAGAGCGTGGAATGCGACGGAGTTACAAGTGCTAGGTACTGAGCACGGCACAGCGACAAGGGAAGCCGACTGCTCCCGAAGCTGCTCGGGCGAGCGCTCGCAGACCCGTAGGAAGGCCCTGTTGCGGAACCTGCACGTGCGTGGACTTTCCCGCCCGGCATCCCTGTCACCTAGCAACCCCGCGCGTGCAATTTGGCGGGCTCCCCTCCGGCATGGATCACCCGCGGATCTTGGCCTAGCTGCCCCCCCCCGACATTGTCCCCACCAAGGCGCCTGTGGCCTTCGGCCGCCGAGGCCTCCCCAAGCTCAATGAAGAGCTGCAGCACCCCGAGCTGCTGACGCGGCAGCCGGCCTTGATGGCTCTCTGCGACCTGGTGCACGACCTGGAGAACGCTTACCAGGCCATTGGCCTGGGTGAGCGGCGGCAGCCTGGCCACAGCTGGCGGGAGGGAAGGGAAGGGAGGGAAGAAGGAAAGAAAAAGGAAAGAAAGAAAGAGGGAGGGAGGGAGGGAGGAAGGAAGGAAGACAGAAAGAAAGAAAGAAAGAAAGAAAGAAAGAAAGAAAGAAAGAAAGAAAGAAAGAAAGAAAGAGAAGAAAGAAAGAAGGTAGAAAGGAAGGAAGACAGACAGAAAAAGAAAGGAGGGAGGGAAGAAGGAAAGAAAGAAAAAAGAAAGAAAGAAAGATGGTAGAAAGGAAGGAGGACAGACAGAAAAAGAAAGGAGGGAGGGAAGAAGGAAAGAAAAAGGAAAGAGAAAGAAAGAAAGATGGTAGGAAGGAAGGAAGATGGTAGGAAGGAAGGATGGAGGACAGACAGAAAAAGAAAGGAGGGAGGGAAGAAGGAAAGAAAAAGGAAAGAAAGAAAAAGAAAGGAAGACAGAAAGAGAGAGGGAGGAAGAAAGAAAGAAAGAAAGAAAAAAGAAATATGGTAGGAAGGAAGGAAGGAAGACAGAAAAAGAAAGGGAGGGAAGGGAGGGAAGAAGGAAAGAAAAAGGAAAGAAACAGGGAGGGAGGGAGGAAGACAGACAGAAAGAAAGAAAGAAAGATGGTAGGAAGGAAGGAAGGAAGGAAGACAGACAGAAAAAGAAAGGGAGGGAAGGGAAGGGAGGGAAGAAGGAAAGAAAAAGGAAAGAAAGAGGGAGGGAGGGAGAAAAGAAAGAAAGATGGTAGGAAGGAAGGAAGACAGAAAGAAAGAAGAGATGGTAGGAAGGAAGGAAGACAGACAGAAAGAAAGAAAAGAAAGAAAGAAAAAGAAAGATGGTAGGAAGAAAGACAGAAAGAAAAAGAAAGGGGGAAGGTAGAGAAGAAAGAACGAAAGAAAGAAAGACTTATAACCACAATTGAGCCTAACATTTTGGTTGCTAAGCAAGAGCGTTGTTAAGTGAGTTTCACCACACTTTACAAGTTGACCACGCCCACCCAGTCACCTGACCACTAAGCCATGCCCACCTGAGGGGGTGGGGTGGGGGCGGTGAGGATGAGTTTGTAGCACCAAGGGGGCGGTGGACTGAAAAAGTTTGGGAACCACTGCTCTAGATGACCACAAGAGGACAGCAAAGAAAAGGAGACCTCTAATTCTTTGCTGCCCTCTAGTGGCGGTGTGGATTGTTGCAGTGAAGGTAGAATAGTTTTGTTTTCATGTAAGAAGCAAAATGCAATAGGCTGCATTGATCTTTTGTCATCGGTGGGAACAATTAAAATTTTCAATTTAAATTACATACCTTAAATGCGCAACCCCTACCCTTTAAAAACTTTTAGATGGAAACGGCTTGTGCATGATGGCTACAGTGAGATATTTGATGCTTAAGACATTGGAGAGATTTTGCAGTGCTGAAAACTTGTCCACTAGCACCATCTGCAGGCTTTTGCAAACGGTTGTTTTCTGGATATTAAAAGCACTGCTGCAGAACGCAAAATTCAGGTAGAAAGTCCAAATCACAACCTTAAACCCTTAATTATTTTGAAGTTGGTCACTATTTGTTCACCTTTTAAGAGGTTTTATGTTGCTTTTGGGATATAGTCCTAAAAAGGCTAGAACAGGAGACCAGATCACATGTTTTGCATAGCTCATCATTGGCAACCTTCAGTCTCGAAAGACTATGGTATCGTGCTCTGGAAAGAGTTCCTAGAAAGAGTTCCTAGAACAGCATCTATGTGGCTAAAAAGGCCAATCCGAGAGTGGCAATCCCTTCCACACTGAGGGCAGATCCATTCCGTCCCCTGCCTGGACCCCAGATTTCGCTGGTTCTGGGACTGCCTCTCTGCCTCGGCCTGCTGAACAAGTGTCTCCTCAAAATGGATCAGGCCATACTGCGTTTTTAACCTCCAAGCTGAACGATCAGAGGTCAAGGTTTCCCAGCTGTTAATGTCCATTCCCAAGGCCTTTAAATCCCTCTTACATATATCCTTATATCGCAGCTGTGGTCTCCCTCTGGGGCGCTTTCCCCGCACTAGTTCACCATACAGGAGATCTTTCGGAATCCGCCCATCATCCATTCTCACAACATGCCCAAGCCAGTGAAGATGTCGCTGTTTCAACAGTGTATACATGCTAGAAATTCCAGCTAAGATCACAAGAAAATCTTCTATAGGGACATGATTGCCTGGGCAGTTTTTTGATCAGGCTTCCCGTGTGGGAATCTTTGCAATTGCAATTCCCAGAAGCTAACAAGTGGCTCTGATTTTCAGGGAGTCTGCTGATGTCTTGTTCCAACTTTCGAGGAAATTACATTGGGGATTAATTTAAAGTTTATTTATCTTGAATTAATGAAATAGATTTGCGTTAAGAATTCCAACTCGGGTACGTCTTTTTGCAAAAGCCGTGGGATTGCCTCCAGAACCTGGGTAGTTGCTTGTACTGGTGGGTACAACTTACAAGTATTTGTTTAGCGACTGTTGGCAGTTACAATCACACTGAAAAAAGTGACTTATCACTGTTTTTCACAGCATCCCCACAATCATATGAACAAAATTCAGATGCTTGGCAACTGGTTCATATTTATGACGGTTGCAGTGTTCCTGGGGTCACATCAGTGGTGAAATCCAATTTTTTTTACTACCGGTTCTGTGGGCGTGGCTTGGTGGGCTTGGTGTGGCTTGGTGGGCGTGGCAGGGGAAGGATACTGCAAAATCCCCATTCCCACCACACTCGGGCCAGCCAGAGGTGGTATTTGCCGGTTCTCCGAACTACTCAAAATTTCCACTACTGGTTCTCCAAACTGCTCAAAATTTTTGCTGCCGGTTCTCCAAACTACTCAAAATTTCCACTACTGGTTCTCCAAACTACTCAAAATTCCCGCTACTGGTTCTCCGAACTACTCAAAATTTCCACTACTGGTTCTCCGAACTACTCAAAATTTCCACTACTGGTTCTCCAAACTACTCAAAATTCCCGCTACTGGTTCTCCGAACTACTCAAAATTTCCACTACTGGTTCTCCGAACTACTCAAAATTTCCACTACTGGTTCTCCGAACTACTCAAAATTTCCACTACTGGTTCTCCAAACTACTCAAAATTTCCACTACTGGTTCTCCAAACTACTCAAAATTTCCACTACTGGTTCTCCGAACTACTCAAAATTTCCGCTACTGGTTCTCCGAACTACTCAAAATTTCTGCTACCGGTTCTCCAGAACCTGTCAGAACCTGCTGGACTTCACCCCTGGGTCACATGATCCCGTTTTTGGGTCCTTCTGACAAGCAAAGTCATTGAGGAAGCCAGATTCACTGAACAACCATATTGCTAATTTAGCAATTGCAGTGATTCTCTGAAAAATCATGGCAAGAAAGGTTGCAAAACTCACTGAATAACTGTCTTGTTGAGCAGTGGAAATTTGGGGCTCCATTGCAGTCCTACGTTGAGGTCTACCTATAGCAGTGATGGCGAACCTTTTCGGCACCGACTGCCGAA
This sequence comes from Diadophis punctatus similis, assembly GCA_023053685.1. Classification (NCBI taxonomy): domain Eukaryota; kingdom Metazoa; phylum Chordata; class Lepidosauria; order Squamata; family Dipsadidae; genus Diadophis; species Diadophis punctatus. The sequence goes on along the minus strand of JALIGW010000001.1, from coordinate 15,062,766 downwards.
AAGGTTGCGCGGAAACATCGCACGCCACACATGTGCTTGTCGGGGCCACGCTCCGGAAAAGCCAAACTTCCAGGTTCTAGCACGCATGCGCATCTGACGATCAGCTGGCCGGCGCGCATGCACATGCCAGTTTTCGGCAGTGCTGTGTGGACAAAGGAATCGTGCTCCGGAAAAGCCGAACCTCCGGGTTCTGGTGCACAGATGCACCTGACAATCAGCTGGCCGCCGCGCATGCACACACCAGTTTTTGGTGTTGCCGCACGCATGGGACAGCTGATCGTCACGCACACATGCGCTCCAGAAACCCAGAAGACAAACAGGCAAGCCCGCGCGTGCTGGGCGACATGGCTTCGCGTGCCACTTTGGGCAGCGTGCCATAGGTTCGCCATCACGGACCTATAGCCTTGGAGGAACAGATGGTGTCTCTCTTGTGGTGCTTTTGTTTATTTTAATGTTCCTCCACTTCCCAGGCTCCTAAGCCCACTTAAAATAAAGGAAAAGGGAATACAGGAAAAAGATACCAGAAGAATTCTCTCCCACTGGGCCTCTTCAGAACAGAAAGTGTGAACAAGATTTGGAAGGACTCAAGGTGATTGTTGCAAGGATTAAAAAACCAAAACCCTTCCCAGCCATCTCTCTCAGGGGCATTTAAACACTATCCACTCCATTGTGAGCGAAATGGCCTAAAAAGTAGCCCAAGTATCATCATCTTCATCATCATCATCATCATCATCATCATCATCATCATCATCATCATCACCACCACCACCACCACATCATCCCTGCTGCCCACTTTTGAACTGAAAGGAAGGGGATTACTTAGCAGCTTTCTGCAAGCCAGAATTGCACGGACTAATTTTTATTATTACTGAAATATTGGAAATCTTTTGCGTGTTTGCTGTTTCATTACCCAATAATTTTTTTTGCAGTAATTATTTTTTAAATGGCATCCTGAATTTACACGTATAATGATGCTGACACTTTCGGGATTAACATGAGGTTTTTTTAACTTTGCCAGTTGCAATGAAGCTGTATTTTTTTAAAAAACTGGTGAATGCGTATGCTTTGATTTTATGCACCAGATGGCACTCTTTAGTTCCTTTTTTGGGGGGGGGGAGCTATACCCCCCTTTTTCATTCTGGAAGTTTCTCTGAGAGAAGGAGAAAAAGAGAGAAGGAAAAAGTGAGCTTTATATTTGCAATTGCTGGCCAATTATATGTCTGAATTTCTCTCCATGAAGCTTCACGGAAGCCTGTAAAAGTCCATTGACTGAAATGGAGCTGGCAAAGGATCTGGGCTTAACAGTATTCATGCAGACACCAGGGAAAAAAACCTGCTGAACAATCAAAAGGTTCTGGTAGAAGGAAGAAAGGGAGGGAGGGAGGGAGGGAGGGAAGGATGGAAGGAAGGAAGGAAAGGAGGGTGGGAGGGAGGGAGGGAGGAAAGAAGGGAAGGAGGGAGGAAACAAGGAAGGAAGGAATGGAAAGTGAAGGGATGGAGGAAAGAAGGAAGGAAGGAAAGGAAGGAAAGGCGGAAGAGAGGAAAGAAGGGAGGGAGGGAAGAAAGAAGGAAGGAAAGAAAGGAAGGAAGGAATGGAAAGTGGAGGGATGGATGGAAGGAAGGAAGGGAAGGGAAGAAGTGAGGGAGGGAGAAAAGAAAAGAAGGAAGGAAGGAAAGGAGGGAGGGAGGAAAGAAGGAATGGAGGGAGGGAGGAAAGAAGGAAAAAAAGAAAAGAAGGAAGGAAGGAAGGCCAAAGAGTAATATTCCTGTCTTTTGAATTTCATTTATATTGGCTTGATTTTAATGCCTGTATTTTTTTTAGGCTCTGTTCTGTAAAACAAAGTGAATGGTTTATGCTTAGTGACACACAAGGCATATTTTCTAGTATTTCTCATTTTACAGCAAAACCTGGCTGTGCACCATTGCATTCATGCCAAAAAAAAAAAAAAAAAAAGACAAAGCATTTCATTTGATGTGATTTGGCAAATCCAGGAGCACAATCTGTCTTTCTTTTCTTAAGAAAAAAAAAGTTAATAAGCCACTTGATTATGTACTGGGAGGGCACATACTCGTACGACTTGCCTTAAATTCGTTTCTGACACAAAGAGGTTGGCTTTTTAATTAGTTGCTGTTTCAATCGTGTGGATGGGCTTCATCCCAGAGAAATCAAACGGACACCTGTCTGGTGATGACAACACTGAGTTGTTATTTGTTTGAGTCAAGAGGGCAAAAAGAGGATGGTGAATCCATCCATCCATCCATCCACCAGATGCCATTGTGGCCCCTGGAAGGCAAAACAGAACGGAGGATGGGAAGATACCCAGAGCCCAAACAGCTTAAAAACGATATTTGATGCAAGAGAGTTCTGGGTGGTTTAACCTCCTTCTTTTGATCTGAATCTTCCTTTATTTACAGATAATCCTTGACTTACAACAGTTCATTGAGCGACAAAGTTACAATGGCACTAAAAAAAAGGGGGGGTGAGATAAGACCATTTTTCACACTGTTGCAGCATCCCCTTGGTCACATGATCAAAATTCAACTGCTTGGCAACTGACTCATATTTATGACGGTTGCAGTGTCCCAGGGGTCATGTGAAAGGGAGCTGGAAACTAAAACATACGAAGAGCGATTGCAGGAACTGGGCATGGCCAGTCTGGCGAAGAGAAGGACCAGGGGAGACATGATAGCAGTGTTCCAATACTTGAGGGGCTGCCACAGAGAGGAGGGGATTGGGCTGTTTTCCAAAGCACCAGAAGGCCAGACAAGGAATAATGGATGGAAGCTGACCAAGGAGAAATTCAATCTGGAAATAAGGAGGAACTTTCTGACGGTGAGAGCGATCAACCAGTGGAACAGCTTGCCTGCGGAGGTTGTGAGAGCTCCAACACTTGAGACTTTCAAAAGGAGATTGAACTGCCATTTGTCCGAAATGGTGTAGGGACTCCTGCTTGAGTGGGGGGGGGGATTGGACTATATGACCTACAAGGTCCCTTCCAACTCTAATAATCTGTAATCTGATCCTCTTTTGTGACCTTCTGACAAGCAAAGTCAATGGGGAAGCCTGATTCACTTCACAAAAGATTCAGCCAACCACACCGTTTTCCACTTGATTTGAGAGATTTTTGAGGCCCACTTTGCAAACAGCCCTGTTCTTAAAGTGATGCAGCTGGATTCCTCCTCTTTATCTGCCAACCTCTTTTGTGTGTGTGTGTGTGTGTGTGTGTGAGAGAGAGAGAGAGAGGTGGGTTTCAGCAGGTTCTGACCAGTTCTGGAGAACCGGTAGTGGAAATTTTGAGTAGTTCGGAGAACCGGTAAATACCACCTCTGACTGGCCCCGCCCCCATCTATTCTCTGCCTCCCGAGTCCCAGCTGATCGGGAGGAAATGGGGATTTTGCAGTATCCTTCCCCTACCAAACCCACCAAGCCATGCCCACCAAGCCACACCACACCCACCAAGCCATGCCCACAGAACCGGTAGTAAAAAAATTCAAACCCACCACTGGTGTGTGTGTGTGTGTGTGTGTGTGTGTGCGTGCGTGCGTGCGTGCGTGTGTGTGTGTGTGTGTGTGTGTGTTGACAGTTGCAGTGTCCCGGGGTCATGTGATCCCCTTTTGCGACCTTCTGACAAGCAAAGTCAATGAGGAAAGCCCGATTCACTTCACAACTATGTTACTAGCTTAAAAACTAGTGTGATTCACTTACCCACTGTGGCAAGAAAGATGGTAAAATGGGGCAAAACCCGCTTAAAGAACTGTCTGTCAGCAACGTAGCAACTGAAATTTTGGGCTCAGTGGTGGTCATAAGCCGAGAACCACTTGTATTTACCGTATCTCCCGCCTGTCTCCAGCTGGTGCACACATTTCCTGGGTCAGCTTCAGCTGTTTTCATCAAAATGACAAAAGCAGCATTGTGCTGTTGGGCTACAAGCTCAGATTCTTTGGAATCTCAACATGCACAGAAAAGGAACATGGCTTTCATCAACCTGACAGATTTGACACCGACACCCCAGGCAGATGTCACTGTGAGGGACACAACTTGCCCTCAAGTCCCCCATTTATCCTAACAAAAAAGAAAGAAAAAGCCCCTTGAGATAGATGGGATGAAAGGGGTGGGAAATTAAATCCTAGGAGAGCAGGGCTGGGGATGGCTATGTGGGAAGGAAGTCAAAACCACCTCTGCCATTCCATCTTTCCTTTTCCCTCGTGCCCTGATCTCACAACCATTTCCAGGGCAGAAGATGAGAAATTGCACTAAACTTGACAAAGAGGTTGAAACTAGTCAAGGGTGTTTGTGTGTGGGGAAAGGCCATTCAGGATGCCAAAGATTCCACTCATTAATAAAAGATCCCTCCCGTCCTATGACTGACACTTCTACCTGCAATGTTAATTAACCAGGAAATCAGTTGAAATAGTAAGTCAAAAAAGCAGGGTGCAAAACCATTTAGCACCACCACCACCCTTTCACCATCCAGCTAATTACAATTTTGGATAATTTCTAGTGGGTGGCCTCTTTTTCTTCCTATTAGAACAGGTGTGTCAAACTGTATTTCTTCGAGGGCCGGATCAGCATTGTAGTTCTCCTCCATGGGCCGTGCCCCCCCCCGGCACCCCATTTTCTGTCTGGACAGTCTCCTGCAGCACTTTGCTGATCAAAACGTGGTGAGGGGGGCCCGTGCGTGCCCCGCCGTGCCTAGTTTTTGGCCTCCTGCAGCACTCTCCCAGCTGAAAACTGGCTGTGCGGAGGCCCTGCGAGGCCCCTGCGCAGCCCGTTTTCGGCCTCCACAGCCTCCAGCAGCACTCTGCCAGCCAAAAACGGGCCCGTTTTTGGCTGGCAGAGTGCTGCAGGAGACTGTGGAGGCCGAAAACGGGCCACGCAGGGGCCTCATGGGCTGGTCCTTTGATATTTCCAGAACAGCCCCTTGGGCCAGATCTGCCCCATGGGCCTTGAGTTTGACACCCCTGTATTAGGAGCCGAGGTAGCGCAGTGGTTAAAAGCAGCACTCTAACCTACTTCAGCTGACTGCTAGTTCAGCAGTTCAGCTGTTCAAATCTCACCGCCTCAAGGTTGACTCAGCCTTCCATCCTTCTGAGATCGGTAAAATGAGATCCCAGATTGTTGGGGGCAATATGCGGAACTCTGTAAACCGCTTAGAGAGGGCTGTAAAGCACTATGAAGCAGTATATAAGTGCTATTGCTATTGCTATAGAGCCATGGTGGTGCAACACCACAAAACGGGCTTCTGAGAATGAGTGGCCCATGCCCAGAAGTCACTGCTAGCAGAGCCAAGTGGCCAGTAGAGACAGATACTGTAGGTCCTGCCTGAATATTTGGTGCAGGCAAGCAACCTGCCTCTCAAGACAATCTCCTGTATCAAGGCAGAACAATTGAACTCCGAAAATTGTGTGTGTATTTATGTATGTGGAGAGAGAGAGAGAGAGAGAGAGAGAGAGAGAGAGAGAGAGAGAAAGAAAGAAAGAAAGAAAGAAAGAAAGAAAGAAAGAAAGAAAGAAAGAAAGAAAGAAAGAAAGAAAGAAAGAAAGAAAGAAAAGTATAGAGGTTGAACCACCAGGCTAGAAACTGAGAGTTTTTGAGTTCTACCGTAGTCCGGCCTTAGGCACAAAGCCAGCTGGGAGACCTTGGACCAGTCCCTCTCTCAGCTCTAGGAAGGAATCAATAGAATAGAATTCTTTATTAGCCAAGTGTGATTGGACACACAAGGAATTTGTCTTTGGTGCATATGCTCTCAGTGCACATAAAAGAAAAGATACATTTGTCAAGAATCATAAGATACAACACTTAATGATTGTCATAGGGTACAAATAAGCAATCAGGAAACAATCAATATTAATATAAATCGTAAGGATACAAGCAACAAGTTACAGTCATACAGTCATAAGTGGGAGGAGATGGGTGATAGGAATGATGAGAAGACTAATAGTAATAGTAATGCAGCCTTAGTGAATAGTTTGACAGTGGTGAGGGAATTATATTCTTTAGCAGAGTGATGGAGTTCAGGAAAAAACTGTTCTTGTGTCTAGTTGTCTTGGTGTGCAGTGCTCTATAGCCTCGTTTTGAGGGTAGGAGTTGAAACAATTTATGTCCAGGATGCAAGGGTCTGTAAATATTTTCACGGCCCTCTTTTTGACTCGTGCAGTATACAGGTCCTCAGTGGAAGGCAGGTTGGCAGTAATTGTTTTTTCTGCAGTTCTGGCAGAACCACTTCTAAAAACCTTGTCAAGAAAACTGCAGCGACTAGACCAGGCCCTTACCAGAAATTAACAACATCAACATGTTTAGATTTAGATTTATTATTAGAGTTGGAAGGGACCTTGTAGGTCATCTAGTCCAACCCCCTGCTCAAGCAGGAGTTCCTACACCATTTGAGACAGATGGCAGTCCAGTCTCACCTTGAAGGTCGCAAGTGTTGGGGTTCTCACAACCTCCGCTGGCAAGCTGTTCCACTGGTTGATCGCTCTCACCGTCAGAAAGTTTCTCCTCACTTCCAGGTTGAATCTCTCTTTGGTCAGCTTCCATCCGTTATTCCTTGTTTGGCTTTCTGGTGCCATAGAGAACAGCCTGACCCCCTCCTCTCTGTGGCAGCCCCTCAAGTATTGGAACACTGCTATCATGTCACCCCTGGTCCTTCTCTTCGCCAGACTGGCCAAGCTCAGTTCCTGCAACCGCTCTTCGTATGTTTTATTTTCCAGACCCTTTATCTGTTTATTTATGTTGACTGGGGAATCCTGGGAGTTGAAGTCCACACATCTTAAAGTTGCCAAGGGAGAACTACTGAATAGGGAACTTGGAAGAAAAAAAAAGGGGGGGTACCCCAGCTCGCTAAAGCACAAGCAGACTGTATTTTAAGCCATTAAAAAACTGTTGTGCCTTGGCCGCGTCCGGCGCCGAGTCTGGAGGATCCGGAGGACGTGGAGCCGCTCATGGTGCAGCAGTACCAGCCCATGTGCCTGGCACCAGAGACGGCTGGTGATGAGGACTCGGTGCCAGAGCAGGACGATCTCCCAGGACCTTCTGCACCTGCGCAGCAGAGTGCTTCATCAGGAGATGAAGAACCCATGCTGGATGCCAGAGCTCGCAGAGCAGCCAGAAGACAGGATTGGCTGAATAAGCATCGGTCCAATCGGAGGAAGCAGTGAGGGCTAATTGGGCCACGCCCTTCAGTGCCTATATTAGGCCGGGGCAATTAGTGCTCACTGCTGAGAACAACGAATCAATGACCACGGCATATCCAGAGTTTCATTTCTACGTTTGTTTGGGAATCTTATCGAAGACACCAGCTTCTGCCAGCTTTATTCCGGGAAGCCAGCCAAGTTGTTCAGATAAGAGAAGAATTAATGAGTCTTGCTTTGAACTTTTGTCTGTGTGCTATTTAACCCTCACGTAACCCAAAGAACCTTATTCCTGAAGACTTTCCGTTTGTGTTGTTTTGGACTTCTAAACCCTCTGAGTTTTACTAAGAAACTGTATTAGTAAAAGGAACCTTTTTGTTTGCCTCCCAACGACTGTGTGTGTGTGTTTCTGGGGGTTGCGGTGCTGGGTCACAACAAAAACATTCACTGTCAACCATTCGCATAATGAGAAAGGAGGAGAAACAATCCACATAAGCAAGGTATTGATGAAGAAATGTGTTTTCTACAGTTCTTTAAAAGATGTTAATTCAGTGTCTGGGATCTCCCAGGTCCCTGGCGAAGAGCTTTGAGAAGGATGAGCACCACTACTTGTGAGTAATAGCAGGAGGCCATCTGCAAGGCTGAGAATCTTAACAAATCACGCAAGTCTTGTGCTGAGGACAGGGCCTTCTATGCCAGTGATGGCGAACCTTTTTTTTGCTCGGGTGCCAAAAGGGCACGCGTGCACACGATAGCGTGCATGTGTGTGCCCACACCCATAATGCAATGTCCTCCACCCGCGCATACGTACACAACCCGCCCCTGTGCTGACCCTCCCCCCCGCACATGCGCGCAGGCCTCACTGAAGCCTCCGGACTTTCGGTAGGCCTGTTGGGCCGTTTTTTCGCCCTCCCCAGGGTTCAGGAGGCTTTCCCGAAGTCTGGGGAGGGCGAAAAATGGCCCAATGGGCCTACCGGAAGTTGGTTTCTGAACTTCCGTTGGGCCCATTTTTTGCCATCCACAGGCTCCGGAGGCTTTCCTAAAGCCTGGGGAGGGCGAAAACGGCCTCCCCCGCCCTCCAGAAGGCCGAAAATCAGCTGAATAGTGTGTACATGTGCGCTGGAGCTGACATTGGGCAACACCTTGCGGGCCCTCATATATGGCCCCGCATGCGTGCCACAGGTTCGCCATCACGGTTCTATGCTAAAGCCTTGAATGCTCCTCTTGCTTAATGAGGGGACAGGTGGAAGAGAAGACTGGATGAGGCCGATGGAGATGGTCATCATTGGGCTGGGTGCACCTAAGGCCTACCTACCATTTGCACAGTAGCCAGGCCATTTCAGAAGGATGGTTCCAATCTGTAGACCAGTATTTCCCAACCGTGGCAACTTGACAATGTGTGGTCTTCAACTCCCAGAGTTCCCCAGCTAGCATGGATGGCCAAGAATTCTGGGAGATGAAGTCCACTCATGGCTAAAGTGACCAGATTTTTTTTTCTTCAAGCGGGACACCATTGACGGGGGTGGGTTTCTCCATTTGAGTTTTACCCTCTGCGCATGCGCAGAACGCTGTGCATGCGCAGAGGGCAAAACAGCAAATGTCGGCGTCCAGGTGAGGTGGGGGGGGAGGTGGGAGGGGGGGGGGGGAGGCGGGAGGGCGCTTGGATGCCTGCAGCTCGCGACAGGTAAGCTGCCGGCTGCCTCCTTTCCCCGTCTCCCGCCTCCCGTTCGTTGCTTGCCAGCCCGGCCGAAGGGAAGGCGGGAGGTGAGGAAAGGCCTCCCGAGAGGAGGGGAGGCTTCGGGAGCCCGCCTCCCTTTCGGCCCGAAAGGGAGGCGGGCTCCCGAAGCCTCCCCTCCTTTCGGGAGGCCTTTCCTTGCCTCCCGCCTTCCCTTTGGCCGGGCTGGCTCGCCTCCCCTCCTTTCGGGAGGCCTTTTCTCGCCTCCCGCCTTCCCTTCGGCCGGGCTGGCAAGCAACGAACGGGAGGCGGGAGACGGGGAAAGGAGGCAGCCGGAGCTTACCTGCTCCAAGCATCCAAGCGCCGCGGTCTCCCGGTCGCCCGCCCGGCCCCAGGGCAACGGCGGCAGCGAGGCGACGGGGGGAAGAAAGGGGAGGGGGACGAGGAAGGGCTGTTTGTGCCGCTCGTAAGCTCAAAGCAGCGACGGCTCCTCGTCCCTCACCCCTCCCAACCGCAGCGGCGCCTCCGAGGGCGGGGCTAGGGATGGGGCGGGGGAAGGAGAGGAGGAGCAGCCTCCCTTCCCCCTCCCCCCAGCTTCCAGCGCCCGCCCGCCGCCAACGCCGGCCCGAGCTGAGAGGCCTGCTGCCTTTCAGGCCGATTTTTTGAAAGAATGCCCTAGTCGGGCATTGTTTTAAAAAATCGGGACTTTTTAAGAGGGCGGGCGGGACGCGGGACAAATGGTGAAAAAGCGGGTGTGTCCCGCCAAAATCGGGACGTCTGGTCACCTTACTCATGGCTGGCTGGGCTTGAAGTCCATATATGGCCGCCTGAAGAATTCCTGGATTTGAAATCCACACATCTTCTGACGGAGATGCCCAGCTATACATATCGTTAGAAATTTATTAAGTGAGTTTTGCCCCATTTTACAACTTTCCTTGCCACATTTGTTAAGCGAATCACTGCGGTTATTAAATCAGTAACACCGTCGTTAAGTGAATCTGGTTTTCCCGTTGACTCTGCTTGTTGCTGCGGCTTTTCACAAATGTGAGTCGGTTGTCAAGCATCCGAATGTAAATCACATGGGGATGCTTCAACGGTCATAAGTGTGAAACATGGTCGCAAGTCACTTTTTTCACTGCCGTTCTAACTTCAAATGGTCACTAAACGAACAGTTATAAGTCAATCCTCTGCCTGGATAGAGAGGCTGGAAGGCCCTTGTCTTCTGGGCATTGCCTTCTCCTCCAACTGGCTGAGACTCGCCCGGATTTGCTCCGAGAGACGGGGGGAGAAGCCGCCTTGTTCACGGGTCCCCGACAGACCTCCGCGGGATGAAGTGGTGGCCGCACCGATGGGGATCGGCTTTGCTCGCCAAAACGAGGAACGTATTTTTTGGGGGGAAGGGGCTCCGTCCACCCCATTTCCTCGGACGCCTATAAAAGAAACATGAGAGCTGGAGGGGGGAGGAAAGAGAGAGGGAGCGTGTCAAACCCACAAAAGACAAATCGCGGTCAGAATAAATATTCGGTTACGTAGCAAACTTTTTTTCCCTTCTTTTTCCCCCTGAACGCGCCGGTAGGTTTTCATAGCTCCGGGCAAGAACTGGATATTTTGTTGTGACCGAAGCTCGCTGCGGTTTATTATGTTTATAAAATGGTTTAAGGCTACTTTTCTTTGGAAGACGGCGGGGGTCTTTTAATTCCCTCCCATCCCTGGCCCCTTCCTTTGCTGGTATCCGTGTGTGTGTCTTTTTGTGTCTGGGCCAGTCCCTCTGCGTGTGTGCGCACGGGTGTGCATTTTAATACCTTGTAGAAGCAGTTTTCTGCTTGCAGATGGTTGAATGTTGGGGTGGTAGTGGGGGAAATAGCGAAGAGGAGGGAGAATGCTCCTATGTGCTGTTTATCCCTCTCCCTGACTCTCTTTCTCTCCTCCGCCCCCCCTTCACAAAATACTCCCAGATGGAGAGATAGACTCAAATGAAATGTTAAACCTTTGCTTTGCAAAGTAGAAGTGTGATAAACCCTTTCTACATTGGGCGGGTAGAAGGAAAGGTGGAGAGAAGAGAGAGAGAGAGAGAGAGGGAGGGAGGGAGGGAGAGAAAAGAGGAGAGGGGAGGAGAGGAGAGGAGAGGAGAGGAGAGGAAAGAGAAAATAGTTCATTTCGATAGGAAAGGAGGAAGGGAGGGGGAGGGGAGAAGAGAAGAGAGAAGAGAAGAGAAGAGAAGAGAAGAGAAGAGAAGAGAAGAGAGAAGAGAAGAGAAGAGAAGAGAAGAGAAGGAAAACAGTTCATTTGGATAGGAGAAAGAGGTTGTTGGGAAAATGCCCATTTCAGGTTTTGGGGATCAGAAGCCCTTATGAAATGTGTAGAATGCATCAAATAGGAAAATGAGTGGGATTGCCCAGAGTGAAATCCATATTCTCTTAAATCCCACTCTCCTCTTTTAAGTTTTTTTTTCTTTTTAAATCACATTCTTTGTTTGCCATCTGGTAATTTCTCCTTGGTGCTCTCTGAGCTTAGTTTTTTTTCTTCTTACAGACATTTCATTATCTAAACTACCAGTAGGTAACATCATAATTGCATCTTCATCATTTCAACCTTGAGCTACAAGTATTCTCCTTTACTGGTAGTTTTTCCATGCTGGGAAAAACCATCCATTTGGAGAATACTGACCTGAAAGCATTACAGGGTTGGCCAAGTTAAAATCTATTTTTAGGTGACAAAATCATTGTGTACTACCTGAGCTTACTTATTTGGCCGTTGTTCTTGTGGGAAGTCCCCCTCCCCGCACCCTGAGAATGAAATATTTTGGGGAATATTAAAAGAGGCAGAATATTATGTTTCCCCAAAGGATAAATGTTACTGTAGAAAGTTAGCCCCCACCGCTCTCCTAGAACAATGAAATATTTTGAGAAATATTTTTAAAAAGGCAGAATATTATATTTCCCTGGGTGAGAAGTTTTTTTTAGTGGGAGGGAGAAAGCAGCCCCCACCTTCCTTAATAGCCCACAGCAGATGTCAGCACTTAAGAGATAAAGAGATAGATAGCTCTATTCATAAGCAAATATCCTCACCCAAGATCCAACAAAGGTAGGATTAGCCCTCAGCCACAATAGGAATTGCCCAACGCCCTTTCAGAACACAAGCCTCTTCATTGCATCATCTCAGCAGCAAACCAAACCTGGGAACTCAGACAATCTACAGAGCCACCTATGACCCCTACATAACCCCTACAACAGCCAATAGAATACATGTTCTTGCACAGGAATAGGAAGTTCAAGTGCAAAGCCGAAGAGAAGGTATAAATTCCCACCACTCTCAACTCCATGTGGTCAGCTGCCCAGAACCACCCATGCACTTCTGTTTCATCAATAAATGGACCCTCTTTCCAATCAACCTCCAGCCTCCATTTTGTCTCCAGTGCCTTTCTCCTGGCTTAGAACGGAACCAGATGGATATTTCTTCCCACATTACTAAGTGCAGAAAGCAGCCCCAGTATTTCTGCCATAGGAAAACCGCCTCAAGCAGAAGAGGCTGGTATTTTGGAATGGAGATTTTGTATCCATTCAGAAAGACTGGGCCAATCTATTCATAAACAAAACTCCTTCAGCCGCAAGCTCCCACAGAAGGCTGTAGCTGATGGGATTAAAAAAAGTAGAAAAACAAAAGACTCCTAAAAATCTACATCCCCCCACCCAAATTCTAAGGACAGGACATGACCTTTAGGATATGATAGGATTTACCCACCACCATTAGAATAGCAAAAGACAGAAGGCTCACTGCATTGCACAAACCCCAAAACCCTATAAAAATCCATCCAATTGGTCAACCACCCCAGAAACATTCTGCTGTCACGGATGTTTCTGGAAAGCCAAATAAACATAGACCTTCTTTCTATGCGGCCTGCCTCCATTTTATTTTTAGCTTCTTGGATTGGAACTGTGCTGGATTTTTCTTCCTACGTTCTTGTGGGGAGAAATGGCAGGAGAGAGTGATTCAGCTCCCGAAGGATAGGTTGGATATGACTCCCCAAAAAAGTGTGAGAAAAATTAATTAAGCAGGAATCCAGATTAACAATAAAAACAGATTTATTAACATACTTTGCGCAAAGGTCCCCCAAATTTGGACAGAAGATAGAACTTCTGACACAAATAGAGGCAAGGCCATTATCCAGAAACATGGTTTATATACAGAACATGGCTCCATCTTACTCCTCCCATTCTCCTCACATCATATTGTCCAACCTCCCATTATGTAACATCCTAACACAGTGTTTTCTAGCTAGGAAAAATCCTGGAACCTATCCATCATCCTGACAGCTACACACTTCCCCTCTCTGTGTGAACCTGTGCTTTCCCATCTTCTACACAACAGCAAAATATTTCCGTTTATCACTTCCTCTTGTACATTCCCAGCTTCCCTCAGCATAATTTTGATACAAACATATCCTGTGTATGAGGACAGTGGAAAAGAGCTGACATGTTACACAATATGATTTGTCATTACAAATCGATTTAAAAATGGTTGTGCTATGGCTCTTATTTACAATAATAAATTCAAACTTCTCACAAAAGTGTATTTTTGTAATAATTATACTTAGTCATTGACTTACAACCGTTCATTTAGTGACCATTTAAAGTTATAACGGTAGCGAAAAAGTGACTTATCACCATTTTTCACACTTAACGACTGTTGCAGCATCCCCGTGATCACATGATCAAAATTCAGATGCTTAGCAACTGACTCATATTTATGACAGTTGTAGTGTCCTGGGGACGTATAATCACTTTTTGCAACCTTGTGACGAGCTAAGTCAATGGGGAATCCAGATTCACTTAACAACCCTGTTGCCAACCTAGCTGCAGTGATTCACTTAACCACTGTGGCAAGAAAGATCGTAAAATGGGGTGAAACTCGCTTAAAAATTGTCTCACTTAGCAACAAAAATGTTGGGCTCAATTGTGGTCGTAAGTTGAGGACTACCTGTAGAAAGAGCTGCTTAGATTTTGTCTGGGGGTTAGGATTCTCATGGCAATGTATCATCATAGGTGTTTGGTGGCCCACACAGCACCCCCAAATTTAGTTCCCTTGTTACTTGGGATACTGCATTCAGTTTTGGTCTCCACGATGTAAAAAAGATGTTGAGACTCTGGAAAGAGTGCAAAGAAGAGCAACAAAGATGATTAGGGGACTGGAGGCTAAATCGTATGAAGAATGGTTGCAGGAACTGGGTATGTCTAGTTTAATGAAAAGAAGGACTACGGGAGACATGATAGCGGTGTTCCAATATCTCAGGGGTTGCCACAAAGAAGAGGGAGTCAAGCTATTCTCCAAAGTACCTGTGGGTAGGACAAGAAGCAATGGGTGGAAACTAATCAAGGAGAGAAGCAACTTAGTTCTGAGACATTTCCTGACAGTGAGAACAATTAATCAGTGGAACAACTTGCCTCCAGAAGTTGTGAATGCTCCAACACTGGAAGTTTTTAAGGTGATGTTCAATAACCATTTGTCTGAAGTGGTGTAGGGTTTCCTGCCTAAGCAGGGGGTTGGGCTAGAAGACCTCCAAATGTCCCTTCCAACTCTGTTATTCTAAATTAATATTCCTTTCCCCTTCCCCAATTTTATGACTGATGAATCTGGAATCGCCAACTTCATGGGGATGGGTGGGTCTATGTTTTATATTATAAACAAAGAGCACTTCGGTATAAAAATTGGATGCACTTGAAGCAGAAGATTTGATTTGAAAGGCTCTGGAAATGACATTTAGTCCTCTCCCATGTAGTTTCCTTTGAAAAGGGAATTAGAAACACACCTGTTCACCCTGGCATTTGTGAGATAATATTGCCTTCAGCCCAAGTTGCTCTTTCGGTGGGTGGCAGTTGTGTTACTTTTGCTGGTGGCTAGATGGTGTAGAGCAGAGGTCAGCAACTTGGAGCCTGGGGGTGTTAAAATACTTGCGGGAGCCTTTGGGATGCCTACAAGGTCCCTTCCAACTCTAATAATAAATCTAAAAATCTCAAAGCTTGATTGATGTGGCTGGGATCGTAGGAGATCTCAGGCCAGGTTGCTGAAATCCATTGAGATCCGAATTGTGTCCCATAAGATCCTGTCTCATTATGTTTAGGGAGATAAAAGTGTCTTGGTTTTGTGAAAAATGGCACGGTAGAATTCAAAACTGGAAAACAGCAGCAAGCCCTGACATACGAATACACTTTTATTTCAATTGATAACTATTTTTTGGAGAGGAATTTCTGTTTGAATGAAAGTCTGCCTGCCTTTCTTGGAGCGGTACTTGAAGTTGTAGTGGTACTTGTATTTTATTTTATTTATTTATTTATTTATTTTGTTATTCTTATATGCCGCCCAACTCCCGAAGGAGTTAAAATTTTCCTTTTATTGTTAACCAGAACTGGGCGAAACCACACTCAATAGCAGCGATTGCGAGAGGGATCTTGGAATCTTGGTAGACAGCCAACTAAATATGAGCCAGCAGTGTGCAGCAGCAGCCAAAAAGGCCAACGCAGTCCTGAGCTGCATAAATAGAGGGATACAATCAAGGACCAGAGAGGTACTAGTACCACTCTATAAAGCCTTGGTCAGACCACACCTAGAATACTGCATCCAATTTTGGTCACCACACTACAAAAAAGACACTGAAACCCTAGAAAAAGTGCAGAAGAGAGCAACCAGGATGATAAAGGGTCTGCAAAATAAAACATACAAAGAGCGGTTGCAGGAACTGAGATTGGCCAGTGTGGCGAAGAGAAGGACCAGGGGTGACATGATAGCAGTGTTCCAATACTTGAGGGGATGCCACAGAGAGGAGGGGGTCAGGCTGTTCTCTATGGCACCAGAAAGCCAAACAAGGAATAATGGATGGAAGCTGACCAAAGAGAGATTCAACCTGGAAGTGAGGAGAAACTTTCTGACGGTGAGAGCGATCAACCAGTGGAACAGATTGCCAGCGGAGGTTGTGAGAGCCCCAACACTTGCGACCTTCAAGGGGAGACTGGACTGCCATCTGTCTCAAATGGTGTAGGAACTCCTGCTTGAGCAGGGGGTTGGACTAGATGACCTACAAGGTCCCTTCCAATTCTAATAATAAATCTAAATCTAAATCTAAACTACAAATACTACAAACGATCATGTGGCCATGGGGATGCTGCAGCAGTCATAAGTGTGAGAATCGGTCATAAGTCACTGTTTAGTGCTGATGTAACTTTGAACAGTCACTAAATGAGTTGAGGGCTACCTGTACTCTAAAATGCCCTTTCTCTGAAGAGGAAAAAAAAACTGATTACAGGCAGTCTTCGACTTACAACAGTTCATTTAGTGACCGTTCAAAGTTAGAATGGCACTGAAAAAAAGTGCCTTATGACCGTTTTCCCCACTTATGACCTTTGTAGCATCCCCATGCCCTTGTGATCAAAATTCAGAGGCTTAGCAAATGACTCATAGTTATGACCTTGGGGCACAGCATAAGTATGAACCAGTTGCCAAGCATCCGGATTTTGATCACATGACCACAGGGATGCTTCAAAGCATCTCTGAAAAACGTAACTCTGAAAAACCGTCATAAGTCACTTTTTTTCAGTGCTGTTGTAACTTTGAACGGTCACTAAATGAACTGTTGTAAGTGGAGGACTACCTGTACAATGTAACAAACCTTCAATGCACTTTGGTTTAATGGATGGGTGGTATTAAAACCCCCCACAACTTATGGATACACGAATAAAATCCCAGTCACAATTTTACACCTCGGAGCCCATTATATAGACTCTTATACAGATTAACAGAGTTAGAAGGGACCTTGTAAGTCATCTAGTCCTACCCCCCCACCCAAGCAGGACACCCTACACCATTTCTGACAGATGGCAGTGCAGTGTCTTCTTGAAAGCCTCCAGTGATGAAGCTCCCACAACTTCCGAAGGCAAGCTGTTCCATTGATTGATTGTTCTCACTATCAGAAAATTTCTCCTTATTTCCAGGTTGAATCTCTCCTTGTTCAGTTTCCATCCATTCAGTGGTTCTCAACCTTCCTAATGCCGCGACCCACGACCCGCCCCTGCGCCGTGACCCACCCCGCGGCCGCAGCTGCTGCCTCAACCCCCACCCCACCACTGCCATTTGGGTTCTTTTACCGTCTGTGCATGCACAAAGCGTTCTGCACATGCACAGAGGGTAAAAGAACCCAAATGGCGGCGTCCGGGTGAAGTCTCCCGACCCCTGTGAAAGGGTCGTTCGACCCCCAAAGGGGTCACGACCCCCAAGTTGAGAACTGCTGCATTATTCCTTGTCTGGCCCTCAGGTGCGTTGGAAAATAGCTTGAAAGTTTACTGTATATTGAATCGTTGACTACCAAAGTTGGCTGGATTTACCTCTTATGCTTAACCTGGTAATGACTTTATCTGTTTTCTTGTTTTGCATGACATATTGAGCCATAGATTAATCAGAAAGGCTGGGTCTGCCTAACAGACCACACAAAATTACCAGAGTTAACACTAAACAATTTGAGCATCACATCTTATGTGTTTTGCATCTGCAACGCCTGGGTCTTTACATCATATTAAGTTTGTTGTGTTAATACAGTCCATATGTATGCAAGGGGAGAGAGAGAAAAAAAATATAGATCAGCGTTGATTCTTTATTCTCTCTTTTTTTTAAAAAAACCTCTTTAACAGCCCTGGAAAAGTGCATCCACAAAGATTCAAATTTCTTTATTTAAGGTCAGAAAGCTCTTGGATTAGGTAGGCAAATAGCAAGGGCCTTAACATCCTGACATTAAGGTGGTGCTTTGTTCAAGGTAGCGTTAAAAGAAAACAAAAAAGGAGACTACTTATTTATAGTAGTATAAATAAGATCTTCTCTTGCCGAGCATTCTACAGGCAACAAAAAAGAAATATCTTTTGTGTTCCAGTTCTCGGTCAAACAGCACATCTGTCATGAATTATTTAGTAGTGCTAATGAGAAGGGATTATAATTCAGAACATGCAACTTGCAGAAAGAGAGCCAGCTTGGTTTAGCAGTCTGGGTTAGAAACCGAGAGACTGAGTTCTAGTCCTGCCTTAGGCACCAAAAAACAAAAACAAAAAAAACAGCTGGGTGATCTGGGGCCGGTTCCCCTCTCTCACACCCCCTAGGAAGAACCAGTTCGGAAATATTGCCAAGAAAACCGTGATCATGATTTGCGACCATCCGAGTTGGGTTCCAACAAGCAAAGTCAATTGGGGGAAATTGAATTTATTTAATGATCACATGATTTGCTTAACTGTGGTAAACAGGGTTGTAAAATCTGATCTGGTCACATGATGACTCGTGTCAAGGTTCCAAGTAATGCACCCATAGCAAACAGAACTCCGAGGCAAGTAGGTGTTGTGACCCAGCACCGCAACCCCCCAGAAACACACACACACAGTCGTTGGGAGGCAAACAAAAAGGTTCCTTTTACTAATACAGTTTCTTAGTAAAACTCAGAGGGTTTAGAAGTCCAAAACAACACAAACGGAAAGTCTTCAGGAATAAGGTTCTTTGGGTTACGTGAGGGTTAAATAGCACACAGACAAAAGTTCAAAGCAAGACTCATTAATTCTTCTCTTATCTGAACAGCTTGGCTGGCTTCCCGGAATAAAGCTGGCAGAAGCTGGTGATAAGATTCCCAAACAGACGTAGAAACGAAACTCTGGATATGCCGCGGTCATTGAATTGTTGTTCTCAGCAATGAGCACTAATTACCCTGGCTTAATATAGCCACTGAAGGGCGTGGCCCAATTAGCCCTCACTGCTTCCTCCGATTGGACCGACGCTTACTCAGCCAGTCCTGTCTTCTGGCTGCTCTGCGTGCTCTGGCATCCAGCATGAGTTCTTCATCTCCTGATGAAGAACTCTGCTGCGCAGGTGCAGAAGGTCCTGGGAGATCGTCCTGCTCTGGCACCGAGTCCTCATCACCAGCCGTCTCTGGTGCCAGGCACATAGGCTGGTACTGCTGCACCATGAGCGGCTCCGCGTCCTCCGGATCCTCCAGACTCGGCGCCGGAAGCGGCCAAGGCACAACACTATCCCTCACCGCAGGGCCCTTCCCCCGGGTCTGTCGGTCCGGATGCGGCCGGGACGGGAATTGAGCGTGGAAGGCCCGGACCAGATCCGGAGCATGAACGGCGGTCGCATCCTCCCATGTGAAGTCTTCAGGGCCGTACCCCTTCCACTCAATGAGGTACTGGAACCGGCCCTTCATCCAGCGGGAATCCCGAATACTGGCAACTTCGTATTCGGGTGGGTCAGCGGGAGTGCGGATCACTGGCTGAGGTGGAGCGGGAGGGCGGAGCGGACAGGCAGGACGTTCGGGAACAAGGAGGGACCGATGGAAGACGGGATGGATCCTGAGAGAGCGAGGCAACGTCAACCGGTAGGCCACGGGGTTAATGACCGCTTCCACCGGGAACGGACCCAAGAAGCGGTGGTCAAGCTTGCGAGCCGGTCGGTCGGAGGGGAGATGCTTCGTGGACAGCCAGACGCGATCCCCGACCGCCAGAGGTGGAGTTGCTCGCCGGGAGCGGTCCGCGACCCTCTTGTAATCTTCCTTGGCTTTATTCAACGAGCGTTTGACCAGTTGGTGAACGGCCTGGAGCTCGGACAGGAATTCCTCCGCCACAGGAACAGGAGAGTCTAGGAGCGTGAGCGGGAAGAAACGGGGGTGGTAACCAAAGTTGGCGAGGAACGGAGAGGCGTGCGTGGAGGTGTGCTGAGAGTTGTTAAAAGCAAACTCGGCCACGGCAAGGTATTCCGCCCAGTTGTCCTGCTGCTGGTTGACAAAACAGCGCAGGTACTGTTCAAGGATGCCGATGACTTTTTCAGTGCCCCCATCAGTCTCCGGATGATGCGCTGACGAGAGGCAGACTTGGACCTCCAGGGCCGCCATCAGACCCTTCCAGAACTGGGCCGTGAACTGGGCTCCCCGATCCGACATGACCCGATCCGGCAGACCGTGCAGGCGGAAAACATGCTGGATAAACATGCGGGCCGTGGCGCGAGCTGTCGGCAACCCTCGACGGGGGATGAAATGTGCCATTTTGGTCAGCATATCGACCACTACGAACACGGTCGTAAAGCCGGCGGACGGGGGCAAGTCCGTGAGGAAGTCCATAGAGACGGCCCCCCAGGGTCTCTCGGGCGTCGGCAAGGGCTGCAGCAGGCCCGGCGGCGCTCCAGGGGCGTACTTGGCCTGGCGACAGCGAACACAAGACGTCACATAGGCCTGGACGTCATCACGGAGTCGGGGCCACCAAAAAGTCCGAGCCACCAGGTTCAGAGTCTTGAAAAGGCCGAAGTGGCCAGCCGCAGGGCTGTCGTGGCACTGCTGCAGGATCAGGCCACGGAGCAGACCGGCGGGAACATAGAGCAGGTCCCGGAAACGGAGGAGGTCGTCCGAAAACGTCCAAGGGGACTCAGGCCCTATCTCCTGCCTCCGTTGTGCCGCATAGGCGTCGTGTCGCTGCGCCTTCCGGATCTGTCCTCGGAGGTCCACGGGATCCTGGGTAGCTGCAAAGGACTCGACGGGCAGAACCGTCCGGGGAGGCAGCGGTTCCTGGGCTTGGGCGTATTCCGGCTTGCGGGACAGCGTGTCCGCCTGCTGATTCCGGCCGCTCGGGATGTACGTAATGCGAAAATTGAAGCGGGAGAAAAAGAACGACCAGCGTATCTGGCGCTGGTTGAGCTTCCTGGCCGTCTGCAAGAACTCCAGGTTCTTATGGTCTGTGCGCACCTCCACTTGATGACGAGCCCCCTCGAGGTGGTGCCGCCAGGTCTCGAAAGCCGCCTTGATGGCCAGCAACTCCTTCTCCCAGATCGTATAATTGCGCTCCGACGAGGTTAATTTCCGGGAATAATAAGCGCAAGGGAAGAGATGGCCGTCATCTTCCCGGGTCTGGAGCAAGACGGCGCCCACGGCAATGTCGGACGCGTCCGCCTCCACAACAAAAGGGCGGTGAGGGTCTGGGTGCTTGAGGATCGGCTCCTGCATGAAGGCATCCGTGAGGATCTTGAACGCCTCTTGTTCGGAATCGCCCCACCGGAAAGGGACTTGTTTCTGCAGGAGTCGAGTGAGAGGCGCGGTCAGAGTGGCGAACCCCGGGATGAAGGTCCTATAATAATTTGCGAACCCCAGGAGTCGCTGAACGTCCTTCACCCGGCGCGGGGGTTGCCAGGTTTTCAGGGCCTCGACCTTGCCACGGTCCATGGCGATGCCTTCTGGCGAAATCCGATGGCCCAGGAAATCCACAGTCGTCTGAAAAAACTGGCATTTCTCTAATTTCGCGTAGAGCTGGTGGTCTCTCAACCGCTGCAGGACTTGACGGATATGTTGGATGTGGCTGCTCCGGGATGTGGAATAAATCATAATATCGTCCAGGTACACGACAACGAACTGGTCCAGCAAATCTCTAAAGATGTCGTTCATGAAATGCTGGAACACAGCCGGAGCGTTGGTCAAGCCGAACGGCATGACCGTATACTCAAAATGACCGTAGCGGGTCCCGAACGCCGTCTTCCACTCGTCCCCCTCACGAACACGCACCAAATTGTAAGCGCCACGTAAGTCCAATTTGGTGAAGATGGTCGCCGAGCGGAGGCGTTCCATCAACTCCGGGATGAGGGGCAACGGGTACCGGTTACGCACTGTGATGGCGTTCAACTTGCGATAATCGCAGCACAGGCGCAAGTCCCCGGTTTTCTTCTTGACGAAGAAGACGGGGGCAGACAAGGGCGATGAGGAGGGTCGGATGAAACCCCTGGCCAGGTTTTTATCGATAAAGTCCCGCAGTGCGGCCAGTTCAGGTTCTGACATGGAATAGAGGCGGCCCACAGGGAGCGGAGCGTTGGGAATCAGATCCACAGGGCAATCGTAGGGCCGGTGCGGGGGCAACTGGTCTGCCTCCTTTTCGCTAAACACATCAGCGAAGTCTGCAAACTCAGCTGGGAGTGAAATGTCCGGAGGGTCAGGTACCGCGCCCGCACAAACCTGGCGCGTATGGTCCACACACTGGAGACTCGGGAAGGCAATGAAGTTCTGGGACCATACAACCTGAGGGTCGTGGGTGCGCAGCCACGCCAGTCCGAGGACCAAAGGGAAATGGAGTCCCGACGTCACGTAAAACTGGATGGCCTCCTCGTGCCGTCCAATGCAAAGGCGCACCGGCTGCGTGATGGCCTTAATCGGACCTGACAGCAACACCCGGCCATCGATTGTTTCCACCCTCATCGGCGGGTCCACGGGGCACAGGGGAACGGCAAGATGCTGGGCGAACGCCTCGTCAATGAAATTGGTGGTTGCCCCGGAGTCCACCAAAGCGTGTGCGGAGACGCCGCGGTCCCGGTGGTCAATAAAGACCTTGGTGTCCAAGAGCAGATGCCGCGGTGGACCGGGATCCACGTCAGCTGAGCCGGAGTCCTTCGGTGTGCATGCCCGACCCAGCGTCTCCGCTAGGCCGGGCGCTGGCCGTTTCCCGACGGCGATGGCTGGGACGGTGGAGCAGGACCAGAAGCGGTGGGCCCCCGACCCTTCCTAGGGCACGAGCGAGCGAAATGGCCCGGGTCGCCGCAATACAAACACAACCCCCCTGCCCTGCGTCTGTCCTTTTCCGCGCCGGTCAAGCGGGGCCGAACAGCGCCAAGGTCCATAGGCTCGTCACGGGGAGCCGGGGCCGACGGAAGTCCACGGGGAACAGGAGGTGCCTGAGCAGCGCGACGTGGAGCCGGAACAGCGGGGACGTCAGGTGGCGCGAGAGGCGCCGGAGCAGCACGGCGTGCGTTCCTCGCTTGCAACCGGGCATCAATTTTCAAGCAGAGCCGCACCAGTTCTTGGGTGGTTGCAGGAATGTCCACGCGTGCCAGCTCATCCTGGATGCTGTCTGCCAAGCCCTCCTGGAAGGCATCCAACAACGCAGCCTCATTCCAGGCCGAATCTTGGCTGAGGAGACGGAACTCACTGATGTATTCCCTGAGTGGTCTCCGGCCTTGCCTCAGCTGCCTTAATTGCCTGCACGCTGTCTGGGCCTTAATTGGATCCGCGAACATCTCCTCCAAATGAGTGCAGAAACGCCCAAAGTCCTGGAGGAGGGGACTGTTCTGGACCAGTAGAGGGGTGGCCCAACGTGCTGCATTTCCAGACAGCAGGCTAATTACAAACCCCACCTTGTCCCGGTCGTGGGGGAAATCCTCTGGCCTCAGAGACATGAACAACTGGCACTGGCCCAGGAACGCCGGAAACATAGCCTCGTCACCATGGAACTTATCCGGCATGGCTATCGGGCAGCGTGTCCGTTGGGCTGGGGCCAACGCAGGAGCAGCTGCTGCCAACTGATTTTGCTGCATTGTTAATTGAGCGGTCATGATTGCCAGCTGCTGCCGAAGTTGAGCATTCTCGTCCTGAAGCTGCTCCATGATGCAATCTGAGCTTGTGTGTGGTCAGTTTGGGCTGAGAACAAACTGTTGTGACCCAGCACTGCAACCCCCCAGAAACACACACACACAGTCGTTGGGAGGCAAACAAAAAGGTTCCTTTTACTAATACAGTTTCTTAGTAAAACTCAGAGGGTTTAGAAGTCCAAAACAACACAAACGGAAAGTCTTCAGGAATAAGGTTCTTTGGGTTACGTGAGGGTTAAATAGCACACAGACAAAAGTTCAAAGCAAGACTCATTAATTCTTCTCTTATCTGAACAGCTTGGCTGGCTTCCCGGAATAAAGCTGGCAGAAGCTGGTGATAAGATTCCCAAACAGACGTAGAAACGAAACTCTGGATATGCCGCGGTCATTGAATTGTTGTTCTCAGCAATGAGCACTAATTACCCTGGCTTAATATAGCCACTGAAGGGCGTGGCCCAATTAGCCCTCACTGCTTCCTCCGATTGGACCGACGCTTACTCAGCCAGTCCTGTCTTCTGGCTGCTCTGCGTGCTCTGGCATCCAGCATGAGTTCTTCATCTCCTGATGAAGAACTCTGCTGCGCAGGTGCAGAAGGTCCTGGGAGATCGTCCTGCTCTGGCACCGAGTCCTCATCACCAGCCGTCTCTGGTGCCAGGCACATAGGCTGGTACTGCTGCACCATGAGCGGCTCCGCGTCCTCCGGATCCTCCAGACTCGGCGCCGGACGCGGCCAAGGCACAACAGTAGGTTCCTCAAACAACAGATTTATTGGATATATCATATTGGCACAGACTGGTGAAAACCGACTCTAAAGGTCCCCTCGGTTGTCAGCTAATTAAAAGTAAAAGTTTTTCCCCTTTCCCAAACAATCAGTCACATGGTCCGGTTGCTTGGAAACTTCACTCTTCCTCTCTTCAGCCACCTATGGGAATGTCCTTGGTTCTTAGGGGAAACCATTTTGTTTTGGCTACAAAACCCCAGCTATCTCTATTCCCTCCTTATTAAGGAGAATAAATCTCCATAGAGGCGATGTTGATCTTTCTCTCGGAAGTCAGACATTTAGAAATAAAGCCGAAGTTAAAAGTCTAATAGAAAATATTTATTTCGGTACAAAAACAATACATTCTGAATAGTTACATTCTTGCTAATTAAATGCGACAGTTCCGGTCAGAGCCAAACCACAAGAGAACAATGGAGAATCAGGAATGCATACATGCGCATAAGATCACATCACATGTTCTGCTTGTAATGGAATGTACCATAATATTAGGATAGGGGTGCATTACCTTGCATAGACATACAACTGACAATATTCACTACGTGACACTCCTCTCTATCCCTCAGCACCACAGTGGCAACAATGAAGCCTCCAAGAAGGCCTCAGTCAGGCCAGCTTCAGAGTTGACAGACTCGCTTAACCACACCATCACTTATCAACTGACATTCCAGGGCCAATTGTGGTCATAAGTCGAGGTCTACCTGTATTGGCCATGCTTGCGGGGGATAACAGGAATTGGACCCCGACTATAGGCTGTGATGGCATCAAACACAATGGCGTGGCATCTCTTCTTTGCTCTTTCTGTGGATGCTTGAAAGAAGAACATCAGGATGTATACCCTTGAAGTCACATCATATTAGACTGTTGGGGGTGGGGAATATGCCTCTCCCCAACTTGAGTTGGCTTTCATATCTTTTCCTAAAGCTGGCTCCAATTTATAATGTGATCCTTTATTGCTTGCTGACTAATAATCTAAGTCAGGGGTGTCAAACATGATTTCATTGAGGGCCACATCAGCATTGTGGTTACCCTCGGAGGGGGGCGTGATTGTGATCTAGGTGGTCAATGGGGAAGCCAGATTCACTTAGCAACTGTGTTACTAACTTAACCACTGCAGTGATTCACTTAACAATGGTGGCAAGAAAGGCCATAAAGTGCAGCAAACTTCACTCAACAAACATTTCAATTAGCAGTGATCCACTTAATGGCTGTGGCAAGAAAGGTCATAAAATGGAGCAAACTTCACTCAACAACCATTTCAATTAGCAGTGATCCACTTAACGGCTGTGGCAAGAAAGGCCATAAAATGGAGCAAAATTCACTCAACAACCATTTCAATTAGCAGTGATCCACTTAACGGCTGTGGCAAGAAAGGCCATAAAATGGAGCAAAATTCACTCAACAACCATTTCAATTAGCAGTGATCCACTTAACGGCTGGGGCAAGAAAGGCCATAAAATGGAGCAAAATTCACTCAACAACCATTTCAATTAGCAGTGATCCACTTAACGGCTGTGGCAAGAAAGGCCATAAAATGGAGGAAGATTCACTCAACAACCATTTCAATTAGCAGTGGTCCACTTAACGGCTGTGGCAAGAAAGGCCATAAAATGGAGCAAAATTCACAACAACCATTTCAATTAGCAGTGATCCACTTAACGGCTGTGGCAAGAAAGGCCATAAAATGGAGCAAAATTCACTTAACGAACATTTCAAATAGCAACAGGAACAGTTCCATTTGCTAACCCTTCGCAGTAAAACCCTCTCTGCTCACCGTCGTATAAAATCTGTTCTGCTTTTGGGGGGGGGAGAGCAGGAGGATGTATTCTCGATTCCCCTTCTGGGCTCCCTCTGTTTCTTTCCACCTCTTTCTTCCCTAAGGTGGCATTCAATCCCGAGAACCAGCTTCTAGCCTCGGGCAATCCTTATTGAACTTTGCTGTGCTGTTGCTCCTTAAAACTCAGAGTTGTTATTCTATTTAAATTAAAAGTGTCCCCCCACCCACCCTTCCCGGTTTTCCTCTTTCTTCTTTTTGCCAACTGCCTTTTCCTCTTTTGCAAAATCGCTTCTGAAACTGAGGATGTTAAGCCCCACATGTATTAAATTCGCTTCATGTGGGGTTTAATATCCTAACATAAGTTATGATTTAAAAGAAACATGTTCTGTTCTCTCTCTCTCTTTTTCCAATAGTCCCCACAAAGGAGAATTTGAGTTCTGAAGCCCTTCTAATCTGCCTGTCTGAAAAAGTAATAATAATTCATTCCTCATTGGGAGGCGAGGAGATATCAAGAAATAGGAAGAGGGTTAGCTTTACATTTGGCCTTTTCTCAGCGGTTGTTCAAACACGGCTTTGTATACGCTCGGTTTTCTCATCCTTCTATGATTTTCATCTGTTCAAAACTTTATTAAAGTTAAAAAAAAAAATAGAAAATGCAAAAAAGCAAAGAGAATTGGTTAGGAAAAAAGGGATAACAAAAAGCAACAAAAACAAACCTAAAACAAAATTTGGGAGTGCAAGCAACAACAACAACAAGCTATGGGGGGAAAAAAGGAATTTCTGACTTTTTTTTGACACAGATAAATATATAGGTATCTAAATCAATGGTGCTTTGAATTAGAATGAATCATACCAAATGGTACTGGTAGTCCTCAACTTACGACCACAATTGAGCCCAAAATTTCTGTTCCTAAGTGAGACCGTTGTTAAGTGAGTTTTGCTCCATTTTATGACCTTTCTTGCCAGAGTTGTTAGATGAATCGCTGCAGTTTTTCAGTTAGTAACACTATTTTAAGTGAATCTGGCTTCCCCATTGACTTTGCTTATCAGAACATTGCAAAAGATTGCCAAGCGTCTGAATTTTGATCACCTAACCATGGGGATGTTGCAACAGTCGTAAGTGTGAAAAACTGTCATAAGTCACTTTTTTCAGTCCCGTTGTAACTTAGAACATTCACTAAATAAACTGTTGTAAGTCAAGTACTATTTATGTCATTATAAACACAGCTAGTCATGAAAACCCAGAATCAAAATCTCATTTTCCCCCAACTACAATCAAAACACCCAAGAGTGGTTTCCAAATTGAAATAAAGCTAGATAAAACCTTTTCTTTACTCACAGCAGTCAATTTAGCTGTTTCCACCATTAATTTCACCATCTATGCTTCCATGGTGGGTATGTGTGGGTCCTTCTATCTCTGCACATACAAAAGTTTTGCTGCTGTTGTCATAGATTAAAAAAACACATCCCAAATCTTGGAATGGCCACAACTAGTCCTGGGGCTGTCCATGGTCTACTTTTGTTATCTCTCAAGAGTCATACATGCCTCCATCCAAATAGAGGAAGTGGGGAAACTTATCACCGAAAAAGCTGTTCAATGATTGTGTTAGACCGCACCATGCAAGCAGCCAGAGAAACTGCAGAGTGCAGAAATGGGGAATAAAATAACAAAGATCCCCAGAGTCATGAATATGAAATAAATAAATAAGAGGCTTTCTTGGGGTCCATTCAGGGGTGAAATCCAGCAGGTTCTGACAGGTTCTGGAGAACTGGTAGCGGAAATTTTGAGTAGTTCGGAGAACCAGTAGCAGAAAGTTTGAGTAGTTCGGAAAACCGGTAGCAGAGATTCTGAGTAGTTCGGAGAACCAGTAGCGGAAATTTTGAGTAGTTCGGAAAACCGGCAAATATCACCTCTGGCTTGGCCCAGAGTGGGGTGGGAATGGAGATTTTGCAGTATCCTTCCCCCTGGTGTGGGGTATGTTAAGATATTCATGAACTGGGAGAGCCATGTTAACAAGGTTAGCCAATGAATAGGTATAGCAACTAAGTCAGCCAATGGGAGCTAACCACTTCTGAGTCTGTGCAGAGAATCGAAACTGAAAGCTTAAGCTTAAGGAAGGCTGGGCGTGGTTCAGTCCACTCTGCTCTCTTGTCCACTCTGTGCTTGTCTGTTGCTGAAATGAAACTAACTGTTCTCTGCTGTCTGTATCTGCTTGAAGAAGAACTCTGCTAATGGTATTGTAAATTCATCTGTTAATATGTTTATAAAGATGTTTATGAATCCAGCTGAATCAGTCATCTGTGTGTGCTTCTGGTTTTGATTTTTGCAACAAACTTTAATAGGGTAGGAATGGAGATTTTGCGGTATCCTTCCCCTGCCATGCCCACCAAGCCACACCACGCCCACCAGGCCATGCCCACAGAACCGGTAGTTAAAAAAATGGATTTCACCACTAGGTCCATTGCAAACCTGGATCTCGGTGTCTGTACTCTGCAGATAAAAAGATTGTTCTTCTCTGGAATATAGGCTAATCCTCAGTTTACAGCCATTCATTTAGTAGCTATTTGAAGTTACAACGGCACTGAAAAAAAGAGACGGGTTTTCACTCTTAAAACCATTGTAGGATTCCCACGGTCACGTGATTAAAATTAGGGCGCTTGGCAACTGGCATGTATTTATGACAGTTGCACTGTCCTGCGGTTACATGATTATCATTTGTAACCTCTTCTGACAAGCAAAGTCAGTAGGGGAAGCCAGATTTGCTTAACGCCTGCATGATTCACTTAACAACGGCAGTGATTCACTTAACTGTGACAAAGAAGGTCATAAAATGAGGCAAAACTCACGTAACAACTGCTTTGCTTATGTTGTCCCCAATATGGGTCTGAGCTTGGTGCCAGAGCCAATGAAGAACACCAGACAGGAGGTGCATGTTTTGCTGCCTTTCATTGAAGCGCTTCAGCAAAAGGGGCCCCAGCCAGCAAAATGCCAGGACCCAGAACAAAGGATTCAACAAGCTTTTATACTGTTTTTTAAAGGCAGGATTCAGATTAACAGAGTTGGAAGGAACCTTGCAGGTCATCTAGTCCAACCCCCTGCCCAAGCAGGAGACCCTACATCTGCCTCTACCTAGGATCGAACTCACAACCTCCTGATTGTGAGGCAAGAGCTCCACTGGATAAACAAGCATTGTCTAATAGGCATTCTGAAACTTATCTAAAGGGTGCTCTATTGGCTCCATGCCATCCCTATTTCTAAGTCTTAACTAATGAACACTTCAAAAGTTATCTAACAAGCATTCTGTTGGCTCTATTTCTAAAAGTTAATAGGCATCCTAGAATACTTTTCTCTATTGGCTCTGTCTTAACCCTACTCCTTATCTTAGCAATATGCCTTGTGTGATGTGCCTGTGTCACACAGTGATTTTATTGCCTGTTACATGTATATGCAGGGAGATGCATCCCTATTCAATATAATGGTTTATTCCTGAGCACGTGATTGATATGTTCTTATACGCATGTGTACATTCCATTCTTTCCTTCTGTTCCTGGCTTCCATTGAAGCAAGACCTACTTTTATATCAGACATGTAGATAATGAGGATTTATTGTTTTTGTACCAAAATAAACATTTTTACTTAGACCTTAAACTACGGTTTCTTTTCTAATGTCTGATGTCCAGGAAAAGATCAAACTTCTCCTTTGTGAGATTAATTATCGCCTCTGTCAGCCTGAGAGTCAGCTCTTGTTTTCTACATTGAAAGGGGCCCCACCTGTCCACACTCCCTTTTCCTTTATCCTTGTTATTCAGGCCTTGCAAATACATATCTCTTCCCTTCCTTCTGAGTTTATTTATTTATTTATTTATTTATTATTTATTATTTACATTTCTATGCCGCCCAACTCCCGAAGGACTGGGAGTTCATGCCATAACCTTGCATTTTTATAGCAAATGGCCCGTCATTCAGCAAAAGACATGTTGGGCTGACTTATGGTCATAAGTCGAGGACTACCTGTGCACCTACAGGTTTGGGATGATCTACCAGCAAAATAATAATAATAATAATAATTCTTCTGCTTTAAACTTGAGAGGGTTGATCTGAGCAACTGCAGCTTTATACTGAACTCAAACTGAAAAACCCCCGGTCCCACCATGGCAAATAAAAGTACATTAAAAAGCCGTTTAGTGTCATGGGAATAAAAGCTAGCAAAATACATGGCATGTTGGGATGGTTTATATTAGTGTCATTAACTCCTGTGTTTTGGAATCAGTCCCAGATGATGAATTATGCTGAAAGGACAATTTAATAGCACTAATGGAGACCTTGCTTTACTGTATATAATTCTTCTGGTGGTGGTGGTAGTGTGTGTGTTTGTATGAGCACCCACACACACTGACCTAACAAAATTCCATGGTACAAGGAAGCTGCAGATTACGACAAGCTATGATTATCATTTAAGCCGAGCACAATGTGCTTTAAGCAAAGACAGCTAGAAGGGTTTAATTTACCTACCTTAGTGATTATCTTAGTTTTCTTTTCTTTTTCTTTTTTGTTTTGTGTGAACATGCATGTGTGAATAATCTTTTCCTGAGCCAGGAATGCAAATGCACATTTCTCCAGCGGCTTCTAGGTAGGCTTCAAAAAGAACCTTTCCAGGTCTGAGTATTCACCCTGCATTCTGTAATTTTGGTGGAATAAAAATGCATCCCCCCTAGAAGTCTGTGATAAAATTAAGGTTGCTGAATTTTACAGCATTTTGAGGTTGATGAACTGGATGTTTTTAAGAAGAATCTAGACCACGGGCATCAAACTCGCTGCGTCACTGTCATGTGACAGTCATGTGACATATAACAATAACAACAACAACAACAGCCAATCATTTAAAACAGAATAGAATAACAGAGTTGGAAGGGACCTTGGAGGTCTTCTAGTCCAACCCCCTGCTTAGGCAGGAAATCCTACATCACTTCAGACAAATGGTTATCCAACATCTTCTTAAAAACTTCCACAA
The DNA here is from genome assembly GCA_023053685.1 of Diadophis punctatus similis. Taxonomy (NCBI): domain Eukaryota; kingdom Metazoa; phylum Chordata; class Lepidosauria; order Squamata; family Dipsadidae; genus Diadophis; species Diadophis punctatus. The sequence continues at coordinate 15,031,981 of JALIGW010000001.1, read as the reverse complement.
CTTCTGGAGGCAAGCTGTTCCACTGATTAATTGTTCTAACTCTCAGAAAATTTCTCCTTAGTTCTAAGTTGCTTCTCTCCTTGTTTAGTTTCCACCCATTGCTTCTTGTTCTACCCCCAGGTACCTTGGAGAATAGTTTGACACCCTCTTCTTTGTGGCATTAAACTATACATTCTTTTTCATTAAACTAGACATACCCAGTTCCTGCAACCGTTCTTCATGTGTTTTAGCATTTCATGACGTTTTTCCCATTCGCGGAGCTGGGGTGGGCGTGGCCTGCATGTGACGCATCCGGCCCGTGGTCTGCCAGTTTGACACCCCTGGTCTAGACAGTCACTTATCTGAAATAGTGTAGGTTCTCCTGCTTGAGCAGGGGGCTGGACTAGAGGACCTCCAAGGTCCCTTCCAGCTCATTCTATTCTATTCTATTGCATTCTAACTACAAACTAGAGTCACTTTCCAGCTGTCAAGTGCCAGGGAAATCAGAAGATTCAGACAGTTCACCTGAGTACAGGTAGTCCTCAACTTACAACAGTTCATGTAGTGACCATTCGAAGTTGCAACATCCCTGAACAAAGTGACTTATGACCATTTTTCAAACTTACGGCCGTTGCATGGTCACCCCATGGTCATAGGATCAAAATTCAGACAGTTGGCAACTGATTCCTATTTAGGACAGTGGCAGGGTCCCGAAATCAGGTGATGACCTTTTGCAACCTTCTGATAGGCAAAGTGAATGGGGAAGCCAGATTCATTTAACAACCATGTTATTAACTTAACAGCTGCAGTGGTTCACTTAACATATAATAATAATAATAAAATAATAAAACAACCGTGGCAAGGAAGGTCGTAAAATAGCAATAGCACTTAGACCAGGGGGTCCTCAAACTACGGCCCGCGGGCCAGATACGGCCCACCGAAGCCATTAATCCGGCCCACGTGGGACCATGAGGCTGCCCTGCCCACGTCGCCCCACCTACCTGCCGGCCCCCACCCGTCTTCTGGAGGCCAAGGAAGCCAAAAATGAGCCTGTTTTTGGGTGGCAGAGTGGTAATGGAGGCCGAGGAGGCCAAAAACGGGCCCGTTTTTTGCCTCCATGGCCTCCAAAGAGAGAGAGAAAGACACACACACACACACACACACACACACACACACACACACACACACACGTCCCTCACACACACCCCAAGGCAGCCACATCCCTTTACTAACTTGCTTTCCACCCCCAGGAACATAACAAATTAAAGTTTAATTTGTGTATATTGTTTAACGGACTGCTAAATTGGCCATGCCCACCCAGTCACATGACCACCTAGCCACACCCACCCAGCTGGCCCAGGCCCCCAACAGTCTGAGGGACCATGAATTGGCCCCCTGTTTAAAAGGTTTGAGAACCCCTGACTTAGACTTATACACCGCTTCACAGTGAAGAACTTCCTTGGCTTAAAGCTGTGTCCAGTCTCCCATCTTGTTAGTACAGCTAGCGGTAAGAAAGAGGACAACCCTTCCCCTCGTAGTTCAGGTGTCTTCTGAATATGGTAAAAACCTCAAGTTGATGGACTCATCAAGGTGATAGAAGCTCTGCCTGTTTTTATAAGCGCTGTATTGCACACATATTAGATGGGCAATACTTTGATCACACCATTGTGAACACTTCTCTTGACTATTTTTAATCACTTACACATCCCTGCTTCACACCCTAGTCAGTGGATTCACAATGTGATTTATGCTGAATAGCATATCAATGGCAATAGCATTTAGACTTATCGGTACATATCACTTCATAGAGCTTTATTGCCCTCTCTAAGCAGTTTACAATGTCAGCACATTGCCCCCAACAATCTGGATTCTCATTTTACCAACCTCGGAAGGGATGGAAAGCTGAGTCAACCTTGAGCCGGTCAGGATACTAGCACATCAAAGTGGGCTACCTAATTGCCAATGTGCAGTGCTTAAGAACCTTAGTGTCAGGGTTCCAAGTAATAACTCCATAGGAATCAGAATTCTGAGGCAGACAAGATCCTCAAAGAACAAGTTTATTTGAGATATCATATTGGCACAAGCTGGTGAAAACTGACTCTGAAAGTTTTCACCTTATTAAAAAGTGAAAGTTCCCCCTTTCCCCAAACAGTCACATTGTCCATTCAAGGTGCTGACTGATTGCCTGGATACAGTGCTCCTCTTTCCAGCCACCTGTTGGAATGTCCTTGGTTCCCACAGGAAATTATTTTGTTTTGGCTACAAACCCCCATCTAGCTATGTTTCCCCCTCCCTATCCCTTCTTGGCATTGTGGGAACCCTGAAGCCTCCAAAATGGCCCCAGCCAGGTTCACTTCAGAGTTGACACTTAGCTAAGTCTGGCACAATCCCTAAAAACCATTTTAAGTGATCAAGGAGATGAAATGTTGGTGTGTGAAGCACAATATTGTATCTCCAAACCACCATTTTGTGTTTTTCTAAATTAAGCCCTGTTGATCCTGATCAATGATCCTTTTGGATGATCTATTCTAATCTTCTAATCTGCTATTTTTCTCCTATTACGGTTTTTAATCTTTCACGATTTTATTGGAGTCCATGTAACAACAAAGCAGTAATGACATAACACAGCAGTAGCCTTACATCATTAAATCTCCGTGCATCCCTCTTTATTAACACAAGCATAAGGGCACTTGCAAAAACAGAGGTAATCTTTATGCAGATTTTAAATTTCCATCAAATTTGGCAGACTCCCCAGCTTTGCTGAAAGCAGAAAACCTCGATGCATAAACTTAAAATTACAGACTGGATTTTTTTGAAGTAGGCTCTGAAATTCACCTTCCTTAACCGAGTTTATTACTTCAATTTGTTTGAAAAGGCAGCACTGTTTATATACAGAATAACTTCGAGAAGCAATTGAAATTGAAATATTTATAGCCTCTTTTACCAGATTTAAAACAGTAAAAATCTGAATTTCTACACTTTAAAATGTACCGTTGTTAACAGGACCATCCTATCACCACATTTATATATAATCAGAAACAAAAGAAAAGTGACCACAGGTTTCTGTAGTAGTACTACAGAGGAGTACTACTTAAGAGGAGCCGAGGTGGCACAGTGGTTAAAAGCAGCACTGCAACCTATTTCAGTGACTGCTAGTTCAGCAGTTCAGCTGTTCATATCTCACCGGCTCAAGGTTGACTCAGCCTTCCATCCTTCCAAGGTCGGTAAAATGAGGACCCAGATTGTTGGGGGCAATATGCTGAACTCTAAACCGCTTAGAGAGGGCTGTAAAGCACTATGAAGCGATATATAAGTCTAAGTGCTATTGCTATTGCTACTTTTGAGATCAAACACGGAAGCTGCACACTCGCATGTTAAATTCTTTGCGAGCTCTGACTTATGAAAATAACAACTATCTCTTTACTACCTGGAGCATGATGGCTTAGTGGTTAAAGACACTGAGAGAGCTGACAGCCCGGGTTCAAGACCTGACTCTGTGCAACAGAGGTGAGCTCCCATTATTTTCCCCAGATTCCTGCCACCTATCAATAGCACTTAGACTTATATAACACTTCATAGTGCTTTACAGCCCTCTATAAGCAGTTTACAGAGTCAACGTATTGCCCCCAACAATCTGTGTCTTTATTTAATTGATCTCGGAAGGATGGAAGTCTGAGTCAACCTTGAGCTGGTCAGGATCAAACTGCTGGCAGAGGGCAGAGTTAGCCTGCAGTACTGCAGTCTAACCACTGCGCCACCATGGCTCACCTAGCAGTTCAAAAGCATGCAAATGCAAGTAGATTAATAGATAGCACTTAGGTGGGAAAGTAAAAGTGTTCTGTGCTCCTTTGGCGTATAGCTATGCTGGCCATATGACCATGGAAATTGTCTTCGGACAACCGGCTTTCTTGGCTAAGAAACGGATGAGCACCATGCCCTAAAGTCGGACCCGACCGACAGGGAAACATTTACTACCTACATGTTCCCTGCGTTTCCGAATGTTGCATACGGAGAGTGTCCCTGTGTAGTAGGTCTTCTCAAGTTGAAAAGTTCAATTCAAATTTCTGATTCAAGATTTGAAAGTAACAAGATTTGATCTGAAGTAATTCAAGAGTTGATAAAAAGATTTGCCCATAGGCTATCATGGGGAAGCATCAAAATGCCTGCAGCAAGTTCGGATTTTGTTTCGTTCTGTTTTGTTTTTGGGCACCAGGGAATGAAAAAGGTGTGTTGTTAAAGTCTTTAGAGGACCTTAACCATACAGAGTGTCAGCCCAATAGCTTTAAGGGTTTTGCCACAAACATTTTTCAAAAGATTGCTCTGCACTGCTTTTAAGACAGAGATAACAGGTATGAAAAAGGAGACAGGAGCAGAAAGAAAAATGATAATTCATGGGGGAATTGAGAGAATGAAAAGGAAAATTAAAAATATGGGAAAGCTACAGATAACTGGATTTAACGATTAACAAGGACTAAATTATATGTCGTATAGAATAGGAGGCTAAAAAAAAAGATAGGAATGAAAAGATACGGCTTTGGGAAAGGGGAAAGGGTCATATTTCTGCCAACTTAGCAATTTGAAAGCATGCAAATGTGAGTAAATAAAGAGGTACCACTTTGGTGGGAAGATAACTTAATTCTATTTTCTCGGCATATAGCCATGCTGGCGACATAACCTGGAAAAGAATCTTCAGAAATGGAGATGAGCATCTCCCCCTTAGAGTCGGAAACAATTGTACAGGGGAAACCTTTAACTTTAGCTTATAAAGAATCATATAAGAAAGAACAAACCAAAAACCAGAGCAAAATAATATGTATATAGTGTTTCATCATATTTATATGTTCAGATTTGCAAGATTCTGTTAATGTAGCCTTACATTAGTTCACCTGGTCGTGTTTTTCTCCTGGTCTTGACTCCCTTTATCTTGGCCTTGTTTATATTTTGGAGTAAGACAATAGTGGGTTGTAAATCCTGTCGCTATCAGTTTGCTCGTGCATGTACGACGCTTCTGTGCATGCACAGACTCGGGTGGTGGGCGGAGCCTCCCACCGTTGCCGCTACCTGTTCGCCGAACTGGGAGTAACCCACCGCTGGAGTAAGGCCACTTTGGTTTGAAAATAATGTCATGTATCCTTTAAAAAAAAAAGGGAGATAAATTTTGTCTTTGTAAAGATAGTCAAATCTCCCTCCCCTAAATTTTAACATTAGCTCTCTGAGATCTGAGGTGGGTGTTTTTTCACTAACCAGAGAATCAAAGGTAACATTTCCTGCATGGATTCTTCTTGGTGCCTCTGCTAAATCTTACGGAAAATCCAAAGGCCTATTTTACCTCAGCGCTTTCTCTGAGCATTTAAATCATGGGCAAGCAATGTTTTTTTGCAGCCAGAGGCCAGGCATAGCTTCTCTCTCATTTTTTTTTCATCTCTCAGAAAGTCACCAGGGATATGTTCCTAGCACAATCCTCCTCTAGTTCTGGGGAGGATGCTTTTTTTCCTGGATTTTTGGCTTCAAAAGTGAAAAAACAAAGGTAGAATTTTGCATACAAGAAACTCAGCCACTTTTAGAATTTTAGTGAAAATGACGAGTGTGGATAATTGCACCACCACAGGTAGTCAGCGACATAAGACAGGCAATTGGGATCAGAATTTCCAATTGCTAAGCAAGGCATTTGTTAAGTGAGTCATGCTTGATTGTGTGACTTTTTTCCTCCCTATGATTGTGTTGGGAGAGATATCCCATCTGGTTCAGTTCCAAGCCGGGAGGAAGATACTGAAAACATGGAGGCAGATTGGAAAGATGGTTTAACGATGAAGCAGAACCACATGGTTGATCCTGGGCAGCTGACACATGGAGTTGAAGTGTGGGGTGGTTATGCCTTCTCTTGGGCTTTGAACTTAAGCTTCCTGTTCCTGTGCAAGAACATGTACTCTATTGGCTGCTGTCAGACTCCCATGGGGCTATGCAGGGGTCATAGCTGAGGTTGTCTGAGCTCCCAGGTTTGGTTGAAGCTTGGCTGATGCAATGTCCTTAGGAGATTGTGCCATGTGGTGTGCTCTGCTGCTAGTGGGTTAATCCTATTATGTCCTGGAGTTGGAACAGGAGTGGGTTCCTCCTGGTTCGGGCCAGATCGCCCGAACTGGTAGCAACCCACTGGTGACGTCACTGAATTGGATCGGCCGGTGCCGGTCTGTGGGCGCCGCCAACTTTTTTTTAAATTTTTAGCAATTTTTTTACAGTTTTGAAGTATTTTCCTTTTCTGCTGTTTGTAAAAGGGTCCTCTCACCTGCCCCCCGAGTCTATACTGACCTTTATTCCTTCGCCCAAAGCACAGCTGATCAGCTCCTCAGCTGTGTTTCGGGCTGATTCGAGCTACGGAGCATGCATGGATGCAGAATTACACAAGGACGCGTGCGTGAAACATCGCGATGCGAACCAGTGGCGAAGGTAAGTGGAACCCACCCCTGAGCTGGAGGTCTTTTGTCTTGTAGATAGGCTGGCCCAGTCTTTCTTAATGGGCACCAAATATCTGCTGGGGGCAGGGAGCTGATTTCTGCTTTTAAAACATCTTTCTTCTTTTATCATCTAGGGGAATATAATATTCTGGCTTTTTTTAATATTTCCCAAAATATTTCATTCTTCTAGGAGAGGGGTGGGTGCTAACTTTGTACAGTGGTTAAGCAAATCACTGCAGTTGTTAAGTTAATGCAGCTTCCCCCATGATCATATGACATTGGGGATGCTGCAATGATCATATGTGTGAGGACCGGTTGTAAGTCACTTTTTTCAGTGCTGTTGGAACCGACCCTAAACAAGGAGAGTATTTGTAGCCTCAGGGTTGAAATGAGGGGTCCTTGGTGATCTCTGAACTTGCAGACATTTCATTACCCAAACTAGGTAACATCATCAGTGCCAGGTAACTAGTTTGGGTAACGAAATGTCTGCAAAAAAAACCAACCAAGCTCAAAAAGCACCAAAGTCCCCTCAGTTGCTAAACAAATGGTTGTAAGTCAAGACTACCTGTAATGATTTTGCCACTGATGTATGGCCTTCAGGCTTCAGACTGTGCACAGACCAGTGGTGGGATTCAAATTTTTTACTACCGGTTCTGTGGGCGTGGCTTCTTGGGCACGGTGTGGCTTGGTGGGCGTGGCAGGGGAAGGATACTGCAAAATCTCCATTCCCTCCCCACTCCTGGGGGAAGGATACTGCAAAATCCCCATTCCCTCCCCACTCCTGGGGGAAGGATACTGCAAAATCTCCATTCCCTCCCCACTCCTGGGGGAAGGATACTGCAAAATCTCCATTCCCTCCCCCTTCCTGGGGGAAGGATACTGCAAAATCTCCATTCTCTCCCCACTCCAGGGGAAGGTTACTGCAAAATCTCCATTCCCTCCCCACTCCTGGGAGAAGGATACTGCAAAATCTCCATTCCCTCCCCACTCCTGGGGGAAGGATACTGCAAAATCTCCATTCTCTCCCCACTCCAGGGGAAGGTTACTGCAAAATCCCCATTCCCTCCCCACTCCTGGGGGAAGGATACTGCAAAATCCCCATTCCCTCCCCACTCCAGGGGAAGGTTACTGCAAACTCTCCATTCCCTCCCGATCAGCTAGGACTCGGGTGGCAGATAATAGATGGGGTGGGGCCAGTCAGAGGTGGTATTTACCGGTTCTCCGAACTACTCAAAATTTCTGCAACCGGTTCTCCAGAACTTGTCAGAACCTGCTGAATCCCACCTCTGATACAGACCTATTTTAGGTCAACCCTCTGCTGGAATTATTTTTCATTATTATTTTAACCCTATTTAATTTACTCAAAAGTTGCCACATAACCTTCCTTGGGGGAAAAAAAATCTTCAAAACTGGATGCCAGGATAACTTCTCTTGTAGATGGTTTCATCACCAGAACTTCCAGTGCCGGCTGATTGCAACTCCACTCCAAATTATTTTCAATTTCTAGGAACACCTTCCCCCCCTTTTTTCCCCTTCCCAATTTTTCTTTTTGATTTATTAATTTGGGGCTAAAGAAGGGAAACTGTTCAATTCTGACATGTCCCTTTTCCTCAGAAACCCATCGCCCCATCAGAAGTTTCGATCTGTGTGAAATTGAACCGGAGGCAATTCAGCAGGAGGCAGAGAATTGGAGAAATAAAAAAGGAGACAGGAAACGGAGAAGAAATATTGTGACGGGGAAGAATTTAAGTTAGTGGAGGCAGCCAAAACTGTTTTATTGCTTTGGCTTCTGTCACCTGTGATGACCCCTGAGAGTGGAGAATATCGACCACCTGCCACTCAAAGGCATTCAGCAGATGGCTTTGACACAGCTTGTCAAGTTTCTGATAATAGTCAGGTTAGGCATGTTGGCAGAAGCCCAAGGGAAGGGCTACCATTGTGCCCAGAACATGGCAACATTTCAGCATCCCGGCAGTGGGGGTAAACCCTGAGAAAAAAAAGAGGGGCTTTAGGAGAGATTTTTCTCCTGACCTGAAAAAAAAGATAGCTTCAAGAGATTAAAAAGTAGATATATATATATTTCCCCCTCATTTCTCAGCCCAAGGATTCCTGGAAAGAATACTTTCAAAATTACTGGGGTTGTGGTGAGGAAGGTTTGTTCTGTTTCTCTACATAAATCTGCTTTGTTCCATGTTTAAAAGGCAGGATAAGGTTGGCGCCCATTAAAGCAGGGATGTCCAACCTTGGAGACTTTAAAACTTGTGAACTTCAACTCCCAGAATTCCAAAACCAGCATGGCTGGCTGGGGAATTCTGGGAATTGAAGTGCACAGGGAGTTGAAGTCCACAGTCCACAAAGTTGGACAACCCCTGCATTAAAATATGGTTCCCATTAAAGAAGCAGGCTTATCCCAGAGAGGTTTAGCCAACAGTTGAACCTAATAAGCACGGATGATGTTACCTAGTTAGGGTAATGAGACGTCTGCAAGAAAACAAGCCAGCTCAGACACCACAAAGAACCCCTCATTTCAGCCCTGAGCTACAAATATCCACCTGTATTGCACCTAATCTGCCCAAAATTCATCCTAGTGCTTTAAATTGTTCTTACTCTATGTTTAGATTTAGATTTATTATTAGAGTTGGAAGGGACCTTGTAGGTCATCTAGTCCAACTCCCTGCTCAAGCAGGAGTTCCTACACCATTTGAGACAGATGGCAGTCCAGTCTCTCCTTGAAGGTCACAAGTGTTGGGGCTCTCACCTTGTTTGGCTTTCTGGTGCCAGTGGAACAGCTCACCATCAGAAAGTTTCTCCTCACTTCCAGGTTGAATTTCTCCTTGGTCAGTTTCCATCAGTTATTCCTTGTTTGGCTTTCTGGTGCCATAGAGAACAGCCTGACCCCCTCCTCTCTGTGGCAGCCGCTCAAGTATTGGAACACTGCTATCATGTCACCCCTGGTCCTTCTCTTCGCCAGACTGGCCAAGCTCAGTTCCTGCAACCACTCTTTGTATGTTTTATTTTCCAGACCCTTTATCATCCTGGTTGCTCTCTTCTGCACTTTCTCTAGAGTTTCAATGTCTTTTTTGTAGTGTGGTGACCAAAACTGGATGCAGTACTCTAGGTGTGGTCTGACCAAGGCTTTATAGAGTGGTACTAGTACCTCTCTGCCCAGAAAAATAAGTTGAGTTTGCCACCAGCATACACTGAGGGGGTAGTGTGAATGGTGACCTTCTTATTTTGTAAGAAGGGAAACAATTAGTGTGTGAAGAGTCTGTTTATTCATTGCACAAGCTTTTTTCTCGGGCCATTCTAGCTTCCCAAGCTTCAGTTCAATCCCAGGAGAAGCCGTCAAACTGGAGTTCCCACTCAAGACCGCAATGCTGGCAGAAGCACCTGGGAGATTCAGTACTTTCATCAATCTGACCAATCAGCCTGGCACTGTTGCAATGGGAGCTCCGCCTTTTTTGTACATGCATCCAATGGCACAATACGTCAACAAAAGAGGTGGAACTTACTTCTATTTGATCAGGGCTGTCAAACTCCCGGCCTGCGGGCCGGATGTGTCATGTGCTGGCCACGTCTATGACCGATTTAGCGAAGGGAAAAAATCCTGATACATCACGTGACGCCGCCGTGATGATGTGAGTTTGGCACCCCTGTATTTGATGAAAGTGTAACATTGTCAGGGCCTTGTTGCTCCCTGAGCTTGTTGCAGGGCGTTTCATTACCCAACTAGGTAACGTCATCCGTACACTCTCAAAGAGTACCAAGGACCCCACAGTTCAATCCTGAGCTACAAATATTTTCTCCTATTGGTGCTGTTGCTTTGATCATACCTCTCCCCTCCCACCATCGAATTAGAGAGCCAATTCAGTCTATCGTTTCAAGCACCAAGCTAGAAAGTGGGAGACCGTGAGTTCTAGTTCCACGTTACCCATGAAAGCCAGCCGAGTGACCTTGGGCAAGTCATTCGTTCTCAGCCCAACTCACCATGGTTATTTTTTGTGAGGAAACTAGCAGAAGGAAGGAGTGTTAAGTATGCGAGATCAAATTTAGGTCGGTCACCGGGACCAGAGATTTACTCTTCTGAGTTTTCAGATTCATAGTGGAGCCCATCTTCAAGGAACTTCTCTCTACTGGGATATGTACTTCGGGCTGCTCTGTAAGTTGTGTTTATGTGGCACCTTCCTATTGGCTGATTGGTGTGTTGAGGGCTGGCGATTGGCTGTCGTTTCCTTGTGCTTCGAAGCTCTCGGCTCTTAGAGAGAAGTTTCCTGAAGATGGGCTCTAACATGAGTCCAGAATTTGGAAGAGGAAATCTCTGGTCTTGGAGACAGCCTCAAATTTGATCTTGCATCATCATCCTGGGACACATATATTTGCCTTCATTTGTGAGTGTTAAGTATGTTTCCTACCTTGAGTTGAGCAGGGAATTGGACGAAGATCTCCAGGGTCTCTTTGAGCTCTGTTATTCTATTGTATTCTGTTCTGAGTTATTGGTAAAAATAATAAAAGTGGACTATAAATTAATTAAATAAATAAAAATTAAAGCTTTCTTTTTTGGCATTTACCTACTTTTGGGGAAGAGACCTTCCCTTCCATTACAGGCTATTCAGCCACCGAAGGTAACCCTGGTCTACAAAAGATTGTTTTATCAAAAGGGGCAGTGACAACGAATAAAATATATATACTGTGTTCCCCCAAAAATAAGCCCTCCCCCAAAACTAAGCCCTCCCCAAAAATAAGCCCACCCCTGAAAATACCATTTTCTCTGGTTAAGGTTAGGGAGACAGAGCTGGAAATCAGTTAAGGCGGCAAGAGGAGCCCCGTCTTGCTCCACGCACCCCAAAATAATAAGTCCTCCCTGAAAATAAGACCAAGCGCTTATTTGGGGGTTCAAAAAAAATAAGACAGGGTGTTATTTTCGTGGAAACACGGTAGTCCCAATTAGGAAGAGAGGAGAAGGTTATCCATTTAACACTTTAATGAGAGCTCATTTTATTGTATCTCCTTAAACTCTGCAGGAACTGAATTCTATTGCGTTTTGATATTTACTCTTGAAAAAACAACAACACAGGCTTACAATAAAACCGTGTGTAAAGGAAAGGGTATGCAAAAATATGTAAATAAAAGTAATTCATTTAAAGTGATGTATCTTAGGAACAAATATGCATGGAGGCGCATACAAGCCCAGTTATAAATCAATAGTTGGTGTCAACAGATGGTTTGATAAATGTCTATTAGGGAAGGATAAGCAACATCGGAAGGATCTTCATTAACCTTGAGAAGCTAAGCAGCTTGGAACGTGATTTGACTTCAATGGGAACTCACCTGGAAACATCTAAGTGATAAGTTAGACCAGGTAGTTGGAAAAAAAACAGTGGTACCCTGTTGCCATATTGCTTTCAAGACAACATTCAGATTTAAAAGAGTGGGAAGGGACCTTGTAGGTCATCTAGTCCAACCCCCCCACCCAAGCAGGAGACCCTACACCATTTCTGACAAATGGCAGTCCAGTCTCTTCTTGAAAGCCTTCAGTGTTGAAGCTCCCACAGCTTCCGAAGGCAACTTCTGTTCCGTTGGTTGATTGTTCTCACTGTCAGAAAGTTCCTCCTTATTTCCAGGTTGAATCTCTCCTTGTTCAGTTTCCATCCATTATTCCTTGTCTGTCCTTCGGGTGCCTTGGAAAATAACTTGACCCCCTCCTCTCTGTGGCTGCCCCTCAAATATTGGAAGACTGCTATCATGTCTCCCCTGGTCCTTGTCTTCACTAGACTAGCCATGCCCAGTTCCTGCAACCATTCATTGGATGTTTTAGCCTCCAGTCCCCTAATCATCTTGGTTGCTCTTCTCTTCACTCTTTCTGGAGTCTCAACATATTTTTTATACTGTGGTGACCAAAACTGGATGCAGTATTCTAGGTGTGGTCTTACTAAGGCTTTATAGAGTGGTATTAGTACCTCACTTGCTCTTGATTGTATCCTCGACTTACAATAGTTCATTTAGTGACTGTTCAAAGTTACAGCAGTACTGAGAAAAATGACTTATGACCGTTTTTCACAGTTGTGACCTTTGCAGGGTCCCAATGATCACGTGATCAAAATTCAGACCCTGTTTTTAATTGTTCTTTAAATAAAATATTTTTTTAAAAAAATTCAGACCCTTGGCAACTTGTTCATATTTACAACGCTTGCTGCATCCCAAAGTTATATGATCCCATTTTTGCGACCTTCTGACCAGCAAAGTCAAGGGGGGGAAGCCGGATTCACTTAACAACTGGGTTACTCACTTATCAACTGCAGTGATTCACTTAACAACTGAGGCAAGCAAGATTATAAAATGGGATCGAAACTCACAACAAATGTCTCACTTAACGACAGAAATGTTGGGCTCAATTGTGGTCGTACGTCGAGGATTACCTGTACGTGTGTTGGTACAGTCGCTAGAAATGTTGGGCTCAAATGAAATGAGATGCATTCTTCTAAAAGTCTAACACAGGGGGCATTTCCCTGCCAGTTTTGTTTGATTTTTGTTTGCTTGTTTGATCTTGAAAGTTAAGAAAGCTTGGACCTCATTGGTACATAGTTGAGAGACTTCTAGCAATTCCCAGGGCTCCAGACCACATTTGGAAATGAAAAGCAAAACAAAACTATTGGTAGAAGCCAGTGGTAAATCCTTTTCATATTATTGCCAAGAAAACTGCATAAATATGTCCATAACTGGGACACGTGAGGATTAGGATCTAAGTTGTAAAGCAAAATAATTCAGAATATTGCAACACCTTCCCTACTCCCAGCCAATCCTTCCGTTTATTTGAACTTGGCAATGTCCCTTGATGCTAATTTTGGTAGAGCTTGTCAAAGAACAGTGTTTAATTGATCACAAAGTGCCCTTTGTATGCGCTTAAATAGCTTGCTTTGTTTCAACAGTGAATTACAGCTATGGCAATAAGGGGTTATGATTACAAATTAGCTGCTGAAATGTTTGTCAGGAGCAATGTTTTGCTCAAATGAGCCAAGACAGAGACATGGAATTGACAAGCCAGTTTGTAATGCATCCCACCTTGTCTGGCAAGAGTCCATTAAACCAAGGTTTATCAATCTTGGCAACTCTTAAGTCTGCAGACTTCAACTCCTAGTGTGCAGGCTGGGAAATTCTGGGTGTTGAAATCCACACACATTAAAGTTGCCAAGGTTGAGAAACACTGCATTAAACAAATGAATCCTGCACTAAATTATTGGCTTTTCATCAGGAACCATTGGTAATTCTGGTTTTGGAGAGACCAGACTAGTAATTTAACTAGAGTTGACTGCGGTAGGACAAGAAAATGTCTAGTTTAATGAAAAGAAGGATCAGGGGAGACATGATAGCAGTGTTCCAATATCTCAGGGGTTGCCACAAAGAAGTGGGAGTCAAGCTATTCTCCAAAGCACCTGAAGGTAGAACAAGAAGTAATGGGTGGAAACTAAACAAGGAGAGAAGCAACTTAGAACTAAGGAGAAATTTCCTGACAGTGAGAACAATTAATCAGTGGAACAGCTTGCCTCCAGAAGTTGTGAATGCTCCAACACTGGGAGTTTTAAAGAAGATGTTGGGATAACAATTTGTCTGAAGTAGTGTAGGGTTTCCTGCCTAGGCAGGGGGTTGGACTAGAAGACCTCCAAGGTCCCTTCCAACTCTGTTGTTATTATTATTATTATTAAGAGGAGGGTAAGGTTAAAGGAAGAGAATTTTGCAGTTTGAATCACTTCTCACATCTCGTCTCTTGCCTTTACTTTCCAGAAAACTAGGGAGGGTTACTTCTGAGATGCTTTCTCTGTCCCCATTCCTTCTGTGGATTGAGCTATCTCTTCTTTAATTCTTGTCTAGGCTGTGGCTCTTTCTCCTGCTTCCGAAGGTTATTTTCACAGCCCACATCTCCATAATCACTGTAGAACCCCCATTTCAGTTCTGAATCTCCCTCACTTCAAAAGTTGGGCTGCTTTTTCCCATTTGTTTGAGGAGTCAAATGAGGAAAATAAGTGCCTTGAGCATCTCCATGCTGCCATTTAACTTCCACAATGCCAAAAGAGATGAAATATTTGGGAGCTAGATATACTATAACAATCTTAGGCAATCTTAATTAAGAATTAAGATTCCCTGGAGAAATATCAACAACCTCAGATATGCAGATGATACCACACTAATGGCAGACATTGAAGAGGAACTAAAGAGCCTCTTGATGCGGATGAAGGAGGAGAGTGCAAAACTTGGCTTGAAACTCAACATTAAGAAAACTAAGATCATGGCATCCGACCCTCTCAATTCCTGGCAAATAGATGGGGAAGAAATGGAGGTAGTGACAGATTTTATTTTCCTGGGCTCCAAGATCACCCGCAGATGGGGACTGCAGCCAAGAAATTAAAAGACACTTGCTCCTGGAGAGAAAAGCTATGACAAATGTAGACAGTATACTAAAAAGCAGAGACATCACCCTGCCAACAAAAGTGTGTATAGTCAAGGCTATGGTTTTCCCAGTTGCAATGTATGGTTGTGAAAGTTGGACCATAAGGAAGGCTGAGCACCAAAGAATTGAGGCCTTTGAACTATGGTGCTGGAGAAGACTCCTGCGAGTCCCTTGGACTGCAAGGCGATCCAACCGGTCAGTCCTAGAGGTGATCAACCCTGACTGCTCTTTAGAAGGCCAGATCCTGAAGATGAAACTCAAATACTTTGGCCACCTAATAAGAAGGAAGGACTCACTGGAGAAGAGCCTAATGCTGGGAAAGATTGAGGGCAAAAGAAGAAGGGGACGACAGAGAATGAGGTGGCTGGATGGAGTCACTGAAGCAGTCGGCGTGAGCTTAAATGGACTCCGGGGGATGGTAGAGGACAGGAAGGCCTGGAGGAACATTGTACATGGGGTTGTGATGGGTCGGACATGACTTTGCAACTAACAACAACAAGATATAACAATGTCATAATGTCATCCATGCCCACATCCACATGTCCTCATTCAGAAACTTCTCAAAGGCTCTGTAAGGCCTTTGTGCTGAAGAGATGTTCTTGAGCTCATTGTCAGAAGGATTTCAATAGGGCCTGGTCTGAACCAGGTTTCAGAGGAATTATCTTTTTACAACATTGACCAAATGTCCATTTTTTTTTACAATGTGTGTAAAAGTTACACACATTGGCTAAATGGTTGCAGGAATTGGGTAGGTCTACTCTACTAAAAAGAAGAACTAGGGGTGACATGACAGCAGTGTTCCAATATTTGAGGGGCTGCCACAAAATAGAGGGGGTCAACCTATTCTCCAAAACACCTGAAGGTAGGACAACAAGCAATGGATGGAAACTAATCAATGTGAGAAGCAACCTTGAACATATGCACCAAAGACAAATTCCTTGTGTGTCCAATCACACTTGGCCAATAAAGAATTCTATTCTATTCTATTCTAACTTAAGGAGAAATTTCCCGACAGTGAGAACAATTTACCAGTGGAACGGCTTGCCTTCAGAAGTTGTGGGAGCTCCATCACTGGAGGCTTTTAAGAAGAGATTGGACAGCTACTTGTCTGGAATGGTATATAATCTCCTGCTTGAGCAAGAGGTAGGATTGGAAGTCTTCCAAGGTTCCTTTCAACGCTGTTATTCTGTTTTTCTGTTACTCCTTGAAAGATTCAAGTCACAGTTCACTTTGAGAGCAGTACTTAGGGAAGTAAAGCTTTATGGAGGTTAGTCTCTGGATCCCCAACTGTATTGCTTTTGTGGCTGAAAGGTAACTGCGGATGTTCTGTGCCACTAGGAAAACACTAAAGAGATAAGGATGTGCTGTGTTTCAATTTCAGTCTTCAAAAGATGCTTTGGAGTGTGTGAGAGTATAAACATAACAACTGTGTGTGGTTGTGCATGAGCCCAGGAAAAATGTGGCTCCGGGGAGGTGGTAAGTTCTTATATCTGTATCATCTCAAACATCTTTTAGAATTTTAATTTGAAGTGTTACACAGATTTATCAGGAGAGATACATATTTTTTCTTGGATCCAGGGTTTGAATGCATTATCTGTCTTTTGTACACGGTGTTTCTAATACAATGCTTCTGTCGTGATTAAAAAGCATCCCCATCAGAATCTATATGGGGATGCTCCTCCATCAAGGGGGAGAAGCTAGTGTGTTCCAATCCATCAAATTTAATAACTTCCTCATTTTCCCGGCCCACCCTTGAAATGTAATCATTTTCCTTTTTTTGTGTCAGTTTTTTTTAAAAAATCATCATGAAAATTCATTTATGTATGTACACATACACGTAACTATATGCATACACCCATGTATTTTTTCTCATAAATTATATCTCTGCCTTTTTTTGTTCGAAACAATGTACTTTCTTATTTCCAATGCACCCTGAGTGTATTCTCAGTTTTAAATGTCTTCGTCTTCAGAAAAACACATGAAGAGATAAAGATTTTTGGTTTCTATAATACTGCCGGAAATTTTCATTGAAATTTTGAACTGAACAAAAGTTATTCCCATCTAATAGAGTTTACACAGAGTGGTAGAAGCACTAAAGCACTGTTTTTCTTTGATTTCTGGCCTTTTTTCCCCTGGAATTTTAAACTTTTCCCTGAAGTTCTTAGGAAAGAATCTAAACAATGGAAACCAGACTTTTAAGATTTTGGCAACTTTAAATTAATGAGTATGGGCATGTCATTTTGTCAGCTCACTTAATTTCCTTCCTTGTTTACTTCCTCAGGTCTAAATGAAATTACAGGGGTGAGTCCAGAATCCCTAATTGTAGAGGGGAGGGGAATTTCCTTCCGTTCAGCTCCAAGTGACAATATAAAGCACTTCCTGATAAAAGCAAATTGAGAGTTGGCTTGGAAAGATGGGTCCTTTGAAAATTACAATGGAGGAAGAAATTAATAGCCCAACATCAAAAATTGACAAATGACAGGAAGGCAGAGGCAGGTGAACACTCATTAAGCATTATGTCTTTATGAATCTTTAGCCTGGGGGCAAAAAAAGTTGAACAATCTAAGATTTCAATGGAATGCCAGTGAACTCCAAGTCTGAATGGAAATGGATGTCTGAGAAAGCTTGTTTAATTCAGAGAACCAGCAATAATTTACACCTAATTAGATTTTGTCAACTAAATAATTCCATCTCATGTTGCCTTCCATGGAGTAATGTAAGCGGTTTTGTCTTGACTCTCAAAGTAGCTGTAAATGTCACATTAATTTTGTTGACACCACAAGTCTGGGAAAGTAGCTTGGCGAGGTAATTTGTCAGCTGAATATATTACAGTTGGCAAGGAAGCCTGAAAAGTGATGCAAAAGGATAATCCTTCCTCTCTAGGATGTGATTTCTCTACTAGGATAATCCTTCCTCTCTAGGATGTGATTTCTCTACTAGGATAATCCTTCCTCTCTAGGATGTGATTTCTAGTGGTTTTCCTGCTCATCCAGTGGGAGATGTATGGACTTCAACTCCCAGAATTCCTCAGCCAACATGTTGCCAAACTAGAATTATCAAGTTGGGAAAACACGGATACAGAATTTACTAATTTCTGGAATCTGGGGGCACCTGAAGAAAGAAAAATGCAGGGTTTCAGTGGTCATTTTATCCGATTACTTCATAAAGTTGGACCAAATGATCTTTCAGAATTATCCACTGTGTTTCTGGGCCCCCACCCCAAAACTGAGATAACTTTTCAGTTGGATTGTAAGCACTGAAAAGTTAAATCTTCTTTATGGTGGTCCAAACCCCAGATTTTCTGTTTTGTCCTAACTCTGCTCATATCTCTAGGTCAATGATGGTGAACCTATGGCACGCTTGCCACAGGTGGCACGCGGAGCCATATCTGAGGGCACACGAGGCGTAGCCCTATGTCAGCTCCAGCGCACATGCACGCACTGGCCAGCTGATTTTCAGTTTTCTTTTCGGCTGTTTTAGCTCTCTCCAAACTTCCTGTTGGCCTGTTGGGCCGTTTTTCACCGTTGCCAGGCTTCAGGAGGCTTTCCTGAACCCTGGGGACGGCGAAAAACGGCCCAACGGGCCAACTGGAAGTCCGGAGGCTTCAGTGAGGCCTGTGCGTATGCATGGGGGGAGGCAGCGCACGGGGTGGTTGTGCGCATGTGCAGGGGCAGCGCGGGGGTTGTGTGCATGTGCACCCTTTTGTCACCCGAGCCAAAAAAGGTTTGCCATCACTGCTCTAGGTGATCCATCAGTTACTTTGTAACTTCCATAAAACCCTCAATCTTGCTTCTTGCTATTTATTTATTTTATTCAGTGTGGATGCTGCCCAACTCCAATCAATTCTGTAACCTTTAGACTATGTCAAGCTCTTCTCCAAAGTACCTGAGGGCAGGACAAGAAGCAATGGGTTGAAACTAATCAACGAGAGATGCAAATTATGATAAATTTCCTGAGAGTTAGAACAATTAATCAGTGGAACAACTTGCCTCCAGAAGTTGTAAATGCTCCAACACTGGGAGTTTATAAGAAGATGTTGGATAACCATTTGTCTGAAGTAGTGTAGGGTTTCCTGCCTAAGTAGGGGGTTGGACTAGAAGACCTCCAAGGTCCCTTCCAACTCTGTTATTCTATTCTATTCTATTCTATTCTATTCTATTCTATTCTATTCTATTCTATTCTATTCTATTCTATTCTATTCTATTCTATTCCACTCCACTCCACTCCACTCCACTCCATTTCTTTCCATTCCATTCCATTCCACTCCACTCCATTTCTTCCCATTCCATTCCACTTCACTCCACTCCATTTCTTCCCATTCCATTCCATTCCATTCCACTCCACTCCATTTCTTTCCATTTCATTCCATTCCATTCCATTCCATTCCACTCCACTCCACTCCACTTCTTTCCATTCCATTCCATTCCACTCCACTCCACTCCATTCCATTCCATTGCATTGCATTCCATTCCATTCTGTAATCTGTTCTGTTCTGTTCTGTTCTATGTTGCTGCCATGGAAAACCATATGGAAACTACAGGTAGTCCCTGACTTACAACCACGATTGAGCCTAAAATTTCTGTTGCCAAGCAAGACAGTTGTTCAGTGAGATGAGTCCCATTTTAGAACCTTTTTTTGCCGCAGTTGTTAAATGAATCACTGCAGTTGTTAAATGAATAGTGTGGTTGTTGAGCGAATCTGGCTTCCCCCATGGACTTTGCTTGTTGGAAGCCAGCTGGGAATGGATTACAAATGGTGATCACATGACCCTAGGACAGTGCAACTGTCATAAATACATGCCAGTTGCCAAGTGGCCAAATTTTGATCATCTCACTTTAGAGATGCTGCAAGGGTTATAATGTGAAAACTGGTCATAAGTCACTTTTTTTCAATGCCATTGTAACTTTGAGTGGTCACTAAATGAATGGTTATAAGAACTAACTATATGCAAAGAAAACTTTGTAGAATATTTTTTTCCTTAAAGAGAGTGCTTTGAGGATGAAAAAAACCTACTAGAATGTAATTTTGACTCCCCTTTTAATTAAATAATGCACATAAATACGGGTGGGGTTTCAGTTGTATTGTTGGAGCTGCCATTTTGACTTTTTTCACCACAACATACCAAGGACTACACTAAGAGTCCCTAACTCTGTGATGGCAAACCTAAGGCATGTACACCAGAGGTGGTACGCAGAGCCTTCTCTGTGGGCACGTGCGCCATCGCCAGCTGCTCTTCCGGGTTCCGTCGTGTGCATGCACATGCCGGACCTGGAAGAGAGCAGCTATCCAGCGCGTATGCACGTGATGGAACCCGGAAGAGTAGCTGGCCGCTGCACGTATGCGCACCGGTCAGCTGCTCTCTTCCGGGCTCTGACACGCGCGTTCCAGTTTCGGCACTTGGTGCCGAAAAGGTTAGCCGTCATTGCCATAACTATTCTGCTTGAAACAGAGTGCAGTAACTTTTTGCAGTTTATGATTTTACTTTTAATACCCCAAAAAAGAAAGAAAAATACAAATATTATCTATCTCTCTGTCTCTCTCTGTCTCTCTCTGTCTCTCTCTGTCTCTGTCTCTCTGTCTCTGTCTCTGTCTCTGTCTCTGTCTCTGTCTCTGTCTCTCTCTCACACACACACACACACACACACACACACAGAGAGAGAGAGAGAGAGAGAGAGAGAGAGAGAGAGAGAGAGAGAGAGAGAGAGAGAGAGAGAGAGAGAGAGAGAGAGAGACTATTACAATGCATGCTGAGGATAACACTTTGCCTGTTTTTTCAAATCAATCACAAAGCCTTCACACATGAAATCATATTCATCAGTATTTCGATCGCATCGATAAAGCACTAGTTCATAAATATCTATAATCCAGGATTGTAAGTCAAGAATAGTTTTATCCTTCCAATGTTTAATAATTGCCTTCTTTGCCATCGCCAACGTGCAAGAGATCTATTACTTCTCATTTAATGATCAATTCCAATTTTTGGTGTATAATTCAAAAGCTCGGTCTGATCATTAAACAGCAATGATCTTTGTAACACAGATTCACAGTTTTATGAATATCAAATCAAATGGAATATTAATTGAACAAGCCCGTGTTATATGGGGAAGTGTCCGCTTGTCCTTATTATATTTCCACTATAATGAAGTTGGTAACCAGCCTTTTTGCACATTATCTCTCACGTCTTGTCCACATGGAAAAGAATATCGCTTTTACAGAGCGATGTACAC
Organism: Diadophis punctatus similis; assembly: GCA_023053685.1. Lineage (NCBI taxonomy): Eukaryota > Metazoa > Chordata > Lepidosauria > Squamata > Dipsadidae > Diadophis > Diadophis punctatus. The sequence goes on along the minus strand of JALIGW010000001.1, from coordinate 15,010,880 downwards.
AACATTAATAAAATCTTAGCCTCCTGCAGTCCTTTGCCAGCAAAAAGGGAGCTCTGGAGGGCTGCGCGCGGCATCCCTGAGCTCCGTTTTCGCTGGCAGAAGGTGGCAGGAAGCTGGCACGGCCCAAAACGGAGCCCGGGATGGCCGACACGGCCCTCCCAAGCTTCCTTTTTGCTGGCAGAGACACCGTGGGCCAGTCCTTCGCGGTTTCCAGGGTGGGCTCCGGAGCCTTGAGTTTAACACCACTGTTCTAGAGAATCCTTCCATTCCCCACCATCCAGTCAGAGCTGAAGAAGCTTCTTGGATGAGAAGCGAAACGTCTTCAAAGCAAAAGAAGAAAGTCCAGGTGCCTCTTGAAAAAGCACCTTTGGGACACTTTACAGTAGTCTATTATATTTTATTTATTTATTTATTTATTTATTTATTTATTTATTTATTTATTTATTTATTTATTTATTTTTGTCAAGTGCGTATTGGTAATATACATAGATATAACATTGTTTATATACATAAGATTGGTACTGATAAGAGGGAACATTAGGACAGGGACGGTAGGCACGCTGGTGCACTTATGCACGCCCCTTACTGACCTCTTAGGAATCGGTTGAGGTCAACAGTGCACAGTCTAAGGGTAAAGTTTTGGGGGTTTGGTGACGAAACCACAGAGTCAGGTAGTGAGTTCCAGGCATTTATCACTCTGTTGCTAAAGTCGTATTTTCTGCGGTCAAGTTTGGAGCGGTTCACTTTGAGTTTGTATCTGTTGTGTGCTCGTGTATTGTTGTGGTTGAAGCTGAAGTAGTCATTGACAGGAAGGACATTGTAGCAGATAATTTTATGAACTATGCTTAGGTCGTGCTGAAGGCGACGTAGTTCTAAGCTTTCTAAGCCCAGGATTTCAAGTCTGGTTGCGTAAGGTATTTTGTTGCTAATAGAGGAGTGGAGGGCTCTTCTCGTAAAGTATCTCTGGACTATCTGAAATATGAAATATCTCATATGAACTGGCCTTCAGTTAAAAAAAGAAAAGAAAAGAATATGCCCATCCAATTACAAGAATCACACTGGCAAGAAAGGGCTTGCTAATGGTACAGCAAGAATCAGAGCTAGCTAGGGTGGAACTTGAGGACCAAACTGAGGTTCACAATTGGTATCTTCTGTATGAAAGCAGAGGGCCGTGTCTGTATTTGTACGGAGAGTGGTGGGGAACTGAAACATGGTGGTTTTCTTTCTTGTGGCAAATAAATCCCACATGTGTGCAATGCGCTCCCAAAAGGACGGCTTTGATCCCCTGCCCATGCCCCGCGCCATCTGGAAATCTGGTTGTTAAATGTCACAATCAAAGCATGTGATGAAGCTTGGACACTTTGGGAAATCTGGCCTACATTTGGGTAGAATCGTAGTTTGGGGTGAGGGGAAGGAGAAGCCAACACGGTGCATGCCAAGGGTCCACCTTCACAGATGGATTTTCCGAGACCTTCAAACGCTGCCTTAATTGGGTGTGCAAATTCAATCTGCCTATTCACACTCAACCCATCTGGATTATCAAGCGCCGGGGAAATCAGGAGATTCAGGCAGTTCAAATGAGTGTAAAGATTTACTGCAAGCTTAAGCTGTTTTACAAGAATCTGACCAACCGACAGTCAAGGGAAATGAGCGGGAGATAAGAAAGACATCAAAGGTGGGCTGGACTTAGATCTCTTGCAGGAACTCGTGGCTTATGACACGTTTGACCCCTCCCTTGGGCTCAGCTTCTTCATCTCTTACATCGATATGTGAAGGGCAAGGCGGAATAATGGGAGAAATAAAATGCGCCGGAATCAAGTATCAAGAGGGACCTAATTCCCAGGCTGGTTTTCTCATTTGTACATTTGTTTATTATTACAGTTCTACCCTGTTTTTCCTACAAGTGTTCAAGTAACTGAGCACAAGTTAAGCATGAGCAGTAGTGGTCCGCAGCAGCCAATAAAGTTAATGCATTCTTGAGCTGCCTCAATAGAGATGTAGAAGAAGATCCCACCTCCGTGCCCCAAGGAATTGCGGGTAAAATCATAAAATTCAATGCCATGTGTCCGTACTGACTAACAACAGCAGTTGTAGTAGTTACAGTTGTGGCTGGTAAATACTAAGATGTTAAATAAAGAAACAAATGCATCCCATATAGCGACATATTAGATCTGACAGGGAAATTAAAAAGTAGAGAACAATTGGCGGAACAAAATATAAATATTGATTGGTTGACTTACTTACAATTAAAAACTCGACACAAAAAAGATACTGAGGGTATGGGTATAGAAATGGAAATGCAAAAACTGGATAAAATTTTGATTGGCCCGGACGAAAAAATAATATCAAAACTATATAAATATCTGCTGGAATTCGATAAAATGGAGGAAATTGTCAAGGAACCCATGATAGCATGGGCAAAAAACGTAGGCCACAACATACACTTAGCTGACTGGGAGAAAACATGGAATATAAACTGCAAAATAACTAAGTCAACAGCATATAAAGAGAATTATTATAAAATGTTTTATAGATGGCATTTAGCTCCATCAAGATTGGCCAAAATATACCCAAAAATGAATTCGGCTTGCTGGAAATGTAAAAAAGACGTAGGTACCTTCTTTCATGCGTGGTGGTTGTGTCCCGAAGCAAAGGGCTACTGGAAAAAAGTGCATGCCTGGTTACAAGAAATTACTGAGAGAACAATGGAATTTACCCCAGAATTTTTCCTTCTGGGGATAATGGAAAAACAACATCCAAAAAATATACAATATTTAATACTACATATTACAACTGCGGCAAGAATAACATATGCACAATATTGGAAAGACAATCAAATCCCACCAGAAAATATACTAATGGACAAAATATATAGATGTGCCGAAATGGACATGCTGACTATTCAACTCAAAGGACAATGCGACTCAGAATACTACAAAACATGGACTAGATGGTACAACTGGACTAAAAAAAAGAGGAAAGACTGTGTGACAACGTGAGAAGAAAACAAAGACAGAAGAGACTGTAAATTTATGATTTAATGTGCATAATTGAGATATAACAATGTTGTAAAAACGGGTGTAGATCTGTATCAAAATATTCAGATATTTAATGAAGAAAAATAATTAAAAAAAATTAAAATAATAAGAGTGATAGACTCAGATAGTGTTGATGAGAGTAGATTGTCATGGAGAAAACCTATTTATGTGGTGACTAAGAGTTGACAATGACTTGATGGCACATAATCAATAAAATTCAGGATTTCAAAAAAAAAAAAAAAAAAAAGAAACAAATGCATCCCACCCAGTCATTAGGGATCACCACTTTTGACCTCCTGCCAACTTCCCCAAATAGCAGATGGTGATCACATGACCATGGAATGCTGTGACCGTTGTACAGGTAATCCTTGACTTACAACCGTTGATTTGGTGACCGTTCAAAGTTACAAAGCCCCTGACAAAAGGGACTGTGGACCATTTTTCAAACTTACTGTGTGACCATTGCAGCATCATGATCAAAATTCAGATGCTTAGCAACTGACTCACATTTACGGCGGTTTGCAGTATCCCAGGATCACGTGGTCTCCTTTTGCAACCTTCTGACAAACAAAGTCAATGGGAAAATCAGATTCACTTAACAACCATGTGACTAACTTAACAATCACAGTGATTCACTTAACAACTGCGGCAAGAAAGAGGCAAAACTCACCCAACAAATCTCTCACTTAGCAACATAAATTTTGGGTTCAATTGTAGAATAGAATAGAATAGAATAGAATAGAATAGAATAGAATAGAATAGAATAGAATAGAATAGAATAGAATAGAATAGAATAGAATAACAGATTTGGAAGGGACCTTGGGGGCCTTCTAGTCCAACCCCCTGCTTAGGCAGGAAACCCTACACCACTTCAGACAAATGGTTATCCAACATCTTCTTAAAAACTTCCAGTGTTGGAGCATTCACAAATTCTGGAGGCAAGTTGTTCCACTGATTAATTGTTCTAACTGTCAGGAAATTTCTCCTTAATTCCAGGTTGCTTCTCTCCTTGTTTAGTTTCCACCCATTGCTTCTTGTTCTACCCCCAGGTGCTTTGGAGAATAGCCTGACTCCCTCTTCTTTGTGGCAACCCCTGAGATATTGGAACACTGCTATCATGGCTCCCCTGATCCTTCTTTTCATTAAACTAGACATACCTACTGGTTGTACGTCGAGGACTACCTGCAATGGCTGTGACCATCATAATTGCAAGTGCCTAAATCAGAATCACATGCTCACGGGAATGCTGTGGAAAGCTGCAACTCTGTGGATAAGTCACATGTTTCCTTATCCAGTGCTGTTATAGCGTCAGTCTCTGAACTGTTAAGCAAGGACTACCTGTAATTGGGTGAAGAAAATTGGCCTGAGAGAGGCAATGACTGTCTCAAAAACACATGTTCCACTGGGACTTAAGCAAGAGTTTAATCTGGTTCAAGTCCAGGATCTTATTTGTTTGTTTGTTTTGTTTTGTTTTGTTTTATTTATTTATTTGACAAATATATACAAGATAGCAGGTATAGGTATAAACATAAACAAAAGAAGTAAGTACAGATAAATTGGGACAGTAAGACAGGGATGGTAGGCACGCTGGTGCGCTTATGCACGCCCCCTTTACGGACCTCTTAGGAATGGGGTGAGGTCCACGGTAGACCGTGTGAGGTTAAAGCTGTGAGGGTTTGAGGCTGTAACCACGGAGTTGGGTAGAGCATTCCAGGCGTTGACCACTCTGTTGTATTTTCTGCAATCGAGTTTGGAGCGGTTTACCTTGAGTTTGTATCGATGGTTTGCCCGTGTATTATTGAGGTTGAGGCTGAAGAAGTCATTGATATGTAAGTCGTTGTAGCAGACAATTTTGTGTACTATGCTTAGATCAGATCTGCGCAGTTCCAGATTGTCCAAGCCCAAAATTTCAAGCCTGGCGGCATAGGAAATTCTACTGTGAGTAGAGGAGTGGAGTACACTTCTCGTGAAATACCTCTAGAGCACTCTCCTGGTTCTTCTCACTATCATCTGATTCAGATGTTCAGAACAGTCTAGCCATACAGGCTAGAAGTAGATGATAGGAATGGATGAAATTCTCTTCTTCCACTTTGTCTGAACTTAACCATCTTTGCAAAATGTGCTTGTTCTGTCCTGCCTTCTTCCTCCATGAGCCGTGGTGGCACAGTGGTTAGAATGTAGTATTGCAGGGTACTTCTGCTGACTGCTGGCTGCCTGAAATTTGGCAGTTCAAATCCCACCAGGCTCAAGGTTGACTCCTTCCTAGGTGGGTACAATGAGGACCCAGATTGTTGTTGGGGGCAATATGCTGACTTTGTAAACTGCTTAGAGAGGGCTGTAAAGCACTGTGAAGTGGTATATAAGTCTAAGTGCTATTGCTATTAGCAAATGTTTCTTCAAAAGTCTGCATGCCCATTTCCATTCATTGTTTCTGTAATTTTCCCGAACAGGCACTTTTCTTTTGGTTAGATTCATTTCCAAACATATTTTTTTCTAAAGGCCTGTTTTCTCTCATTGATACAGATTGCTACACATTTGTGCAGTGTGAGGGTATGTTTATCGGAGAGCTGTGTGGCAAAATTTAGAAAAGATCTGAAAGCCAAAGGATTATTGTTTTTCCACTTCGTGTATTAATTTGGGAAGTGTGAATAAACTCAGCTCATATTAAAATGCAAACTAAGTAAAGTTAATCCCCTTTCCTAATTCATATCATGTGTTTGGATTCTATAGTACTATAGCACACAGCACACAAAAAGCACCAGGAATGAAGTTTTTATATATGAATTCCCTTCCCTTCCCCTTCCTTCCTCCCTCCCTTCCTCCCTCCCTCCCTCCCTCCCTTCCTCCCTCCCTCCCTTCCTTCCTTCCTTCCTCCCTCCCTTGCTTCTTTCCTTCCTGCCCTGTACATTTTTCCTTCCTTCCTTCCTCCCTTCCTTCCTTCCTTCCTTCTTCCCCTGTACATTTTTCCTTCCTTCCTTCCTTCCTTCCTTCCTCCCTCCCTCCCTCCCTTCCTTCCTCCCTTCCTCCCTCCCTCCCTTCCTTCCTCCCTCCCTCCCCTGTACATTTTTCCTTCCTTCCTTCCTTCCTCCCTCCCTCCCTTCCTCCCTCCCTTCCTTCCTTCCTCCCTCCCCTGTACATTTTTCCTTCCTTCCTTCCTTCCTTCCTTCCTTCCTTCCTTCCTTCCTTCCTTCCTTCCTCCCTCCCTCCCTCCCTCCCTCCCTCCCCCCCGTTTTTTCTTTTATTCTCTGTCAATTAGTTTGAAAAGATTGGATTTCGGAATTTATTACAAAGGAGAAGATAATTTCAAGGGAATTCCAAAAAGAGGGGGAGTATGATACTCAAATATTCATATGTATTTGCATTATTTTTAGGTGGCCAAGTTGTGTGCATGGATATTCACCCATTTTGCTTCTTTCTCCCAAATGACAGAAACTCCACAACTTGTCAACCTCTGGGCAATGTTGTGATACATGTACAAAGTGGAACAGCTGACATCATAATCACACGGTACAGGTTTATCAACATCAACCTGTTTGTACCCCACCTGTGGACACAGGTGGATGAGTGCATGTGTCCATTGTGTCTTTCATTTAATTCAGGGGCTGGCAACTTATCAAGTGTCTCCTTCTTCTATTCAGTTCCAAGGGAAGACTTTGAAAGCAACTCCTTCCTAAAGGTCTATTTGGATGGGGAAGGGTGGTCAGCATTAAGAGTGTTAGAAAGATGAAAAGACTTGTAACAGAAGATAACAGCACCAGAATGCTCTGCCATTCTAGAAAGCTAAGAAGATGACATTCCTGGAAAGATGCAAGACTATTATCTAGGCCCGTGATGGCGAACCTATGGCACGCGTGCCGGAAGTGGCATGCAGAGCCATCTCTCCGGGCACGCAGAGCCATCGCCCGTTGCTCTTCCAGGTTCCGGTGCACTGGCCAGCTGGTCTTCACGCACGTGGGAGCACCAGAAACCGAAAGAGCAGCCACCCAGTGCACATGAACGCGCCGGGAAGATGATCTTCTGGTTTCCAGTGTGCGCATGCACACTGGCCACCTGGCATTGTGGTTTCTGGCATGTATGCGCGCACGAAGAACAGCTCATGTGCTCAAAGACGTGGAGACGTAATCCCGGCAGTCACTTCCTAGGGAAGCAGAGCTGTCAGCCAGCACTGGCAGGCTGGGGCTTCCCTCCCTCCCCGCCCGCGCAGGCTTCTTGTGCGGCCCCAGCCCTCCAGCCCACGGCACTGACGCACATCCACAGTCCGGAGTGCCTGGCCGGCTCGGGCACCCAACAAGAGCAGCAGCAGCAGCGCTGCTTGTTCTCAGTGGCGGGTGAGGGGGGGTGGCGGTTCTCCTCCAGCATCCCGGCTGCAAGTGGCAGGGTGAAAACCGCTGCGCATCTCCTGCGAAGCCCTGCCGCCCCAGGAGAACAGCAGCAGCAACGCTGCTTGTTCTCGGTGATGGCCAGTGGGTGGGGCGGAAACCGGAAGACCAGCTGGCTGGTGCCGGAAACCAGCTCCACTTCCGGTTTCCAGCACACGGGCCTGTATGTGCGCACGCGTGCTCCCATTTCGGTATGCAGGGTCGAAAAGGTTCGCAAACACTAATCTAGGCAAAGGGGATTGAGACATTTTTAAGTCCTGAGAAAGCAGATAATATTCAGAAGCCACTCAGGCAGAATAATAGAATCAGAAAGGACCTTAGAGGTCTTTTGGTCCAACCCGCTGCTCAGGCAGGAAACCCATTCTCTTCTTAAAATCTCTAGTATTGGAGCACCAACAACTTCTGAAGGCAAGCCTTTCCACTGATTAATTGTTCTAACTGCTAGGAAATTTCTCCTTAGTTCTAGATTGGTTTTCTCCTTGATTACTTTCCATCTATTGCTTCTTGTCCTGCCTTCAGGTGCTTTGGAGAATAAGTTGACTCCTCTTCTTTGTGGCAGCCCCTCAAATATTGGAAGACTGCTGTCATGTCACCCCTAATCCTTCTTTTCACTAAACTTGCCATACCTAATTCCTGCAACCATTCTTCATACATTTTAACCTTCAGATCCCTAATAGCAATAGCAATAGCAATAGCAATAGCACTTAGACTTATATACCGCTTCACAGTGCTTTACAGCCCTCTCTAAGCGGTTTACAGAGTTCAGCATATTGCCCTCAACAACAACCTGAGTCCTCATTTTACCCACCTCGGAAGGATGGAAGGCTGAGTCAACCTTGAGCCGGTGAGATTTGAACTGCTGAACTGCTGAACTGCAGTGCTGCATTTTAACCACTGCACCTCCTCGGCTAATGATCCTTGTTGCTCTTCTCTGCACTCTTTCTAGAGTCTCAACTTCCTTTCTATATTGTGGCGACAAAAATTGGATGCAATATTCCAACTTTACCAAGTTATAATTACCAAGGCATTATAAAGGGGTACTAACACTTCACATGATCTTGTTTATGTCCCTCTATTAATGCAGTCTGGGACTGTGTTGGCTTTTTTGGCAGCTGCACCACACTGTTGGCTCACATTTAAGTGGTTGTCCGTTAGGACTCCAATACTTCCCTGCTTCCATGGCACTTACGAAGGGGAAGAGATACAGCACAATTAGACTTGAAAGCTTTTGTTACTAAGCCCAGTCTCCATAGGAGTGATTCTCGCCTTCCTGTGGAGTAGGTTTTATGGTCTGGTCTACCTAATGGGGCTGACAGCCATCTTAGAGAATAAAGTATTTTCCAAAGAGCACTGCAAAAGATATCAAGCATATGATAGAAAACAATAAAAGCTGTTTTTTGAGAGGGAAAACTTCCGAGAAATTACAAGGTGGATATCAGCAAAGCATGAACAAAACAGCATTAGGTCATATTTTTATTTTTCCTACTGAGCATATTTAATTCCTGAAGACATTTAATTTAAAGCTGTTCCTAATGACTGATTCCCTGTCCCAGTTGCTGGAGGGGTGTTCTAGAATTATGGTTGGTTGCACAGTCAGCTAAAACTTAAGACTGGATTTGACGTTTTTAATCCACCTATTAAGTCCTTTCGAAGGACAAGAGATAGACCAGGGGTCAGCAACCCCTGGTCAACACCTGGTCTGGAGCCGCATGTGGCTCTTTCATCCCTCTGCTGCGGCTCCCTGTCGCTCAAAATATGTGTCACAACTGCCAATGTGCAACGTGCAATCTATTAAGCTTTTCGACCCCCAGTAGGCCAACCATGGATAAATCCAAGAAAAGAAAAGTTTCAGAAGAAAACAGAACCTTTAATTCAACTATTATATGCTAGTTTTGTGGCTGCTCAGGAAATAGTCAGGCACAGGAAGAGTTTTGTGGCTCCCGGTGTTTTCTTTTCTGTGGAAAACGGGTCCAAATGGCTCTCTGTGTATTTAAGGTTGCCGACCCCTGGGATAGACAGTTGTTTTTTGATGGTGTTAAAAGTATCGTCACAGGGTGTAAGCCAGAGGTCTTCAAACTTGGCAACTTTAAGACTTGTGGACTTCAACTCCCAGAATTCTCCAGCCAGCATAGAGAATTCTGGGAGTTGAAGTCCACAAGTCTTAAAGTTGCCAAATTTGGGGACCCCTGGTGTAAGCTCTTCCAAGTAAACTTGCCTTTTGCAAACTAACTGATGGTGGCCTCAAAGGCACTTTTTCAAATAGCAACTGGACTTTCTTTGCTTTTCCTTGAAGACGTTTCACTTCTCATCCAAAAATGTTTCAATGGTTCTGACAGGATGGTGGGGAGGATGGAAGGATCATATTTCTTTGCAGTCATCTGGTCATAAGCAGCGGTGGGTTTCACATATTCTTACTACCGGTTTGCCACGCACATGCTCCCTTCCATACATGCGCCCGACCTTCCATACATGTGCCTGGCCTTCCGCGCATACGCCTGGCATTCCGCGTGTGAGCTTTGCTCGCGCACGCACCTTCTGCACATGCGCCCGGCCTCGAAAACGTGGCTAAATAGGACGGCATTACATCAGGGTGGGTGGGCAGGTGGGCAGGTCCACCCGCAGTTGCCGCTACCAGTTCACCCAAACCGGTCTGAACCGGCTGAATACCACCTCTGGTCATAAGCCCTCTATCTGAGCTGTTGAGGTCACTTGGGGGGTTTATTTGTGCCCTCAGGGCCACCTGAATCAGAGTGCAAATGAGGTGGCATCTTTTGGAACTGCTGAGACAACTGTGTTATAAGCAGGAGACAGGTGGTGTCTCTCCTTCTGTTGAGAGAGGGCTGCTCAGTTTTAATGTAATGGCCTCATTACCCCTCTTTCGTACCAATGGTCCTCTCTTTCCAGAATGTAGATGTTGCTGTCTTCAAAAGAGTGGACTTTGTCCTTCAAATGCAGATGGAGTTCTGAATCTTTTCCTGATGGGTTTGTTCTCTTATGTCGCGCCATGCGTTTGTGAAATGGTTGTTTTGTTTCACCAATGTACTGATCTGCACATGACTCACTGTATTGTATTCACATGGTTCTCCAGATGTTTTGGGATTGCATCCAAGGTGCTTGTTACTATTACCACTATCTTGGCTTTCTTTTGCCACAGTCAATCTACTTCTATTTGCAGGTCTTTGTATTTATGTGATTTTCTCCAAATTCTTTCTCCCATATTCTGCTTTCTCCAGGTATTGCAATGATCCTTACCCAGAGTTTTTCGCCTTTCTTTTGTCAATTGTTAACTCTGGGCGTTAATGGCAGGTGCTTGTCTGTTTGAATTCTAAAGTCCCAGAGCACTTCAGTTTCTTCATTTTTTGTTATTTTGTCTATTTTGAGCTGCCGTGGTGCAGTGGTTAGAATGCAGTATTGCAGGCTACTTCTGCTGACTGCTGGCAGTCTGCAATTTGGCAGTTCGAATTTCACCGGCTCAAGGTTGACTCAGCCTTCCATCCATCCTTCCGAGGTCAGTAAAATGAGGACCCAACATTTCATGAGGCATATTGCCCTCAACAGAGTGTTGAGGGCAATATGCTGACTCTGTAAAACTGCTTAGAGAGGGCTGTAAAGCACTGTGAAGTGGTGTATAGGTCTAAGTGCTAGTGCTAGTGCTAGTGCTATTTTATGGTAGCACCAATTCTTGCTTGCAGGCAAGTGGTGTTTCTTGTAGATATGCCAATGCACCATAGTTGCTACTTTGTCATGCCGTTGTTTGTAGTCGGTCTGGGTGATCTTCTTGCAGCAGCTAATTAGGTGGTCCACTATTTCTTCAGCTTCTTTGCAGTGACGGAATTTGCCATCTGTTGCTGTTTTCTCGATTCTGGCTTTATATTACTATTACTATTACTATTACTATTACTATTACTATTACTATTACTATTACTATTACTATTACTATTACTATTACTATTATTATTATTATTATTATTATTATTATTATTATTATTATTATTATTATTATTATTATTATTATTATTATTATCTGTTCACAACCATGTGAATCCACAGCTGCCAGTTCTTTAGCTGGTGTTGGCCTTCATGCACATCAAGTTGTTCCCAAGAACCGAGGATGTCATAATGTATCGGCATAATGTATGTGCAGATCCAAGCATTGTGGCCTTTTGCGATTGGCAGATGGAAATTTTATCAATGCACAGATTTTCTAAGTATTGTCCAATTTTTTTTGCTATGGCACCCAATGTGCTGATAAGTTATTATGTGTGGGCAAACTACAGTTAGATTCAGGGTCTAAGAATGGTGGAAACTTAATAATTCAAGTCCTAATCATAGACCTAAGAGTTCTTAAGGCAGCACCTATGACAGTTCCAGGCAGAGTGGAGATATTTTTTTAAAATTAGATTGTTCAGATCCCATAAATTCAATATTTCCAAATATTGAGGAAGTCCTTTCAGCTCTGAGGACCCCTCAGGGTACAGTGATTAAAGTGCAGTATTGCAAGCAAATTCTGCCCACAGCCTGGAGTTCGATCCTGACCGGCTCAAGCTTGACTCAGCCTTCCATCCCAGCTCCATCCCAGGACCCAGCTTGTTGTGAGCAATATGCTGACATTGTAAACTGCCCAGAGAGTCCTGTAAAGCACTATGAAGCGGTATAGGAGTCCAAGTGCGATTGCTTCAAGGGCTCCATTCACAATCGGTATCTCAGATTTATTTAATTATTATTGCGCTTTTGTTGGATGATCAACCAGAGTTTTCCCCTGGATTTGGCCTTGGTTCCAACCCATCAAGTCCTTCCCAAGAACTGAGATAGGCAGATGTTGTTCTTTGTTGATATAATTGCAGGATATAATCTGTTTCTAGTAAAGCTGCCTTTTGCAATTGACTGATGGTGATTTTGTCAAGGTTAGTGGTATTATTAAGCTCTGGTGGCACAGTGATTAGAATGCAATATTGCAGGCTAACTCTGCCCACAGCCAGGAGCTCGATACTGATGGGGCTCAAGGTTGACTCATCCTTCCATCCTTCCAAAGTCAGTAACATGAGGACCCAGATTGTTGGGGGAAATGTGCTAATAATGCTTCAACATTGTAAACCGCCCTATGGCATTATGGGGCAGTGTATAAGCCTAAATGCCGTTGTTGTTATTGTTATTGTTATTGTTATTGTTATTGTTATTGTTGTTGTTGTTATTATTATTATTATTATTATTATTATTATTAGTAGTAGTAGTAGTAGTAGTAGTAGTAGTAGTAATAGTAGTAGTATTCATAAAACATTGTTTTTTATATTGCAGTTTCAGGTGAGCTGCATCTGATTTTGATTTTAATGTTAACTCTGTAGGTAAATTGCATTGCATCCCTCTTGGCAGGAATCCCTGCCAATAAGTTGTCAGGAAACTCCTCATGGAGAGCAAATGGAAATTGAGGGGGGGGGGCGATTAGAAGTGAGAGATGAGAATAGCAATATCGGCAATTTTATGGCAGCTGGGTCGTTCTAGAGATGCCTCTTGGCATAGTAGCCTTAGATGAAAGGAATATGAGTGAAAGCTGATACAGGAATAACGATGCCATGGCACAAGCCTGGGAATAATTTAATTAATTGCACTGAAATTTCTTTGATGAATAGTTATGTGGTAATAAGCATGAGGTCGAGCAACAAAATGAGTTTCAGCTTTTTAATGGGCCGGCACAGCTGCAGTTTTGGAAAGGTTCCCATTTGGAGTTCTTTCTCCAACACACCATTCATTCTCTCTCTCTCTCTCTCTCTCTCTCTCTCTCTCTCTCTCTCTCTCTCTCTCTCTCTCTCTCTCTCTCTCTCTCTCTCTCTCTCTCTCTCTCTCTCTCTCTCTCTCTCTCTTTCTCTCTCTCTCTCTCTCTCTCTCTCTCTCTCTCTCTCTCTCTCTCTCTCTCCCTCCCTCCCTCCCTCCCTCCCTCCCTCTCTCTCTTCACTGTTTTACATTCTCTTGATTTCTGCTGTCCTTGAGTTACAACCATTAGTATAGTGACCGTTCAAAGTTTCAACAGCACTGAAAAAAGTGATTTATGACTGTTTTCACTCTTACAACCCTTGCAGCTTCCCCATAGTCAGGGGTGGGTTCCTCCCAGTTTGGATCGGTTCGCCTGAACCGGTAGCGACCCGCTGGTGTATATATACATGCATACATACATACATACATACATACATACATACATACATACATACAGTTAGTTAGAAAAGGCTGTTCTTTGGTTTGCCTCTATTTATTGGTCTGTTTGTTTAAATCCCACCTTTGTTATTTTTATAAACAACTCAAGGTAGCAAACATATCCCATCCTCCTTCTTTCTATTTTCCCCACCACAACAACCCTTTGGGGTGACTTGAGCTGAGAGACAGTAACTATCCCAAGGTTACCCAGCTAGCTTTCATGCCTAAGGTGGAACTAGAACTCACAGTCTCCTGGTGATTGGCCCAAAGTCACCCAGCTGGCTTTCATGCCCAAAATGGGACTAGAACTCTCAGTCTCCTGGTTTCTTTAACACTCTTCTAACCAGGGGTGGGTTGCTCACTTACTGATACCGGTGCGCTGCGTGCGCATCTCCACATTTTGTGTGTGCGCCTACTCACTACACACGCACGCCCCCTCGCGCGATTTTGATTTTGTGCATGCGCGGAAGCAAAATCTCATCAAAATCTCGCTCACGCGCGCGCATCCCCTAACAAAATTTCAGTGAGATTTTGCTTCCGCGCATGCGCAGAAGCAAGAAAGACCAAAAATTCTTAAAAAAAGATGGCGATGTGAGCGAGGGACTGCTGAAGTCGGCACCAAAGCGATTGCGCGCAAATAGTGCCATCGGGAGTTGGGCGGCATATAAGAATGCCAAATAAATAAATAAATAAATAAATAAATAAATAAATAAATAAATAAATAAATAAATAAATAAATAAATAAATAAATAAATAAATAAATAAATAAATAAATCTGCTGGCTGCTACCAGAACGACAGAGTGGACCACACCGGTAGGAACCCACCACTGCTTCTAACCCCGTGGCAACCACTGTTATTCCTCCAGTGTTTAGAGACCCAGCAGTTCATATAAGAACTTTCCATCTCCTATTGTTCCACCCACTGCAATCTCTTTTTTAAACAACCTTCTTCCTTTGCTTGGTTTTTAGAAGAACCTACATTCCAGCAGTTTCATTGTCAAATGTATTAAATTGCATTGGAAAAAGCCCATGGCTGAAAACCAGAATTTACTCCTTTGCCAACACTCGGAGGTTAACGCAGTTGGGAGAAAATGTACAATTCAGGTTTAGTTTTTCAAGTTCCTTTTTTCTACTTTGCTTGGAACTTTGCCCACCTTGTTACTCGGTCTTAAGTGAAATGAGATGCAGCAGTAGCTTAGAGAAACGATGGCTGTTTTCCAATATCGTCTCCCCTAACTTCCCTTAAGCGAGCGCTCCGGAGCCAGTATATAAGTCCTCTCCCTTGGTTGCACTTAAGAAGCCTGCTCACAGCCTAGTGGGTTTCTATAAAATGGCCTGTGGTGTTTTTCTTTTTTTTCTGTTTGTTGTTGCAAATGTTTTAACCCTTTGGGGAGATCAGGAGGGAAATGGTAGTTGCCCTTCTGGTTAAAAGAAAAATAGAAATGTGAGCCAAGGAGATGAACTTAGAATACAGCCAGGTTACTTCCATACTTACCTTTGTTCCCCCCCTCCCCCCAAGACTGCATCGTCAGAGAATTATCCAACAGTAACATTAATTCTGCTTCTGTTATTGTGATGCTCTAATGCAGGGGTCCCCAAACTTGGCAACTTTAAGACTTGTGGACTTCAACCCCCAGAATTCTCCAGCCAGCAAAGCTGGCTGGAGAATTCTGGGAGTCGAAGTCCACAAGTCTTAAAGTTGCCAAGTTTGAAGACTTCTGGCCTAGACCAGGGGTAGGCAAACTATAGCTCTTTGAGGACCTGTGGACTTCAACTCCCAGAATTCCTGAGCCAACCATGCATGCATTGCTGGCTCAGGAATCCTGGGAGTTGAAGTCCTCAGGTCCTCAAAGAACTGTAGTTTGTCCACCCCTGGGCCCTAGACCATTGCTTTTAACCACTGCACCAACTGGCTCCTATTCAAGACATGCAGACTGTGGTTCAGAAGACAGTATTCACCCATGAAAACTAGCTACCATTGGCTTAGCTAAAACCATTTAAATTGGTGGCCATGACCTTGGCTGATGACCACTCACACTACAATAACAAAATGTTTAGCCTATCTGTTTATGATGAAACTTAACCCAAATTCCTTCTACGGACAAAAAGGAGGAAAATACGTATCCAGGTTGAAAGAATTACCAAGCAGGGCCTGACATTTTGCATAGTTTTAATGGAACATTTGGGGGAAATGAAAGAATCTGAAGTGAAAAGAACCTCAAGTTAAGGTGTAGCTCACTTACAGAAATGACTTCTTATTGGCTTAGTTAGTATCTTGTCTATCATTCTTTGAAATAAAAGACAATATCAGAATTTGTGTAGGTTTGGCAAGAAGGAGAAAAAAATATTAGTTCTGATATTTTTTTGAAAAGCTATCTTTGGACGGATCGAGCAGGGGCCTGATAGAATTTTAGATATTCTCTACAGTTTATAAATATGGGCCTATAAAAAAGGCCTAGGAACCAGGAAGCTGTGACTTTAAGCCATTAAGGAACCCAGTGGTTTGATAAAATAACAGGAAACAGTCAATTTATTATGAGCAGCCTTGGTAGCTCTGGATTATCTATAAAACTTTTATGGTCCTCCCCAAGTGGCAAGAGGCCATAAAACTTGCCTGAATGAGGGACTTGTTAATTTAGTTGTTAAAGCAAATTAAAAATTTATAAGCGCTTTTAGGTAAATGAGATCTTGTCTCATTCCTGCCCTTGTGGGGCTGTGGACTCCTCAGAGGGAAGAAAATGGCTATGCTCAAACATCACAGCAGAACAATAAAGGCTATTAAATTGTTCCATTTTATTGCCATGGAGAAACACAGCTGTTGCCGTGGTTTGCAAAGAGATATGGGGGGAGGGAAGGGGAGCGGTGTGGAAATGATGAGGAGAGAGTACTGTTTCAGGTTGCTTTGCTTTTAAGGCACAAACATCCCATTTCTTTGACATTGACTGTTTGTTCAAATGTGTTTTTCCTTCTCTTTCCCCACAAGCAATGCCTGTGGACCACCATTTTGTTTTTAGGTGTGGTGTTCCGAGAAGGAGAGGCAGAGAGCTTCTCAAATCAGGCTATGAGCTATCTGATGTTGATTTTGGGTGAACTATAGTCCCCATCATGGTTTGATCTTCTTCTTACTACCACCCCAACAAATTTGGGATTTTGTGTCAAGTTTACCTTGCATGATTGGTTAAATGACAGTTTCAAGATGTTAAGTCATATTTGATATGAATGGTTAAATGGTAGAGTTCCAATGATGTTGTGTTAAGTCATATTTGGTATTAAAAATCAAATGCCACAGTTCCAACGATATTGTATTAAGTTATACTTGGTATGAATGGTCAAATGATACAGTTCTAACAGTATTAAGTTATACTTGATATGAATGGTCAATTACACAGTTCCAGTGATGTTGTGTTAAGTCATCTGTGGTATGAACGATCAAGTGCCACAGTTCCTTTTTTTTTAAATAGTCTTTATTAATTATGTTAAAAAGACAAACAAACATACAAACAAACAAACAAACATAAAAACATGTATAAACATATGTATATATAAATAAAGTATCAAATATCTTTGAGAATAGAAAACAACACTATCCTTTTACAGCCTAGTGATACAAAAACATGTTTATTCTATATAGTTATTATTTACATCATTATCTTCCTTATATCTTCCAATATTTTCCTTATTCTTTTCTCTTGTTATATTATGTTTGGTCTATTATCATTGCAATAAAACAATTTTTCCTTTTTCAACAATGGTTCTTTTGTTCAGCTTGATTAATATTTTAAAACCTTATAAAGTTGTATATAGTCCGATAATTTGTTCCGGTCTGTGCGAAAAAGTAGACATTTGTTATTATTTATACTGTCTAAGATCATGACACATAATTATAGCAATTTTTGATATTTGTTTTGGTTAAGCCAATTATACCACCTGTCCCAAGTTTTATAGAATTCAGAGTCATCTTTATCTTGCATTTCCAATGACATCCTACTAAGTTCTGCGCACTCAAATACTTTATTAACGAGATTTAACGTAGTTGGGATTTGTTCGGTTTTCCAAATTTGCACATATATAATTCTTGCGGCTGTTGTAATGTGTAAAATTATATATCTGTCTTCATTCGTCATTTTTTCTCTGAAAATACCTAATAAGAAAAGCTCCGGCTTTAAGGGAATCGGTTTTGAGGTAATTTGTTCAAGGCAGTTTTTGAGTGCCACAGTTCCAATGAAGGGCTTACTGTGTTGCCAGATAGGGATCCCATGGCAGACACAGGAACTATTTCAAATTTTATTAAAGTTAATTATAATATAAAATACAAACAAAGATCAGAAAAGAAAGGGGAAAGGAGAAAAGGGGGAAAGAAAGAGTGCAAGGGTATAGAAAGAAAAAGAAAAAAAATCTGTGATTTCTGACTTTTTTCAGCGCAGTAGAATACAAAACAAAATTCGGATCTCAGTTTTTTGCTTTGCATTTCTAGCAGGTACAAACCATTTTTATAACCACAAAGTTAATCTAATTATCAAAACCTAAAATCCAAGTTTAATTTTTTTGTTCTGTTTTGAGCACAAAATTCAGAAGCAGTTTCTGGCGGAAACAACTCTGGAAAAGTTCTTCTCTTTAATTAAAAGAGTTCGCTTTGCCATCTCTACTAACCCCATCACTTTTTCCATCCATTCTTCCATTGTGGGAATTGATGTGTCTTTCCATTTTTGTGCATATGTGATTCTCCCTGGGACAAATACACAACTCCGGGCACCACTCAGACAGTGCCTCCTTCAGAGACAAACCATTCATTCTCAGAGGTGTGATTTTTGGTACCGTATTTTTTGGAGTATAAGACGCACCTTCCCCCCCTAAAAGAGGCTGAAAATTTGGGTGCATCTTATACTCCAAATGTAGCTTTTTCAAAGCTTTTTTTTCCAGCCCTAACGAGGTGCTAACAATCTTCCCAGTTCTTCCCAGCTTGTTTTCATTGCTATTCCCTCCAAAAAAAGGTTTTTTTCAGCCCTAACGAGGTGCTAATGATCTTCCCTACTTGTAGGATTTTTTCATTCCTACTCCCTCCGAAGAAGTTTTTTTCCAGCCCTAACCAGGGGATAAAATAATGTGCTGAAGCTGACCAGACTAAGGACGCTAGTCAGATGAATACCTGGTAGGTAGATTTTTTCCCTATTTTCCTCCCCAAAAACTAAGGTGCGTCTTATACTCCGGCGCATCTTATACTCCAAAAAATACACATTTTGAATAAAATTAAGGCCGAGAATGGA
This sequence comes from Diadophis punctatus similis, assembly GCA_023053685.1. Classification (NCBI taxonomy): domain Eukaryota; kingdom Metazoa; phylum Chordata; class Lepidosauria; order Squamata; family Dipsadidae; genus Diadophis; species Diadophis punctatus. Next base: position 14,992,012 of record JALIGW010000001.1, on the reverse strand, counting down.
GACTGTTAAGTATTCAGAGCCACCAGCAACAGCCAGCGGCTCCCCTGATTGGCTGCAGCCAAGCCGGCAATTTAGCGGGAGAACGGAGAGCTCCCATTGGCTGCCGCACCTGACAGCTCCGTATAAATAGCTGTCAGAGCACGGCTGAGGCAACTTCATGCCAGATAGTTTAAAGCAAGTGTTTTGTTTGTTGACTACAATAAAAGGGTTATCCTGAGAGTTTGTCTACGCATCCTATATGCAACAGAGACAATGAACCTTGGTGAGATTCATGAACCTCTTTTAACATTGTAATGAATAAACCATTTTAAAAAATGGGCTACTCTTACTGCTATACCTTCCTTAGTTCTCCAGGACCAAATCTTTGGGTTTGAAGTTATTCATCCTTCCTATTTTAGAATAAAGCCAAAGAACCAAGAATGACATGTGGAGTTACTCTCTTGAGTGTTTCTTTATTGTACTTTGTCTATTAACAGAATCTTGCCAGACTAAAGCAACTTCTGCATAACCGTTAGATGCATTGTGTGAATTATTTGGGAAGGTCCAACCTTGCTCTCTTCCAGCCTACCTAACATTCCCAGCTGCTCTGTTCTCTTTGCTGTCTGGGAAAGAGCCCTTCCCACCTGCAACTCCTGACTTCATTCCACCACAATACCTACAACTTCTGACTTCCGGGAAGGGTAATGATGGGTTCATTTTCAAAGAATGAAATTTAACTGCCACATACACATATACATCAGGGGTGGGTTCCACTTACCTTCCCTACCGGTTCACATCGCGGCGAAAGTGTGTGTTTTGCTTCGCTTCGCTCATGTGCGTGCCTACGTCACTTTGGGGGAAATGACCCTCTGCGCATGCGCAGAAGCCTCTTGCGCATGCACAGAGGGTTCTTTGCCAGCCGCGGCGACCGGAGGACCGGTTCGGGGGCATTGACAGTCAGCCATCACTGCCAGTTCGGCGAGCGGGTGCAAATTTCCGCCACCGGTACGGGCGAACCAGTACAAACCGGGAGGAACCCACCCCTGGTTTGCACCCATGAGATAGAAAGTTCAGTAATCTACAAAGCAATTCTGTGGGCATACAATGAATAGGAAATCTGAATGAATATTCAATCCAGATATTCAGTTTAAAGGTCTTTCGGCCAAATCTGCTGCATCTTAGTCTGATCTCATCGAATCAGTTCTGATTCAACTACCATGTGTGTACACATGTGGGTTTCTGCACGAACACACCACCAGCATTAAAGTCTGAATTTGGTTGAATCAGATTTAACCGGTCTGGTTTCATTCCAATTTATTTGAATATGTAATCCAAGCAAATTAAGTTTCTGAATCAAATCACATATTCAGATTAGATTGGATCTGATTCTCACAGACTTAGCAAATAAGGCACCTGTTTGGAGAGGGTGCCTCTACTATAAAAGGTCTGATTCCTGGAATTCCAGGCTGAGATCCACATTGGTTTCATTTTAGCACTGTATGTGATCTGGCTATTCTCCCAAGCTTTTATATGTCACTAATAGAAACCTGGACAGTCCTTTATTTTCTTTCTTTTTCTTTTTGATTGCATGCATGCCATTGCTTGGTTTATTGTTGTTGCTGTTTCATATTGATTGCATCCCCTGGGACTCGTGATAGAAAGTAGTGATATGTGTTTGAATATATAAATGAATTGGGTTAATGACGCTGAGCTTGTCAGCTGGAAAGCTGACAGCTTGAGTTCCAGCACCGCACCACCGAGTGAGCTCCCGTTCCTTGCCTCCCAGCTCCTGCCCACCTAGCAGTTCAAAAGCATGCAAATGCAAATATATTAATAGTTTCCACTTCGATGGGAAGTTTATTTATTTATTTTTTATTTATTTATTTTTGTCAAGTACGTGTTGGTAATATACATAGATATAACATTGTTTATATACATAAGACGAGTACTGATAAGAGGGAACATTAGGACAGGGACAGTAGGCACGCTGGTGCACTTATGCACGCCCCTTACTGACCTCTTAGGAATCGGGTGAGGTCAACAATGGACAGTCTAAGGGTAAAGTTTTGGGGGTTTGGTGACGAAACCACAATGTCAGGTAGTGAGTTCCAGGCATTAGCCACTCTGTTGCTAAAGTCGTATTTTCTACAGTCAAGTTTGGAGCGGTTCACTTTGAGTTTGTATCTGTTGTATGCTCGTGTATTGTTGTGGTTGAAGCTGAAGTAGTCGTTGACAGGAAGGATGTTGTAGCCGATAATTTTATGAGCTATGCTTAGGTTGTGCCGAAGGCGACATAATTCTAAGCTTTCTAAGCCCAGGATTTCAAGTCTGGTTGCCTAAGGTATTCTGTTGCGAGTAGAGGAGTGGAGGGCTCTTCTTGTAAAGTATCTAAAGTTAATTTAATGTAATGTAAAGTTAACAGCATTCCAAGTGCCTTGGCATATAGTCATTCTGGCCACATGACCATGGAAATTGTCTTTGGACAGCTCTGGCTCCCCCTGGCTAAGAAACAGACATTTCTGCCCTAGAGTCGGAAATGACTGGAGAGGGGAAACGTTTACCTTTATATAAATGAATATGACCTTCTTTTCCAACACTTAACATTGGATGATGTCAAGACAATTTGCGATGTATTACCAAATCTTAAGTATGCCATCTTGAAACCATTGTGGGTTGTCTTCTTTCGGGCATTATCTTTGATGGCCAACACTCCTTCCCCAACGCCCATATCTCCAAAGAGCAATGGAGTAATAAATCAAGCCATAAATATAGAGTTTTTGCAGTCCCTTTGAAGAACGTCTCATCCACATGGTTTTCATAAAGATGAGGTCTTTGGCTGGCGCTGGGTGGGGTCTTTCCCTCCCTTTATTCCCCCCGAATATAAAATATCGGTATTTGGATAAACTGAATTTAAGGGCAGCTTTCTGAAGTAGTCTCATCTCTTCCTCGCCCTCCCAGCCCCATTCCCAAGAAGCTAATAAAAGGAGATATGGCACCATTACAAGGAGTTAACCCATGCATTTCAAGAGGAAGACATAATTAGGACTCAAGATCCCTTCGGAAACCCCAGCTCTACGTTCACATCAAAGCTATTGCAAAGGGTGTATTTATGCCCCCGTGGTATGGATGGTCTCCATGAACCACTGGTGAAATACCCGCTGATTGCTGATTGAAAACAGTTGTTAATTCTCTACTCCACTAAATTCCAAGTTGGTGGAAGGGGGGAGAGAAAGAGAGAGAGGGGAGAGAGAGGGGGGGAAGGGGGAAAATACTCCTTAACAAAGAACAGATTGGAAAGAAGCAAGTCCTTACTGTGTGGAAATTAATGGCAGATGCCTATGCTGATAGTTAAAATGTTTCATTAGATGCTAATGTCTTGCTGTGTTTTTAATTGTTCAGAAATTAGCCTCTAGAATATTAAAACCATCTGTTTGTTATCATGATGAAACAGAATACTTAAATAGTTATTAATTTTTTTTCCCGGCGTTGCTTTCTTTTTCCCTCCGCCGCCTCTTTCTCCCTGTCTGCAGAACTTTGATCTGCTGAGATTTTTGGAAAATGTTGGCGGAAAAAAAAAGGGGGGCGGGAAGAATTTATTAAAAAAGTATGCGGCCAAGACTTGGAAGTATTTTCCAATCTGGAAGTATAACTCCCCCCCCGCCGCCCACCCTGCCCTATATTTCACATGCCTGCTTTCTTTCGTAAATTATTACACACCATGGACAGGCTGACATTTTTTTTTTAATGTGTGGTGCAAATGCGATGAAGTTTGCTGAGCTTGTATAATGGTTGTGTTAAGGTGTAATGTGGGACATTTTTGCACTCTGATGTTCAATTTTGGGTCTTGGGAGGTTAATTTGCAGATCAAATATATCCAAAGCTTGGCAAATGTTCATTGTTCATTCACCAATGAAAGTATAATGTATCTTTAGTGCTTGATAGCAATTTTTTCCTCTTGTTTTGTCAGGAAAGGACTTCCTTTTTCTTTTGACCTCACTCAGATTTGGGCTGCTAATTGTGGGCCTTCCATAAAAGGAATCATTTAATTTCGAGAGAGAGTTCTAAATTACTTGGTAGTGGTTTTGGATCTATGAAAAACTAGGCTGAATCCATTCAGAAGACTATTAAGAGCAGGCCAGAGTAAAGATAGTCCTTGATTTGAGACCACAATTGAGCCCAAAATTTCTGCTGCTAAGCGAGACAGCTGTTAAGTGGGTTCTGCCTCATTTTATGACCGTTCTGGCTGCAGTTGTTAAGTGAATCATTGCAGTTGTTAGTAACACGGTTGTTCAGTGAATCTGGATTCCCCGTTGACTTTGCTTGTCATAAGGTCACAAAACAGGACCATGTGATCTTGGGACATTGCCACCATCATAAATATGAGCCAGTTGCCAAGCATCCAAATTTTGATTACCCGCCCATGGGGATGCTACGACGGGCGTAAGTGTAAAAAATGATCGTATGTCACTTTTTTCGTCGCTGTTGTAACTTCAAATGGTCACTAAATGAATTTATTTATTTATTTATTTATTTATTTTATTTGGGATTCTTATAGGCCGTCCTATTCCCTGGGGACTTAGGGCGGCGTACAGCATATTTATTTATTTATTTATTTATTTTGTGAGATTTATATACCGCCTCACAGTGCAAGCACTCTCTAAGCGGTTTACAGCAGTAAGCAATGTATATTTACATTGCCCCCAACAATCTGGGTCCTCATTTTACCTACCTCGGAAGGATGGAAGGCTGAGTCAACCTTGAGCCGGTGAGATTTGAACCGCTGACCTGCGGATCAGTGTCAGCTAAAGTGGCCTGCAGTACTGCCTCTAACCGCTGTGCCACCTCGGTTCTTTTTATAAATAATTTATAATTTATAATATATATAATAATTATATATATAATATATAATAATTATATAAATTTATATATAAGAACAACCAAATACTATCAAAAAAAACCAACACAATAAAAACAACAATAGTAAAAATAGCAATTAAAAAGATAAAAACAACCCAAGCAATAGTCACCGCCTGCAGGAAGAGCCATGTCTTAATGGCTTTCCGGAAGGCCAGCAAGGCGGGAATGGTTCAGATCTCTGGGGGGAGTTGGTTCCAGAGAGCCGGAGCTCCCACAGAGAAGGCTCTCCCCCTAGGGCCCGCCAACCGACATTGTTTGGTTGAAGGGACCTGGAGGAGACCGACTCTGTGGGACCTAACTGGTCGTAGGGATGTATGAGGTAGGATGCGGTCCCCGAGATAACCTGGTCCTAAGCCATGTAGGGCTTTAAATGGTTGAATGGTTGTAATTTGAGGACTACCTGTATTCATTGCCCCCGTATCAGTCCTTCAACCTTGCTGTGGGTTGTCTTTTTCATCCTCTGTCATACCCCAGCAATGAATTTTGTTTTAGAAACCTATGTGGTTTTACATTGCTCTTTAAAACTGTTTTTAATTCCTTGTATTGGTTGTTTGTTTTCTATTTGTTTATGAGCCGTCCAGATTCTTGAATGGCATTGAACAGCTGTATAAATTAGATAAATAAAGACATTACAGCTGTCTTCTCAAATCCTGGCTGAGTGACTGGTTCCTTTGATTTTCTACCCTCACAAAGACCTGCATTTCAGGCATTTTCTAGGTGAAAAGGAAAATGCAGCTTGAACCCTTAATTCAGGGGTGGCGAAACTATGGTTCTTTCTTTGAGGACCTGTGGACTTCAACTCCCAGAATTCCTGAGCTACCATGCATGCATGGCTAGCTCAGGAATTCTGGGAGTTGAAGTCCATAGGTCCTCAAAGAACCATAGTTTGGCCACCCCTGCTGAATCAAATTGCAATATTTTCTTTTTTCCTTTTTTCCTCCTTTTTCTTGTTGTTTCTGCCCTGGGCTTCCTCCATCACACGTCAAGTCAAAACTTTAAAATATGTTTTTCCTGCTGAAACTGGAAACCTATAAAGCAGGGCTATCAAACCCGTGGCCTGTGGGCAGGATGCATCACACAATGGCCACGCCCAGGCCTGGTTTAGCGAAGGGGAAATAAGTTGTGATACGTGATGTGAAGCTGCTGTGACACCGTGAATTTGACACCCCTGGGAATAAAAGAGGTCAGGAAGGCCATAAGGCTTTCTTTCTTTCTTTCTTTCTTTCTTTCTTTCTTTCTTTCTTTCTTTCTTTCTTTCTTTCTTTCTTTCTTTCTTTCTTTCTTTCTTTCTTTCTCTTTCTTTCTCTTCCTTTCTTCCTTTCTTCCTTTCTTCCTTTCTTCCTTTCCTTTCCTCCTTTCCTTTCCTTTCTCCTTTCCTTCTTTCCTTTCCTTTTTTCCTACTTTCCTTTCCTTTTTTCCTTTCCTTTCCTTTCCTTTCCTTTCCTTTCCTTCCCTTCCCTTCCCTTCCCTTCCCTTCCCTTCCCTTCCCTTCCCTTCCCTTCCTTTCCTTTTCCTCCCTCCCTCCCTCCCTCCCTCCCTCCCTTCTTTCTTTCTTTCTTTCTTTCTTTCTTTCTTTCTTTCTTTCTTTCTTTCTTTCTTTCTTTCTTTCTTTCTTTCTTTCTTTCTTTCTAAAAGAAAATATCTTAAAAGCCGGTGCAAAGTAGCAACAGCAAAGGTTAACAATTGCATAGTCTCGATGCAGGGCAAAAGTAGGATAAGCTGCAAGGGAACCTGGGAAGAACGATGTGATGCTTGCCGTAACTGTGGCAAATGGAGAGAATTGCGGTATACTTTAAAAAGCTGAATTGCAAGAAAATATAGGCTTCTCCTGACCCTTTGCATTCTGATGGTTTCACAGTGAGAAATATCACTGTTAAAATTACACCTTGCCAAGCGCACCGCTCTATCAATCACTCCCTCTTTGAGGTTTCAGTGCTGCTGAATTGTCGGTAAAGAATTTGATGGTCCATTAAAGCAATGGAATGAGCAGCGTTTGTCTCTCAATTCTGTCTCTTCTTAGCATTTCTCTTGGAGCGCAGGGAAGGCACTTCGAAAAGAAAAGAAAAAGATCAGAGTTTCTTGTACTTAGAGTCATGGACAAGTTTTGAAGCAACTGCAATGACTGTCGGTTAGCTACTAAGCTACCAAGATTTGAAGTTCTGTGTATGATGTAAGGCTCTAGACCAGGGATGTTAAACTCAATTTCATTGAGGTCTGTATCAGGGTTGTGTTTGACTTCGGGGGGCCCAAGTGGGCATGACCATGGTGGGCATGGCCAGCTCAACGTCACTCGTGTCGGGGGCACCTGTGGTGGCCTGAGTGCTCTGCCAGAGAAAATGGGCTCCTGAGCTCCGTTTTCGGTTGCGACTACCTCCTGCAACCTCTGCCAGCGAAAACGGAACTCAGGAGGGCTCTGGGAATGTTGTTCCATAGAGAAGGGGCCACCATTGGAAAGGTCCTTTTTCATGGTCCCACCAGATGTACATTCCTAATATATGGAGCTGCAACATATCCTGCCTTCCTGTCCTAGAGGCAGTGGTGGGATTTAGCCAGTTCGGACCGGTTCAGGCAAATCGGTAGTTGCGACCTGGTGCAATGCCATCCTATTTAGTTTTCTAAGCCGTGTGCATGTGCAGAAGGTGCGTGCGCGAGGGAAGCGAGCTCACATTTTTTGTGCACTCACATTTTCGGTGCTGGATGAATCGGTTGTTAAATTATGTGAAGCCCACCTCTGCCTAGAGGGCTGGATGGATGTAATAGGGGAGAGGTGATCCTTCTGTCAGGGTTCCAAGTAACACCCCTAACGCAAGAAGACTCTGAGGCTTGAGTTTCCTCAAAGTTCTATTTTATTAGAGATGTCATATTGGCACATATGGGAAAACCCGAATCTGAAAGCTTCCGGTTTTCCCCACCCAAAAGAAAGTCAAAGTCCCTGCCCCAGCACCCACATGTCCATCACTGTCACGATGTGAATTATTGCCAGTTGTGCATCTCTATGTTTTTCTGTTTCTTGTATTTATGGTCAAGCAGACGTATGATATATTCTACTACGCATGTCTGCATTCCAGAGGTCAACTCCTTTCCTTTCTCATCGCCATTTCTACCGGAGGTAGAAGTGATTTATTTCCTTAGCCGATACAATGTAGCCTAATAAGAATTCTTTATTATTTTTCTACTGAAATAAATATTTTGTTAATTAGATTTGAATCTCAGGTTTTATTTTCTAAGTAAGTAAGTATGTTTTCAAAGGAGCAACGATCCATCGACCTACAGAGTGATTTCTCCGCTAACAATCACATGGTCCAATCAATGCACTGTCCCAACTGGAGATGCCTCCCAGGCACACCTTTGCAGGTGCAGGGCAGAGTGACCTTGACTCTCAGAGAAAGGAATGTTATTTTGACTATATCTCCCCACTCACGCAATTCCCCCCTCCCAGTTTCCCACAGCACTAAATGTGGGAGGCCTGAAGATCCAAGGCCCAAGATGGCTTCCAGGCCTGACACCTTCAAACAGTCTTGCCCCCAGTCAATAAAATGAGATAAAGACATAAGTAATTCATACTATCACATTCTGGCTTCTAAATGATCCTTAAGACCTGACAGATTTTCAACCTCTCTAAGCTTTTTCCTTCCCAGGAACCTTCCAGGGTCAAGGATGAAACATGCCTCCTTGTTGCAACTTGTCATTAGAAGTAAGATTGGGGAGGAATTGCTTTTGAATGGGTTAGATGGGGATACGAAACTTCCATGATTCTGCTGAAGGCTGTGGGAGCCTGGAATCTGTTCAAGGACACCACATCAGGTGTAGAGTTGAAGCAGATGGTTCCCATAACGATGATAACTTATTTACATGGACTATGTGAGAGGCTCGGGGTTTGGCTTGAAAAAGTGTTGTTTTATTCTATGGACCAGGAACCTCAGAGTTAGTTTTGCTTCGACATTACTCTGCTGTGTATTCAATAAACAGTAAGGAATTTCAGAAACAAAATGATTCTGCATTTTTATTTGTATCCTCGAGCTGGATGTTGATATTCAGATGTTAAAACTATAACTCCCACAATCCCTAGATAATATAATCAAAAGGTTACCTGGAAGGTGAAAATTACCAGAAAGTGAAGGTAGGTTTCATGCAGGTAACCCCCCCCCCAAAAAAAACCACCTTGGCTTCCAACCTCAAATAAACATTTATCTTAAAAGAAGACCAAGAAATAAATGAGGCTTTGAGGGCTGAACGATTAACTTGAAAAACTCTATCGTAAACCATTTAGCTGTCTGCCTATATAAATTATTCAAGTTCCAGAAGTTAGCTTGTGGTTGACTTACAAGGACCTAATAGGGATGTAGCATCTTAATGACAAAAACAGTGCTGAAATCAATCAGGCCAGAAGATGAGGAATGCCAACAAGGAGCAATTAAACAGCAATCAAGAACAATTGCACTTTTAACACTGATCACCAAAGCCTAGAGATTAAACTGAGGAAATGTATTTCATGATGCCTCCACTCATGGTATAAAAGGCTCTCATTTTTAATGGGGAAGAAGAGAAAAAATAATCTATTTAATCATATCAACTCTATTGAACTAGGTCAATGTTCTTCAGACGTGTCACCTTGAAAATGTATGGATTTCATGCTGGCTGGGGAATACTGGGTGTTGCTGTCCACATACCTTAAAAGTGCCACGTTTGAAAAACACTGTAGTAGATTTTGACTAGATTCTTAACTAAATGGAAATGAAATAAAATTTACATTTTGCTCTGTTCCCACTTCTACTTTTTAGAGCATGGGTGTCAACCTTTTCATTTGCCTGTGCCGCATTGAGTGAAGAGGAATTGTCTTGAGCTGCATATAAATATATATAATATAGTGAATGTATATAAATATCACTAAAATCACATAATAATGTTAAACATTTACAATCCATGGGGTTGTATTACTAACTGTCCAGGGCTGCATGTTTTAGAGTATATCCTATTTCATAACCCTGTCTTGGGGTTTTTCTCAGAGAAAAACAAAATTATGACAATATTATGGTACATTATAGCTACTGCATCCTGGGGATTTTTCTCAATTCAGAAGTGGCTATCTTAATAGGATTGCAAACTAAATTCCTGTTGTATACCTCCTGTGTTTGAATGATAGCAATAGCACGTAGACTTATATTCCACTTCATAGTGCTTTACAGCCCTCTCTCAGCAGTTTACAGAGTCAGCATATAGTCCCCAACAATCTGGCTCCTCATTTTACCCACCTGGGAAGGATGGAAGGCTGAGTCAACCTTGAGCCAGTGAGGATCGAACCCTGGCAGTCAGCAGGATTAGACTGCAATATTGCATTCGAACCACCGTGCCATCAGGGCTCCTCCATCTACCCAACAAATGACTGCCTTAAATATATCTGAATGAAATAAGAATCCTAACACAACAATTTTCTGAATTTATTGTTAATAGCTTTTTAATGATTATAGATGTATGTCATATATGATTGGAAATAACACTATGACATATAGGAAGTATGTCTTCTTTGTGGCAGCTCTCCAATTTATAAAATCTCTTTATGTATTCAGAATTGAAAACTACTGTATGTTCCATGAGAAACATTTTTAGATGTTGGTCAAGAGCTCAAGGACATGACTTGTTACAGTTCAATGACATTTTCTGCCTCTTATTAATTATCCTAACCTCTAAAGTCAGAGGTCTTCAAACTTGGCAACTTTAAGACTTGTGGACTTCAACTTCCAGAATTCTCCAGCCAGGTGGCTGGAGAATTCTGGGAGTTGAAGTCCACAAGTCTTAAAGTTGCCAAGTTTGAAGACCTCTGACTTTAGTGGTTAGGATAATTGAAGAGGTTAGGATAATTGAAGAGGTTAGGGAGTTGAAGTTCACAAGTCTTAAAGTTGCCAAGTTTGGGGACCCTGTCTTAAGTAGAAGTCATGGAATTCAGGACCATGGACAGCTTCTTACTAACTGGCTTTTCTGCTCCTGTTGCAATAAAAAAAACTCAATACGGGGGAAGTCCTTCAACAGAAAACTAAAGCCTTATTTGCTCAAAGAGAGCATTTCCCCCCCTAGAAATGGGGCTTCCAGGGTAGCAAGCTCATCAGGTTCCTCACCTAACTAATTCATTTTTTAACATTCTTCTAATTAAAGAAAATGAATGATAGGCTAGTGTTCTGCAAAATAAACCCATTATCTTCAAGCATAAATTGTATTTCCAAGAATGGTCAGGACTCTACATACACCTAGTAATGGAGTTGTTAGATTAAAAATCAACAGATAGACCAGTGTTTTGTTTGCTTTTGAGTATCTCTAAGTTTGAGGTGTGGGCAAACCCATCATGACATGCATCAGTTTGCGTCATTCTGTAAGTCCCAATAAATAAAAGCAGGTTGATATTTTTTCCCCTGTTCTTAGAAATTTTCATCCCCTCTAGTACCCAGTTTTTAAAAATATAAAATGACTTACCAACTTTCAAGTACCAAAAAAATATGTTTCTCCTGACAAGCCTTTTATTCTTTATAATTAATTGTAAAATCTTGCAGTAAAAGTCAATAGTCCAAATTTATCTGGATCCTTAATCTGTTTATAACTTTGTTAGGTCGAAATCTTATTTAGCTTTTTGCTATGTATTTTATTTTCTTTCTTAAGCTTCTAATTAATTTTTCTTTTGTTCAGAGTTCAACATAAATTCACCCAATATCCCAAAGTACTGTTTGGAAGATCTCTAATAGCTTTAAGATAGTTAATAGGCATTTTTCAAAAGTTATTAGAAAGTAGGTTACAAACCTAGGGTCCTTTAAAACAGGGGTCCCCAAACCCCAGGCCATGAACTGCCACCGGTCTATGGCCCATTAGGAACCAAGTGCAAGGGAGTGAAGCTTCATCTGTGCATGTGTGGGATCTAGGTAGCATGCAAAACCATGCCCCCCCCAATCCATGGGATTTTTTCCCCATGGAACCAGTCCCTGGTGCCCCAAAGGTTGGGGACCACTGCATTAGAATGGAATGGAATGGAATGGAATGGAATGGAATGGAATGGAATGGAATAGAATAGAATAGAATAGAATAGAATAGAATAGAATAGAATAGAATAGAATAGAATAACAGAGTTGTAAGGGTCCTTGGAGGTCTTCTAGTCCAACCACCTGCTTAGGCAGGAAACCCTACACCACTTCAGACAAATGGTTATCCAACATCTTCTTAAAAACATCCAGTGTTAGAGCATTCACAACTTCTGGAGGCAAGCTGTTCCACTGATTAATTGTTCTAACTGTCAGGAAATTTCTCCTTAGTTCTAAGTTGCTTCTCTCCTTGTTTAGTTTCCACTCATTGCTTCTTGTCCTGCCCTCAGGTGCTTTGGAGAATAGTTTGACTCCCTCTTCTTTGTGGCAACCCCTCAGATATTGGAACACTGCTACCATGTCTCCCCTAGTCCTTCTTTTCATTAAACTAGACATACCCAGTTCCTGCAACCATTCTTCATATGTTTTAGCCTAAAGTCCCCTAATAATCTTTGTTGCTCTTCTCTGCACTCTTTCTAGAGTCTCAACATCCTTTTTGCATTGTGGCGACCAAAACTGAATGCAGTATTCCAAGTGTGGCCTTACCAAAGCATTATTACCAAGGCATTACAAGGCTTCGTCACAGTTGTTCACAATATTGCTGATCCTGTTGTCTGCCAGCACTAAAACCCATGGGAAATTACTGTTTTTTGGCCTCCTTGCAAAGTGCAGTTCTTCAGAGTATATGTGGGCAATCTCCCATCCTCTCTTTATCCAGAGAGGTTCCAAGTAACCAGTCACTGGTTCCTTAGTCTTCGCCATGGACAGAGGTGGGATTCAGCCGGTTCGTATCGGTTCGGGTGAACCGGTAGTAGCGACCTGCGGGTGAGTGGGCCTGCCCACCCGCCCGGCGCAATCCCATCCTATATTGCTGTGTTTTTGATGTCACACACATGTGCAGACAGTGCACATGAGCAAATTGCCATGTTGTTTGACGTCGCATGCATACGCGGACGGTGCACTCTCAATTTCTGGTGCTGGGCAAACCAGTAGTGACAGTATGTGAAGCTCACTTCTGGCCATCGATATCAGCTCTGCTTTTACAGAGACATCTTCAGTTTGTCATATTTCCCTGGAAGTCTCTACCTGATTATACATGCATATGCTTAAATTGTGTGCATAGCTATTTTAGCCAGTCACACTAGAAAGAAAGCAGCGTCTTTGAAAAAGCTTAAAAACCCAGATTACTGTAGTTGTAAAGAAATAATTGCATATGAATGGGTGGTTTGTATGTTTAATTTCCATTGTGGTCAGGGACTAGTAGATTGAAACAATGTTTACTGTCTATAACTTGGTGGTGAAGAATCCATCTGTCTATTTATTTGTTCACAATTAGCTGAATGGCAAAATGTCAGATCGTTTGTTGGTATATTATGAAGACGCTTGCTTCTGTACAAGATCATTCTAATGTAGGGTCATAGAATCAAAATAGGCTGGTTGATGGAGAATTTGTTGACTAAATCTGAGCAATTTATACTACAGGGCAGGGGTGTCAAACTTGATTTAATTGAGGGCCGCATCAGGGTTGTGTTTGACCTTGGGGGGGGCATAGCCAGGGTGGGTGTGCCAGGCGTGGCCAGGGTGGGTATGGCCAGCTTGATGTCACTCGTATCGGGGGTGTCTGTGGTGGCCTGAGCGCTCTGCCAGCGAAAACAGACTCCCAAGCTCCATTTTCGGCTGCGACGGCTTCCTGCAACCCTCTGCCAGCAAAAATGGAGTTCCATTTTTGCTGGCAGAGGCACCACGGGCCGGTCATCTGCTGTTTCCAGGGTGGCCCCGCAGGCCAGATCTAAGCACCCCGCTGGCCGGATCTGACTCGTGGGCCTTGAGTTTGACAGCCCTGGTATAAGGCATGTATTTGTATTTGGGGATGGAGGTGCTTTCTTTGTTACGATTTTGAGTCACAATTTCAAAGCATGCTCGAGGCTGTGAATGGGTATCCAAAAATGAAATGCCCTCAGATATGTTATGTTCCCTAGTGTGGTGATGATGATTACATACCATCAAGTCATTGTCGTCTCTTTAGTGACTACCTAGGTAGCTTTTCTCCATGATGAAAAATGCAACCCAATACCTTTCTCCTTGGATATTGCACTGAATTCAGTGGCACTTAGCCTCTGATTGCATCCCACACTTTGAATCACAAAATCCTTTATGAAAGAACGTAGATCACAGTGGGCTATATCTCTGGGGTTGTCTGTAATATCTGGCGGTGGATTATCAGACTTCCTGGCAAGAGTTTTTCCGGCATTTTCTCGAAATCCCAACAATTAAATATGAATGTGTTCTGTGTACAGAGCACATACTTGATCACTAAATTGCAGTGTTTCCAAATTACTGTCGAAAAGTTGATTAACGTTACCCAAGGTTTCTATGGGGTACAACATTTGTGATGAGAAAGAGCGGTTTAAGACTTCAGGAACATTATCAGAACTGAAGATGTTTATGCTTCCTTTTGTTTGTTGGCACCAGCCACCATTTGGTCCTTAGATGTAGCATTATGTTGGGGAATTATATGACAAGAACAAGGCAGCATTTATTTATATATTGATTGATTGATTTATTGATATTTATTTATTTATTTGTTAGTTAGTTAGTTAGTTAGTTAGTTAGTTAGTTAGTTAGTTAGTTAGTTAGTTAGTTAGTTAGTTAGTTAGTGTTCTTCTATGCCGCCCTACTCCCTGAGGACTCAGGGCGGGTACAACATTTTAAGGAACAACTAAACAATAAAATTATTAAAAGCAATTTAAAAGAGTTTTTAAAAGACATACCAAAACCATACATACATGGGGGAAAGTTGTCTCAAAATCACCCCGCTTGCAGGAAGAGCCATGTCTTAATGGCTTTTCAGAAGGGCAGCAAGGTGGGGATAATTCGGATCTCTGGGGGTAGTTGGTTCCAGAGAGCGGGGGCCCCCACAGAGAAGGCCCTCCCCCTAGGCCCCGCCAGCCGACATTGTTTGGCTGACGGGACCTGGAGGAGACCCACCCTGTGGGACCTCACCAGTCGAAGGGAAGTATGAGATAGGATGCGGTCCCGGAGGTAACCTGGTCCTAAGCCATGTAAGGCTTTAAAGTTGATGATCAACACCTTGAATTGCACCCAGAGACTAATGGGCAACCAATGCAGCTGGCGGAGTATGGGTGTTATGTGGGTGTATCTTGAGACACCCATCACAACACGCGCAGCTGCATTTTGCACCAGTTGAAGTCTCCGGATACTCTTCAAGGGTATCTTTTAAAGAAGAGTTTATTAGATTTGGCAGATTAAAAACATCTTACATACACTTCTCCCAACCCTGGGATATCGACTCTCATTTTCGTTAATTTCATACATATTTTCAACCCTTTTACTATACAAATGATATAAATAGATATTTACATTTGTACATCCTATAAAGGCAGTACATTAACATTCACATTACCTATCTATAGTTATAGTAGATTACTTAATTATTTCTATTCTCTAACCAAAAATACCATTTTTCCCATACCATACCATACAAGGCAGCATTTCTTCTGAGTTTAGTATGGATAAATACAAAAGTAAACTATCAGAATTTAGTCCCATGTGCTCAGTCACACTTGCTCAAGTCCAGAGCTGGTCTATCAGGGAGCAAAAGGGCCACAGGTCTGTGGAGATTCTCAGTCATCCACGTCTTGGTTGTCCCAAAGATGCTTTTTCAAAAGGCAACAGGACTTTCTTTGTTTTTTCTTGAAGACATTTTGCTTCTCATCCAAAAGCTTCTTCAGTGGAGAATGGAAGGACCATGAGCCACGGTGGCGCAGTGGTTAGAGTGCAGTACTGCAGGCTACTTCTGCTGACTGCCGGCTGCCTGCAATTTGCCAGTTCAAATCTCACCAGGCTCAGGGTTGACTCAGCCTTCCATCCTTCCGAGGTGGGTAAAATGAGGAGACAGATTGTCGGGGGCAATAGGGTGACTCTGTAAACCGCTTAGAGAGGGCGGTAAATCACTGTAAAGCGGTATACAAGTCTAAGTGCTATTGCTATTTATATTCCTTGCAGTCATCTGGTTATTAGAACTCCCTCTGAGAGATGCTGAGGCCACTTGAAGGGTCACCTGAAAAGTGCAAATGGTTTTGGAATCACAGGTATCGCAGACAGAGTGGATAGATTTGAGTCTGCCACTTAACCTTCCCTTCACCCCCGAATTATGCTCAAATTACTGGATAATTGTTTATCATTATTAAAGTTGAAAAAAAGTTTCAATGAACATCTGTGAATGGATGCTATTTCACCTTTTGCCTTAGGCAACAAAATTACTGGGTCCAAACCAAGAGACGGTTTGATAGAGCGACCGTTGTGCTTTATCTCCAGGCTAGAATGGATGCCTTCAAATATCTTTCTTAGGCAGACTGTAAACTTTCATTTCTTACTTTTGTTCTGCAGCTTAATCCAGGCCAAAACAGCTGCCGAGACAGTGACAGTGAAAGTGCAAGCGGAGAATCAAAAGGCTTTCATCGGAGCAGCTCGAGAGAGAGACTCAGCGACGTAAGTGTGACTTTTGGAGGGTACTGCTTTAGATACTTCTTACATGGACACTTAAACCAGTCTGAGGGACAAAGAAACCTATGAGACAAAGACGTCTGTTTTTGCTCCAGGCGCTAATGACTCAACCTCAGAGTTATTTCCCAGGTATTTTTTGCAAACCGGTAAATTTAACATGGTGCTAACCTACCCAAAACTATGATGCTTTAAAGCAGTGGTTCCCAACCTTTTTGTGATCGAGTACCACTTGGAGGTCCCGTACAGTCGCCGCGTACCACCTGGTTCCAGAGAAACTAAATTCAATCAGATATCACTTTATTTCCATAATTGTACAAGTAGAACACACAAACCAACTACGAAAACAAGGGTTCTACTGCGCGACTGCTGAGAGTTCAGAACAGTCACCGTTCCTTTTTTGGCCCCGCGCATCCAGCAACTGGATTCTCGGGCCGCTGGGACCAGGTGGGTGGTGTGTGGCAACAGTTGCAAATCATTGCCAGATTATCTTGTGTTAGGCAGTAAACATTTTTGTGAAGTAAAAAATAACTAACTAAAAATCGTTAATGACCCCAAAAGTGTTCGCGTACCACCTGGAAGGCCCTCGCGTACCACTAGTGGTACACGTACCACAGGTTGGGAACCACTGCTTTAAAGAATGGGTCTCCAACCTTGGCAACTTTAAGACTTGTGGACTTCAACTCCCAGAGTTCCTCAGCCAGCTGGGAGTTGAAGTTCACAAGTCTTAAAGTTGCCAAGGTTGGAGACCCCTGCTTTAAAGGGAACATTGTGGGATGTTGATTGATGGGAATGATGAACTGAAACATTCAGGAAGAAGTGTCCGTAGTCACCTAGATGGGAAACTCCAAAAGTAAATGAGATACAGGTGGTCCCCAACTTACGATCATTCATTTAGTGACCATTATAAATTCCAATGGTGCAGAAAAAAGTGACTTACGACCGGTCTTCAAACTTACCTGGCACAGTGTCCCTGGGGTCATGTGATCACAATTTGTGTGTGTGGCAGCCAACTCACACTAACAACAATTGCAACATCCTGCAATCATGTGGTTGCCATTTGTGACCTTCCCAGACAGCTTCTGACAAGCAAAGTCAGTGAGGAAGCCACAGGGAAGCCACCAGGAAGCAATGGGGAAGCCACCAGAAAAGGTCATAAGTTGTCGTCACATGATGTCTTGTTTAATCGCACCACTTAACAACAAATTTTCTGGTCCCAATTGGTTATAAGTTGAGGACCATGTGTATATTCATTAGGGAGGAGGCAATCGATTAATGTTTATCAGCCATGAGAACTAAATGTCGGATATAATGTAACCTACCATTGAAAATCAGTTATAGATGACCAACACTGGTGAGATGCAGCCTTGTAGTGTCACTTCTTGGTGAGACAATATTGCTTTGATCAGAACAGGATGAAGTGCAGTGGTACCTCGGTACTTATTGTTAATTGGTTCCAGGAGATGCAATGAGAACCAAAAACAATTACCAAACAATTTTTTCCTATAAGGACTACAAATTCTTACACCGACAAATTCGAGCTTGTGTGTTGAGTATCAACAAATAACGAATACCGGAACAAAATTTTCACATCAAAATGTGTTGAGTACCAAATTGGATGAGTTTCAAAGCAGTTGAGTACCAAGGTATCACTGTATGTTGGGTAGACGAATCTTTGTGACCCAGTGGGAACCTTCTCCTCTTTTTCATGAAATGTTCATCACAAATTGTTAATGTGCGTACAGTAACAAAACACAGATATTTCCTAGAGAGCAAAGCAACCATGTCCTCTTAATTCTAGCAGTTGGTTAAGAGGATTGAGTCCTGTCCTTGAGCCAATAAGAATTCCGCCAACTGGCATTTGTAAGGATGAAGTTATGGAAATAGCCCAAGGTCTTTTTAAAAACATGTGTCAGGGCAAGTACCAGTGATAAGCTGGGAAAAACAGTGATTCTTTTCAGACAAAATTGAACATTAAAAGTACTGGGTCTGGGTAAATGTTGGCTTGGCCATGATCTCAATGGTTAAGGTTTGGAAAAGCAAAGTTGTAAGACTAGCATTAAAATCACAATAACTGATAGCTTTGGGATAAATATGAATACTTGCAATCCATACTCACAAAGGGATGTCATCTGTTGGAGCGGTTGGAAATCTTTCTGCTAATAACAATCATATGCCTACTTTGCTAACATCGCAGAAATTTAAATCTGCTTTCCTCCAAACTCCCAAGATCTCTAACTCACTAGTAACATTGACGGAGAGGCTTAACAAGCCTTTATGAAGAGATGAATATCTTGCTAGCCGAGCCAAAACAAATAATCTATGTTTTCCTCTTGCTGAAGTACAGATTGTCTTAAAAAAAATATAAAGGAAAAATTAGTTCTGAGTTACAATTTTAAATTTGGTGCTTATTATAACAGCAATAGCCTACCTCTTGCATGGATATCATTTTTCTCTGCTGCTTGTCTAGCAAGGAGGGTGGGCACAAGAGAGAACGTGTTGTGGTCTCATTATTGGGAATATTAAGAGAAAGGAGAAAATGTGTCTTATAGCAGAGGGTGAAATCACTTATTCTCTGGGTTGCAAAGATTGCATACTTCTGTGAGTTGTTCTTTGCTCTGGCTAGTGTCAGCTTTGATTATGTCAATTTGCAATAGCAACATGTACATAGGGTGACACAGTGGTGAGACTGCAGTATTGCAGGCTAATTCTGACGACTGCCAGCAGTTCGATTCTGACTGGCTCAAGTTTGACTCAGCCTTCCATCCTTCCGAGATTGGTAAAATGAGGACCCAGATTGTTGGGGGAAATATGCTGACTCTGTAAACTGCTTAGAGAGGGCTGTAAAGCACTGTGAAGCGGTATATAAGTCTAAGCGCTATTGCTGTAACAGTTCCTGAGAAAGGGACTTGGTATGAGTCTGCTTTACTCAGTCTTATTGACTGGAGAGATGTTATTGGAAGAAGACTTCCCTTTGTGCAGTACAATACAATAGTGTTGTCCAGATTGCTCCTCCAGACTCAAAGTCTGAGGCTATCATCCTGTTAGGCCATACCAAAGGAAGAAAGAGACACCAAGATTGATGTTGCTTCTACTATATTTAGGGCTGTGTCTTGTTTAATAACTTCCCTAGTTCTTATAGTAAAAAAAATACTCACTGAGAGTTGCAACTTTCATTTATTCCCAGAAAGGCCTTTCGTTTTAGTTATGGCCAGCAAAAGCCTCTCACCCAAGTTCAGTTCCCGGTCTCTCCGATGAAATGGACTTGAGTTGGCATGACTGGAGAAGGTTTTCCTGGAGTCTGCCCAACAGTCTGACTTGATGCCTCATGTCCGTTTTACTTATAGTCTTGGGAAAGGGTTGGGCCTGAACAGGAAGACAGAGGAATTAACCTGGCAAACAAAGCAAGAGAGAGGTGTAGGGAAAAGAAATCAAGGATGCTGGTAAATCCTGAGAAGCTGAAATGAAAGTGCCAATTTGATTAATCAATTTTTATTTCTCTATAAATAACATTTTAATTCACCTCAGTAACATCTCTCAGGCTCCAAAGAAATACTATTACAGGCTCCTTTCCTTTCCTTTCCTTTCCTTTCCTTTCCTTTCCTCCCCTCCTCCCCTCCCCCTCTGCTCCAATCTGCTCCCCTCCCCTCCTTCTCCCTTCCACCCTGCTCCAATTCGCTCCCCTCCTCCTCCCCCACTCCTCCCCCTCCCCTCTGCTCCAATCTGCTCCCCTCCCCTCCTCCTCCCCCTCCCCTCTGCTCCATTTCGCTCTCCTCCCCTCCCCTCTGCTCCAATGCTCCCCTCCCCTCCTCCTCCTCCTCCTCCCCCCGCTCCATTTCGCTGCCCTCCCCTCCTCCCCTCCCCTCCTCCCCTCCCCTCCCCTCTGCTCCAATGCTCCCCTCCTCTCCTCCTCCTCCCCCCTGCTCCAATCTGCTCCCCTTCCTGCCGCTCCCCTCCTTCCCCTCTCCTCTCCTCTTCCTTACCTTCACCTTCACATTTCCTCCACGTTTCCTCCACCTTTTCTCCCCCTTCCTCCCCTTTTCTGAAGCAGAAGTCGACCATCTTAAAATTGCTAAGGTTGAAAAACGCAGATCAGGACTGAGCTTCCCATTATCAGATAACCTGCCAACAACTCAGTCATTAGTGGGAGGAGATGGGTGATGGGAACGATGAGAAGATTAATAGTAGTGCAGACTTAGTAAATAGTTTGACAGTGTTGAGGGAATTATTTGTTTAGCAGAGTGATGGCGTTCGGGGGAAAAACTGTCCTTGTGTCTAGTTGTTCTGGTGTGCAGTGCTCTATAGCGTCATTTTGAGGGTAGGAGTTGAAACAGTTTATATCCAGGATGTGAGGGGGTCTGTAAATATTTTCACAGGCCTTTTTTTTGACTCGTGCAGTATACAGGCCCTCAATGGATTGTGTACTTTGGAAAAAATGCAGAGAAGAGCAACAATGATGATTTTATTTATTTTATTTATTATTAGAGTTCGAAGGGATCTTGTAGGTTATCTAGTCCAACCCCCTGCTCAAGCAGGAGTTCCTACACCATTTGAGACAGATAATTAAAGGCCTGGAGACAAAAACATACGAAGAATGGTTGCAGGATTTGGGTACGGCCAGTCTAGAGCAAAGAAGGACCAAGGGGGACACGATAGCAGTATTCCAGTATTTGAAGGGCTGCCACAAAGAAGAGGGGGGTCAACTTATTTTCCAAAGCACCGGAGGGCAGGACAAGAAGTAAAGGATGGAAACTAATCAAGGAGAGAAGCAACCTGGAATTAAGGAGAAACTTCCTAACAGCGAGGACAATTAACCAGTGGAACAGCTTCCCTTCAGATGTTGTGGGTGCTTCATCACTGGAGGTTTTTAAGAAGAGACTGGACAATCACTTGTCTGAAATGGTATAGGATCTCCTGCTTGAGCAGGGGGCAGGACTAGAAGACCTCTAAGGTCCCTTCCAGCTCAGTTCTGATTCTGATTCTGATTTTCCATCCTTCTGCCTGCAGCAAACGCGGAGAGAAGTTGACAGAGTGAAAGGGAAGGAGAGGCATTCTCAGAAATAAATGTATAGGCAGGAAAAAACAAAACACTTACCCTGGGGTAGACTAAGTCCAATTAATTAGCCAACAGCACTTGGCATTGAGGGGATGAGTCCATGCAGAGTACCTTGGCCCTTTGCTTTGCTTTTCTTATTCTCTCTCAACCTCCGGCTCCCCCTTGCTATATTTCCATTTGTGTTGCTTTTTGTGGGACTGACAACTTGTTTTCTGCTTTCTGGATAAGACTGCCCTAGGGCTCAGAAGATGTTGGAGCTGTCAGTTCTCTCCCCCTCCATCCTTATGTAAAGCAGAGAGCACTGTCACCAAGTTCATCTCATCAAAACCTTGCCTGCAGTGGAATTCATTCACTTGAGACTTTGCTTGGAGGCAAGATGGCTGCTCCTTCCGTTTCTTTCATCCAGGAATTCAGTTCCACCCAGCTTTGTCTTCCCTTTCCTTCTGAATTAGTTGCATTTTCATGCATTTCTCCTGGAGCTTCGTCTCTTCCCCCATTCCACTCTTCTTTTTTAAATCTCCTCCTCCTCCTCCTCCTCCTCCTCCTCCTCCTCCTCCTCCTCCTCCTCCTCCTTTTTAAAGGCTTTATTTATAGATACACATCAGTTCTCAAATAGTCTACTATATTATGGAACTTGCTAATGGAGTAGTGGAAAATGGCTGCTGAAAGATGTCCCAAAGAGGGGGCCCACAGCAAGAAAGGCTCTTCCCTTAAACCCTGCTGGTTGAAATTCCTACACCCCTTTCTGCTGGAGCAAGTGGGGCAGACCAGTCCCATTGGAACAAGATGGTTCCTCAGAAATTCTGGACCCATACCTTAAAGGGCTTTGACAGTGATGGCCAATACCTTCAATTGCACCCAGAAGCAGATTCCAACCAATGAATCTCACATAAAAATGGGGTTCCATCGGGGGTGGGTTCTAGATCCTTTTGCTGCCTGTTTGCTCAGGGTTGCGCCGTACGCAATAGAAAAATCCAAGATGGCGGCGCCCACGGAGACATAGTCAAAACCGGCTCCGTGACATCATCGCCGGATTACTAACGGTTCTAAAGAACCGGTTAGAACCGGTAGGAACCCACCTCTGGGTTCCATGTACCACACTAGGGCTGCACCATTGCAGCTGCTGTCTTGATTTTTGACATGCTCTGCAGATACCTGTGGAGTAACAGAAGTCCCTGGGATGCTGTGAGGTTATCAATTCTTTCTGAGCCTGGCTTATGTCCTATCCTGAGCGTGGCCAAGGAAAGTGGGCTATAAATCTAATGACCAACAATGAACCTAACCGTCACATTAAGCTTTAGAAGATATTGTCTTGTTTTACAGGGAGGGCAATTGCATTTTATAATATTCCTTAGCTTCTTAGCTTCCAGAAGGGTATCTCCAAGAGCTAAGATCAGCACGGAGGTGAATTTCCATTTGCTGTCCCTCTTAGGTATAATTTCTTGTAGACTATACTGCAGGCAGGATTCACGTTCTGCCTCTGATATATCCCCCTTTTTAAATCTTTTTTGTTACTCTTCACTCTCATTTCTAAAACAGCAGGTTGCACGGACTGAACAGGTATCTCACATCAGGGAGCTGAAGTGAATGATTGTTGAGAGAATCACAAAGCAATCCAAGTTCCTGTGTGGAACTTGGCTGAAAGATGCTTCCCCGTAGGGCTCCATATTGTTAAACCCCGATAGAAACCTCTTTTTTTGGCATGGTAGTTTTCCTAGCAACAATACGTAAGTGTCTTTTGGTTTACTAGTCTCTTCTTTGGGGATTTTCTGTACTCAGACTTCCTGTAAGTGTCCCATACATGAATTCACCAATGCTGGCTCTATTTAGGGCCAGAGTTAGCTTTTTTTTCAAAACCAGGTTCAGGGGATAGGGGAGGTAGAGAAAGGATCTGGATTTAAGGGCATTGAGTAGATGCTGTTGCTCTTGTGTCGGGAGCACCAAAGCACTTCCAGGTTGAAAGATGAACCGGTGACATCACAGTTGCCCAGGGGATGCCTATTTTTTTGGGGGGGGGTTTCCTTTCATGTCCCCATTAGGTTGCCCACCAAAGTGGTACCCATTTATCTACTCACAGTCGTCCGCTTTTGAACTGCTGGGCCAGTGCTGGAGTGACGGGAGCTCACCCCGATATATGGCAGCAACCGGGTCTTGAACGTGAGCCTGCCAAATGTCAGCTCAGCGTGCTAACTATGTGAACCACTGCATTCCTGTTGAGTAGATAATTAAAGGGTCTTGAGAACCTGATTTATGTACTAAGTCACATATCTAACTCAGTACTGTTAGCATCAATTAACAGTTGCTCTAACAGAGTAACAGAGTTGGAAGGGACCTTGTAGGTCATCTAGTCCAACCCCCGTGCTCAAGCAGAAGTCCCTACACCATTTCCGACAAATGGCAGTCCAATTTCCTCTTGAAAGTCTCAATTGTTGGAGCTTTCACAACCTCTGAAGGCAAGCTGTTCCACTGGTTGATCGCTCTCACTGTCAGATATTTTCTCCTTATTTCCAGGTTGAATCTCTCCTTGGTCAGTTTCCATCCATTATTCCTTGTCTGACTTCCTGGTGCCTTGGAAAATAGCCTGACCCCCCTCTGCTCTGGAGAAAACTGCTCTGGAGAAATTAAAACCTGGATTTCCACACACACACCCCAGCCCTAGTCAAGAATATTAGGGATTAACTTTTCCCTCCTTTTTTGAATACAACAAAGGTATTGCATTGTTGGAGTACGATTTTAACGCCTCTTCAAATGACAGTGAGACCACCACACCCCCAGCAGATAGAAGCAGAAATAAATATATTGCCAGATATACTGTATATAAAATCCAGGTCAATCTCCAACTGAGTGTTTTAGGTTTTGCTGATCAATTGGTTTTTTTCTTTATCTCCCTCACCCTATCCTGCCCACATAATTCAGGTAAATATTCAGGCCTGCTAAATTTGCACGACTGAATCTGATGGCTGAATCTCCTCCTTTATTGTCTAAATTTCTGTTCTTAAAAAATGCAGCCTTCAAGATAATAGCACTCTACTCTGTTTAGATGAGGCATGATCGACCTGTGGCCCAGAGGCTGCATGTAGCCCTGGAAAGTTAGTAATGCATCCACACAAGATCGTAAACTTTTTAACATTATTATGTGATTTATACATTGACTATATTAGACATTATACTGTATATATGGCCCAGAACAATTTCTCTTCACTCAGTGTGGTTCAGAGGTGGGATTCAGCAGGTTCTGACCAGTTCTGGAGAACCGATAGTGGAAATTTTGAGTAGTTCGGAGAACCGGTAAATACCACCTCTGACTGGCCCCGCCCCCATCTATTCTCTGCCTCCCAAGTCCCAGCTGATCGGGAGGAAATGGGGATTTTGCAGTAACCTTCCCCTGGAATGGGGAGGGAATGGAGATTTTACAGTATCCTTCCTCTGCCACGCCCACCAAGCCACGTCCACCAAGCCACACCCACAGAACCGGTAGTAAAAAAAAAATGAATCCCACCACTGGTTCCAGCACGCCAAAAGTTTGATCACCCATCGTTTAGATAGGCTATTTTTTACTTGTGTCAGTTTCACATGTGATATACTTTCAAGTCTGTTTTGTCATTTTATTTATTTATTTGCTTGCTTGCTTGCTTGCTTATTTATTTATTGCAGTATTGTATCCCAGACCACTTGGGACATTTTTTGTGTCCATTTACCAGAAATTTGAATTCGTAGCCACTCATGTCTCAGGGGTTCTTGGTGTGCTCTCTGAACTCGATTGCTTTCTTGCAGACCTTTCATTACCCAAGCTAAGTAACATCATCAGTGCTTGTGGTGGAAATGTGTTTACAGGCAGATTTTTCCCCATTGGTTTTTCCCATAGTTTCTGAAGCATTTGATGACCGTATGCGGTAGCTATAAAATACATAAATATTTTATATTCTCCTTTGTGTCGTATCTCTTGACGTCACTCATGTCTGTTGTGCTGCATCATTTGGTATCAGTTGGGAAATATTGTTCTTGGGAGGAATGATTGAAGAACACCAGGAGTGAGGGGGTCCTTGGTGCTCTCTGAGCTTGCTTGTTTTCTTGTAGACATTTCATTTCCCAAACTAGGTAACGTCATATGTGCTAGTGATCAATGACTAGCACTAGTGATGTTACTTAGTTTGGGTAATGAAACATCTACAAGAAAACAGCCAAGCTTAGAGAGCACCAAGGACCCTTCAGATTTGAGTGGCTACAAATTCATAATGTTAGAATATTCATGACTGGGAGAGCCATGTTAACAAGGTTATCCAATGAATAGGCATAGCAACTGAATCAGCCAATGGGAGCTAATCACTTTTGAGTCTGTGCAGAGAATTGAAACTGAATACTTAAGCTTAAGGCTGGGTGTGGCTCCAGTCCCCACTCTGCTCTCTGTCCACTCTGTGCTTGTCTGCTGCTGAAATGAAACTAACTCTCCTGCTTGTGTTTACCTGTAACTGATTGAAGAAGAATTCTACTTGTGGTATTGTATATATATATATATATATATATATATATATATATATATATATATATATATATATATATATATATATATATATATATATATATATATATATATATATATATATATATATATATATATATATAATGTTTATAAAGAAGTTATTGAATCCAGCTGAACCAGTCATCTGTGTGTGCTTCTGGTTTTGATTTTGCAACAAACTTTAATACATACTTTTGATAAATGGACACAAAAAATGTTTCAAGTAGACTGGGATACAATTTTGCAAAAAAAATTGTGACAAAACAGACTCGAAAGTATATCAGATGTGAAACTGACCCAGATCAAAAATAGCCTGTCTAAATTATGGGTGTCCGAACTTTTGGCTTGCTGGGGTCGCATTGAGTGAAGTGGAATTGTTTTGGGGCATATATACAGTATAATATAGTCCAGGGGTCAGCAACTTACCGCTCTGGAGCCACATGTGGCTCTTTCATCCCTCTGCTGCGGCTTCCTGTCGCCGGTCGGCACCACAATTTTGAGAGGAGCTTCCGGTTGCGGGGGGGAAGCAGGGCGTGCCAGGAGGAGACTCTATAGCAAGGGGCGGGTTTTCCGGTCAGCTCCACAATTGATAGGGCTTTCGGTTAGGACCGGTAGAGGAAAAAGGACGCCGCTCTAGGAGGAGACTCTATGGTGGGGGGAACCAGACTTCCGGTCAGCTCCAGAATTGAACGGGGGGCTTCCGGTTAGGATCTTTGTGGCTCTTTGAGGGTTTAAGGTTGCCGACCCCCGATATAGTCAATGTATAAATCTATATAGCATTACTAGCTATCCAGGGCTGCATGCAGCCTGTGGGCTGTGGGTTGGACACGCCTCATCTAAGCAGAGTGGAGTGCTATTATCTTGAAGGCTGCGTTTTTAGAACAGATATTTAGAGAATAAAAGAGGAGATTCAGCCATCAGATTCAGTCATGAACATTTAGCAGGCCTGGATATTTACCTGAATTATGTGGGCAGGATAGGGTGAGGGAGATAAAGAAAAAAACCAATTGATCAGCAAAACCTAAAACACTCAGTTGGAGATTGACCTGGATTTTATATACAGTATATCGTCTGCACGAAAACAAGCAAGCTCAGAGAGCACCAAGGACCCCTCATGTCAACCCTGAGTTACAAATATTCTCCTTTATTAGTAACACCAGGAGTGTATGTTAAGAGGTTTATAATACCAGTAATTTAATACCAGCAGGGTCATTTAAGTCCTGAAATTAGGCACCTATCTTAGGCAGCAGCGATTTTGGAAGGTGCTGAAGATAGATAATTACTTCAGTGAAAATGGCAAAGCCTCATTTCATACTGAGCAGGAGAAGGCAATGGCGAAGAAAGACATACAAGATACAGTGATTGATAATATAGTGTCATAGAATGGTCCCCTCCAGTTGGGTATCATTCAAGATGCTACTGACAAAGAGCTCAGAATCTTTCAGAGAACTAATGATGTTCATGACGTGGCTCGATTAAAGCCACGTCATGTTGTCTAGTTGCTGAAGATGCCATGCAAGAAAAGAAAACCCGAAACTTCAAAGACTGAATAACAGCAGGAAGATGGAATATAACAAGCTTGAAGATAGGAACGCTCAACACAATGACAGCTGACATTGCTACACATTGACACGTTGGACATCAGTGAATTGAAGTGGACTGGAATTGGATGTTCGTAGTCAGAAGATCACACGGTTTTATTACTCAAAACATGATAGCGGGGGGAAAATGTCTTGCAATTATTTTCCTCCTACTGAAGGGTTAGTTCCAGTCAGTAGCAATGGCGAGCTCTGTCCTCTCTCCAGTTTACTTTAACATTCAACTGTTGGAGGAGGCCATCCGTTAACAAAGGGCTTGGTATCATCAATACGCAAATGATACCCAGCTTTACTTCTCATTCTGGATTGAACAGGAAGCATATGAAAGTACTGATCCAGTGGTTAGAAGCTCTCAGGATCTGGATGATGAAGAACAGAGTTTCATTCTTCAAAATAAAATGGTTTTGGTGTATGTTTGTTTGTTTGTTTATTTATTTATTTATTTATTAGTGAGACTTCTATAGCGCCTCATAGTGCAAGCACTCTCTAAGCGGTTTACACCATTAAGCAATGCATATATTTACATTGCCCCCAACAGTCTGGGTTCTCATTTTACCTACCTCGGAAGGATGGAAGGCTGAGTCAACCCTGAATACGGTAACTTCTAATTCCTGTTTCAGAAGCAGGTGACAGATGTGGATAAAAGAGCTTTTGTGCTATTACATCTTTTGTGTCAATTGTGAACTTTAGTGGACTGTCAGACTTGCTCACAGTCACTCATGGTTGAGTTACTACCGTGTTTCGACTAACGAAATATGCCTTACTTGGGATTGTCCTTGCAGAACACCTGGAAATTGTAGCTGGTACAAAATGTGGCAGCCCATGAATAATGTGTGTATTGCAGATTCTAAATTGGATGGATGGATGGATGGATGGAGAGAGAGGGGGGGTGGAGAGAGACAGAGAGACAGACAGACAGACAGACAAAGAGAATATTGAGATAATATTGCTGCTTCAGAATTTGCATTGATTACTAATTTGGGTTGAGGGTTATTATATTTGTTTACATGGTTAATCACCTAAAACTGGGAATGGTTGATATATAAGCATCATAAACAAACAAATGATGATCCAGGATGTGCTAGATTTGTTTACAGTTCAAGATGGATTAAACTAAATCATTACTGATAAAGTGTATGGCAAGCTTGGGCTGAAAATGTAATCAATTATGAATTCAGTACTGAATTATGTCTGGATCTTTGTTTTTGGTGGAAGGATGGAAGCTCTCCTTCACACTTCTTTGAAGACATGTCTTATTAAAGAACTCACCCAGATGTTATTTGTTTACTCTTTGTAGTTTCAGACCACCCATGAACAGATATGCCATCACTTAAATCAAATTAGATGCATGCGTGTGTGTGTGTGTGTGTGTGTGTGAGTGTGTGTGTGAGAGCATGTGTTTCTTTCCATATGTGTGCATATACTGATACAATGCAAATATTTAAAAGAGGAGTTGGAGAATATCCCAGTTGATGAAAGCAGCTATGGAGCACAAGGAATGACTGGAAAGCAACATCATCTGCAGAACGATTAAAATAACCAAAGCAGCATTGCAATGGCATGATGCATGTTCGACTCTTTTGATGCATGCATGTGAGTCACAGCGCTTGTCTAAACTTTCATCATCTTCCCTCTTTTGAGCAAATGATCCTATAGTTGCATCCCATGGAAAAGTGGTCCTTAGCAATAAAGCCCCTTGCCAATTAAGTGGTTCTACAAATGCTTGGGGAGATCAGGTAATTACTGTATTCTAAGTGCCAGGTGTGTTTCTCTGGAAGAGGCATTCTACATATGGGATGATGATGATGATGATGATGATGATGATGATGATGATGATGATGATGATGATGATTCTTCCTCTTCCTCCTCCTCTTCTTCCTCCTCCTCCTCCTCTTCTCCTCCTCCTCCTCCTCCTCCTTTTTCTTCTTCTTCTTCTTCCTCTTCTTCCTCTTCCTCCTCCTCTTCCTCCTCCTCTTCTTCTCCTCCTTTTCCTCCTCCTCCTCTTCCTCCTCCTCCTCCTCCTCCTCCTCTCCTCCTCCTCCTCCTCCTCCTTCTTCTTCTTCCTCTTCCTCTCCTTCCTCTTCCTCCTCTTCCTCCTCCTCTCCTTCCTCTTCCTCTTCCTCTTCTTCTTCCTCTTCTTCTTTTTCTCCTCCTCCTCCACCTCCTCCTCCTCAACCCCCCCCTCCTCCTCCTTTCTCCCCCTCCTCCTCCTCCCCTCCTCCTCCTCCCCTCCTCCTCCTCCTCTTTCTCTCCTCCTCCCTCTCTCCCTCCTCCCTCCTCCTCCTCCACTTTTTCCTTTTCTTCGCTTGACTATGTAAGACCAGCTGAAGAGGGAATTTAGACAACATCTGCGTATGGGTGGAAAATATAGGGGGAAATAGTCTAGGCCCAAGCTCCCCTTTTAAATTAATGCTTTCAGTTGAATTTTTTAAAAAACCTGTATCAGATTGGTCTTGGGATGACAAGATGTTGGATGTGTGCATGGATTCATGTATTTTAAAGCTATCTATGCAGTCAGTCCTAAGATCCTGGACAGTGTACAGTCTAAAAATAATATAAAAAGACATCCAATAGCTTCAGGTACTAGTAATGAAATTCTTTATCATGAAATTAGAACAGAACAATTCTCCAAATGTACCCATAGTGGAATGTAGTCTAGAGCAGGGGTCTCCAACCTTGGCAACTTTACAACTTGTGGACTTCAACTCCCAGAATTCTGGGAGTTGAAGTCCACAAGTTGTAAAGTTGTCAATGTTGGAGACCCCTGGTCTAGAGTCCCTGGAGGGAGGGGAGGTTTCCAGTGGAGTTTGGAAAATTTATAGGCAGGAAGAGAGTTAAAATGGCTACTCCCTATCAATTTATTTATTTTATTTATTTATTATTCACACTTGTATGCCGCCCACTCCACAGAGACTCTGGGCGGCTCACAACAATAAAAAATCTACATGCAAACAATAAATATAGAAAAAAAACATTAAAAACAATAATTATTAAAAACATTAAAAACATTAAAAACAACAATTTAAAATTCCATACAATTCAATTCATTCATGGGACCAAGGGTTCACGATGTTATATGGAAATCATTGGCCCCAGGCCTGTCGACATAGCCAGGTTTTCAGCGCTTTTCTGAAGGCTGGCAGGGTGGGAATAATGCGGATCTCAGGAGGTAATGTATTCCAGAGAGCCGGTGCTGCCACAGAAAAGGCCTTCGCTCATGGGCTTGCCAGCCGACATTGTTTGGCTGATGGGACCACCAGCACACCAACTCTGTAGGCTCTGATCGGTCTTAGGGAGGTATGCTGAAGAAGGCGGTCCCGGAGGTAAACTGATCCTAAGCCATGTAGGGCTTTAAAGGTAATTCAGAGAGTATATCTATAGTTATGCAGCTAGTTGCTTTAGTCTGGCAAGATTCTATCTGTAGGTGAAGAACAATATCAATAATATTCATTGATAAGAACAATAACAATAGCATTATCATTATTCTGTTCCTTTGCATGTATAACGAGAGCTTCTGCACTGGAGATAAATTCCTTGTGTGTCTAATCACACTTGGCCAAATAGTAGCAATAGGACTTACATACTGCTTTACAGTGCTTTACAGACCTCTCTAAGCGGTAAACAGAACCAGCATATTGCCCCTCAAAATTTGGATCCTCATTTTACTGTCCTCGGAAGGATTGAAGGCTGAGTCTACCTTGAGCCAGTGAGACTCGAACTGCTGGCAGTCGGCAGTCAGGAGAAGTAGCCTGCAATTCTTCATTCTGAAAGAGAGTCGGCAATTGGTACACACTTCTCTGGCCATAGTCTCTACCAGCAGGAACCATAGATCCAGAAGGATTGCCGAGTCACAGAACAGTTTCTTTCAGTGGAACCCAACTCTGCCAAAAACAACTAGCAGGGCAATGATTCTAGAAGATCTTGAAGCTCAGTGATGACCACCAATTACCAGTGGGCTTTTAGGTGCTATTCAAATTGCTGGTTGTCACCTATATAATCCTACATGGCATAGAAGCAGGACACATATGGGACTCCCTGTCTCCAGTTGTTTCTGCTTACCCTGCCAGCGCTGGCATGGTTGGCAAGATGCAGATCTCTTCCATTGGGAAGTGTCTTCTTAATGGACTTAGGAATTGTGCCTTCTTTGATGTAGTACTTGCCTTATGGAACAGCACCCCCCAAGAGATCTGCGTATTCCTGTTGGAAACACATTTTTTCTAAACACATCAGGACTAGATTCAGCAGTCCATCTGCATTTAAAAGACACGGGCCACTCTTTTGAAGACAAGAAAGTACATATTTTGGACAGAGAGGATCGCTGGTTTGAAAGAGGGGTTCAAAGAGGCCATCATTGTCAAAATTATAGATTAACAGAGTTGGAAGGGACCTTGCAGGTCATCTAGTCCAACTCCCTGCCCAAGCAGGAGACCCTACATCTGCCTCTACCTAGGATCGAACTCACAACCTCCTGATTGTGAGGCAAGAGCTCCACCTCTAGGCCACAGCAGCTGGGTCATTGAATTGAATAGCCCTCTCTCAATAGAGGAGGAGTGATACGACATCATCTATCTCCAATCTACCACGCAGGCCTTTCAACAGTTCCAAGAAGGCTCCACACCAGGGGCGGGTTCCTAATTTTTTTACTACCACTCTGTGGGTGTGGCTTATTTTGTGGGTGTGGCTTGCCAGCCATGTGACCGGGTGAGTGTGGCTTGCCAGTCATATATTAGTTATCAAGGTTGACTCAGCCTTCCATCCTTCCGAGGTGGGTAAAATGAGGACCCAGATTGTTGGGGGCAATATGCTGAACTCTGTAAACCGCTTAGAGAGTGCTGTAAAGCACTATGAAGCGGTATATAAGTAAAGTGCTATTGCTATTAGTTATTTCAGAGAGATGTTACTACTATTTTTGCTATTTTATACCTTAAGTGAAAAGCTTTGCATACAAAGTGCGTGTTACACCATGGCAACACAGCAACCTTTATATGCAGAAAATGCTATAGTTAAAAGACAAGGAAGTCTCATACAGCATTTTTGGTTTCAGTCATGGATTCCTTAGACGGAAATATTGAGGACTGTTAAAAGAACAGTATCTTTTAACAGTCCTCAATGTTTTCGTCTAAAGAATAACAGTATAAAACTGTATAAAATTAACAGTATAAAAGG
Source organism: Diadophis punctatus similis (assembly GCA_023053685.1). Taxonomy (NCBI): domain Eukaryota; kingdom Metazoa; phylum Chordata; class Lepidosauria; order Squamata; family Dipsadidae; genus Diadophis; species Diadophis punctatus. The sequence goes on along the minus strand of JALIGW010000001.1, from coordinate 14,959,192 downwards.
TTAAACTTTCGGAAAATGCCCACTTTGGGAAGCTTTAGGCAAAAGCGAAGGAAAAGTGTCAAATGCGAGCTTCTTATTATTTTCAAGTGAAGGGACGGGGAAAGACTTAAATGTCAGGTTTCTGGGCATGCGCAGAATAATTTTTTTTAAAAAAAATTTTTTTTAAAAAAATGGCGGCGCCCAGGCACCGGCAACCGACCGCACCGGTACTGTGACGTCACCACTACCGGTGCTATAGAGTGGACCGCACCGGTAGGAACCCATCAGTGGTCACACCCATTTGCACCACTCAGGTGACCCTGAGGACACAGATAAACCTCTGGTGACCTTAACGACCTGCTAAAAGGATGCAAATGTCCAGCTGTCTGCAAGAAGTATAAATCCTTCCGTTCCCCACCATCCAGTCAGAGTTGAAGAAGCTTCTTGGATGAGAAGTGAAACGTCTTCAAAGAAAAACCAGAAAGTCCAGTTGAACTCTTGAAAAAAGAAACACTACCTTTGGGGCATTTTTTTCTAAAGAACGTTTAGATAATTTCTCTTTGACCACTGCAATCCTCCATGTGCCGATTTCAGTTATGAGACCAACTAAGAGAACGGTGTGATTTCAGCCTTCTTAAGTCAAAGGAAAGAACGCAGGCAGAATCAGATTTAGATTTAGATTTATTATTACAGTTGGAAGGGACCTTGTAGGTCATCTAGTCCAACCCCCTGCTCAAGCAGGAGTTCCTACACCATTTGAGACAGATGGCAGTCCAGTCTCCCTTTGAAGGTCGCAAGTGTTGGGGCTCTCACAACCTCCGCTGGCAAGCTGTTCCACTGGTTGATCGCTCTCACCGTCAGAAAGTTTCTCCTCACTTCCACTATCTTAAACTATCTTACTGTACTTACTTCAGTCTGCGACAGTTCTGGAGGAAAGACCACAATTCACCACCTCCCTTGTCACTGATTTATTATGCGTAAGCAAAATATCACACACCTGTATAATTTATATGTGGCAGAACTGTAATCTGCAAGAGCTATGCTCCCTCACAAATCTATTTGTTCAGGGACATCATCTTTAGTAAAAAAAAAAAAAGGAGTAAAGAGTCTTCGAAGTTGAACTCAACTCAGGATGATTTCACAAGCACATCCTTGTAGTTTGATGATTTAACACAGTGGCGAAATCTAAAAATTTCCCCTATCGGTTCTGTGGGCGTGGCTTGGCAGGCGTGGCTTTGTGATTATGTGACTGGGTGGGCGTGGCGTCAAAAACCAACTATCACACTTGACACAAAAATAACACAAAAGCTACACAACTGATTCACACACAATGCAAAAGCAGCTGGACCTCATACAAAATGGCCCCTGCAACAAGCAGGAACCTCACAGAGAGCTCAAAAACCAACTATCACACTTTACACAAAAATAACACAAAAGCTACACAGCTGACTCACACGCAATGCAGGAGCAGCTGGGCTTCACACAAAATGGCCCCTGCAACAAGCAGGAACCTCACAGAGTCACAGAGAGCTCAAAAACCAACTATCACACTTTACACAAAAGTAACACAAAAGCTACACAACTGAGTCCTACCCAACTGACTCACACACAATGCAGAAGCAGCTGGACTTCACACAAAATGGCCCCTGGAACAAGCAGGAACCTCACAGAGTCACCGTTCTGATGAGAATAGGTAGTAAAAAATGCTTTAAAAAGTTTTTAAAAAACGGTTAATCAGCTATGACAATCAGCTGTACTGATCGTTGGAACCTTTTTTTTAACCTTTTAAAAGCATTTTTACTACCGGTTCTGTGAACCGGAAGCATTTGTTATTACCGGTTCTGGCGAGCCGGCCCAAAGTGGTAGCATTTCACCAGTGGTTTACCAAAACCTTGGTCCTGACATTATGTTAAGCTTTTCCACATAATCTACAACTTTGAAATTCCCTGGTACAATACAATCTGTTGGACCCTGCTTTGCTTCTGAATCTGAAGAAAGACAGTCAGAGGCTGCCACATAGCAAGCCCTAAATTGTAAATGACAGACATTGGGCTAAGATTGTTGATGAATCGTTTCTATCACAACCGAATTTACCTTTGCCCTTGATTGGCTGCAAAAAGATCATGGTTTCATCAG
>JALIGW010000001.1:14947077-14954577 GCA_023053685.1 Diadophis punctatus similis | reverse complement strand
CATCCCAGTGCAAAACGCTCTTCAAAACATTCTTTAATTTGGAAACAGCCCTGCAGCCAAAGGCCTGAGAACGTTCTCATGGATTGGTGGTTATTTATGAAGCTGAATCTCTGCAAGAAGATCTTTTCTCTGTTCTGCTCGTGGGCATCCCAATCTGTCACAGCATCTTTGTTGTTAACCGTTTTGTTTTCATTTGGGAAGAGACAAGGGACTGCACGCTGGCCAACAGTTTGCGCACCAAGGAAAATGGGGACTTGTTATTAAAGTGCCGGGTGCTTGTACAAGAGATCTCCCAAAACAAACCCTACAGACAAACCCTCTGTAGTTGAAGCAATGGTTCCTTTATTGGGAGCGCCAGCAGCCCTGGCAAAAGGTTTCTCTTTCACCACAGGCTAACAAGTCTGTCTGGCAGGGAGATGAATGGTTGTCTGCCACACCTACAGTATTCGTCTCCATCCCCTGCCTTTTATCCCCAGAGCTAGGATGGGGCTTCGCTAGCAGCGGTGGCTCTTCTCCAGGACCGGCCCACGGATTTCTAGTGCTCTCCTCTCCTCTGCCTTCTGCACATCCGTGTGTCAGGGCACTGGACCCAGCTATTCCTCCTCTTCCTCATCAGCCACCTCCAGACCTGTTGACTCTCCATCTGAGGGCTGACAGATGGCGCAGGCTCCGCCTCTGTCTCTGTCTCTCTGCCAGCTCCATTCCCTCTTCCCCCTCGGAGCTCTCAGGTTGCCTTGATGCTGGCCCTGACTCCCACGCCTCCTCCTCCTCTGATTCAGCTGCTGGCGGGGCCGGCAGCCAACAGCCCACAAGCTCACCGCCTCCCCATTTACAGACTTGTGTTGCTTGAGGGCACGCCTTCCATCTCTTGGTCCAAACAATGTTATTCTTATCCTTCTAAAAGGCAACATGGCTTTTGTTCTTATTAAAGCTATTCTGGGTCACAATTTACCTCTAGGACCAAATCTTCTCATCTCCATTTGACTACCCTGTTCCCTGGTGTCAAATTTACTGAGGGTATTTCAGCAGTTTGGGGCAAGAATGGATATCAGAAAGGTTTTTGAGGACTTGTTGGCTAATGAGAGCCATGGCATTGTGGCCTCCAAACTTGGCCACCCCGAGTTTGGTGTGGAGCTGATGGGAACTTGATCCATAAAACAAGTCCAGACGTGATTGGACGGAGGAAAAGTGGGATGTATATTCTGAAATAACAATTATAGTAATAGGTTTATTTATTTGTTTTGTTTAAAATATTCCTACAGCCCACCCACCTAACAACTCTGAGCACCTCTCAATTATAAATTAAAATTATATATATATATATATATATATATATATATATATATATATATATATATATATATATATATATATATATATATATATATATATATATATATATATATATATATATATATATATTTAAATATTTAAACTATTAAAATCAAATGAGTAATTAAAAGAAATCTGGCATCAAGTCAAGTTTCTGACATGCAGTCACATCATCTTATCCCAGTGCTTGGAGGAAAAGCCAGATCTTAAAAAGTTTTTCAGAAGACTAGAGGATTAGTGGCCTGCTTAATGGGGTTTGGACTTGATGACCGAGGAACGAGGTATCATGATCAAGGCCTCCTGATCCAGAAAAAAGTGTGATTGGTGCACTAGACAAAAACGTGCATATGACTGCCACCTGCTCCTTGAGTAGGAACTGTTGGTCCAGGAGGACCTCCAAGTTGTATATCAGTGCAGTTCAGGGAGCGGCCACTCCATCCAGAATCAAAGATGAGATATCACCTGGGTCTGGGTGGTCCAAAAAGTCAGAGCCACTCCATTTTGCCAGGGTTGGATCAAAGTCTGCTCCTCTCTATCCAATAGCAATAGCAATAGCACTTACTTATATACCACTTCATAGTGCTTTACAGCCCTCTCTAAGCGGTTTACAGAGTTCAGCCTATTGCCCCCAACAATCTGGGTCCTCATTTTACCCACCTCGGAAGGATGGAAGGCTGAGTCAACCTTGAGCCAGTGAGATTTGAACAGCTGAACTGCTGAACTGCAGTGCTGCACTTTAACCACTGCGCCACCTCGGCTCATCCAGACACTTATAGCCTCCAAAACTCAGCCAGCATTATCGTAGCCTCACCTGTCCAACTGGAGTGAAGATATAGAATTGGGTATCCTCCACATTCTGGACTTCATGCTGATGGATTACTTCCCTACCAATTTCATGTAGATGTTAAAAAAGAGTGGCAAAAGGCTCAGACCCTGGAGCTCAACGTCTCCTACCACAACTGACAGGAACTGGCCATGTAGGAAGGAGGAGAACCACCATAACAAAGCGCATCCCACTCCCGCTCCCGCAAATGGGGTTGTGTGCGCCTGCGTGCTTGCCTACCGCTCTTGCAGAATCATCCCTTCTCCCGTCCATTCCCCAGCGGGTCTGCAAAGCCGAATAGATCGGGGAACTCTGGCTTATGGTATCAAAAGCTGCTGAGAAGTCTAGGAAAGTCAGAAAGGTTGCACACTCCATCCTGGTCATTGACAAGTGCTGTCAATGCCATTTAAAGAAACACATCTAAAATGTGTATTTAATACATACATTCAGACTTTTTGCTTGTGTTTCAAAACTAAAGTTATCGCCGATGAATGTAGATAGCATAAGAAGCATAGGATGAATGCACATTAAAGCAATATTGGGCATATAAACCACTCCATCTATTCATTCATTCATCCCTCCTTAACTACATTGGTTTTATTAAACCCTGAGCAGGGATATATATACATATATCTTTGCAGGAAATGAAGAGGCTTTGACGAAGTGAGAATAAATCTCACAGAGGTGATGTTTGATTTTTTTCCCCGGAATTCAGACATTAGAAATGAAACCGTAGTTTAAAGTTCTAATTAAAATATTTATTTCGGTACAAAAACAATAAAACCTCATTTGTTTACATTTCTGCTATAAAATGCGACTTCCCTCATCGGAAGCCAGAAGAAGAAGGGAAGAATGGAGTTTGGAATGCACACATGCGTACAAGAACATATCAATCACGTGCTCAGGAATAAACCATTATATTAGATAGGGATGCATCTCCCTGCATATACATGTAACAGGCAATAAATCACACCGTGACAGGCTTTGTGTTTCTAATTGTGTTGATCAAGAGCAGCCTAGAACGTCCCTGCAATGTTCAGGACTAATATAATGCCGGTGCTTATATTTTTAAAAAGGCACACTCATCTAACAACCCACAACCCTACAACAGATTGCAAATTCCAGCTTCCTGGTTTTGCTTCATTGTCTTACACTGATGAATCTCTCTATGCTGTGTAGAGAATATTTCCTGATCCCCTTAACGCATTAGGGAAGCTAATTAGCATCCGAACTTCTAGTGAAATGGGCCACTTCTAATGTTGCCTCCCATTAAGTCTGATTTACACCAGTGCAGCCCTGCTTGTTTTCCCTCAAGCTACCTCACGGGATCATATGGAGAAGCTCATTGTGATCAGAGCTGGGTATAAATGCATTGTGGAAGAGCCAGCAATTCTGTCCACTATTACTGTAAGGTGGTGGGAGGATTATGATGACGATGATGATGATTGTTGTTGTTGTTGTTATTTTCTTTTGACGTTTTTAGTTCCTTATAAAATGATGAGAGGATCAACAATGACGGCAAGTCGGATGATGATATTTAGAGGTTTCTAAAGCATACGTGCTTCCAGTCAACGCCTGAGTTCCCAAATGAGATAAGAAGGCTTCAAAACAAGCTGATGTTTCCTCTAAAAGAGGCCGACAGATCTAAGGCATCCTGTTCTTTAATTAAAATGCTCTATGAAGTTCCGATCAGGATTTGGATATATATGGAGTTATGTGGGGTTGAACAGGGAGCAAGTAGAGAGTAAAGGCTGGTGCGGTGCCTATTAGACCCACACACAAACACACTTCTTCTTCCTAGCGTATTCCCGCAAGTGCAGGGTCCGCTTTTTGGATCTTTGAATGCCACTTTGCACAGTCAGCTGCGTCTTCAGGACGTAGGCCCGTGGCTTTCATATCTTTGTTGATGGTGTCTTGCCATCTCTGTTTTGGGCGCCCGCAAGGTCTCCGACCATTGACTTCTAGTTGGTAGGCAGTCTTGGCCATGGTGGAAGGTGCTGCTCTCAGGACATGTCCATACCAGCAGAGCCGGCTTTCTCTCGTCTTCTCTATAATTGGTTCCACTGTTCCCTCTAAGGTGCGCGGCCGCGCGGCCACGCACGTGATGAGAGAACGCCGCGCGGAAGTTTCTAACTTTCGGTCGGTATTTTCTAATGGGAGAGGCTGCGTGCCTGCGCGGCCGCGCAGATGAAATGACAACGCCACACACCGTTTTTTTCTATTACAGGGAACATTGATTGGTGCCACACCAAAATGTTGTCGAATTGTGTCGTTTGTGATGTGGTCAAGAAGGGAGAGCCTGATATCCAATGGAGCATTCACATTTCCATGGCATGGAGATAGCTTTTGGTCCCTGTTGTTGCTGCTCAGCACAACACACAACCCCCCCCCACACACACATACATTTGGGGGGATGGTGAGAAAAGACTTGCTTGAAATGGCCCCAAGGAGGGGAAAAGAAGGATGATTGGATTCAGTAACTGAAAGGTTATCCTTGAATTAGAGCCATCATTAAGGTCAAAGGACTGCTCTCTCTCTCCAGTTGTGATCCTTGTTGTGACACTAAAGACACATCTTGACAAGGGGTGACCTTAGGAAGACCAGGCCTTTCAATAATTGAATGAGTGGTGTAGAGATTTGTACAGAAAAGCCATTCGAAGAAAAAGCAGGTAGAATAAGAGGCCTTGGAAATTACAAGGAGTCTTCTCAATGGTGCAACCTGTGGTCTGAGCAGGTAATTTCCATGACTGTGAGATGAAAACAAAAACACAGTGCAAGGTGTTGATTTTGGTAAACTTCGTCAAAGGGATGTTTGCATCGCATGCGTGCTTTTAAGAAAGGGATAGGGCTTCGAATGCTCGGCTGTGCCTGTCATGGTGTGATTATTGCCTGTTATATGTATATGCAGGGAGATGCATCCCTATTCATTATAATGGTTTATTCCTGAGCACGTGATTGATATGTTCTTGTACGCATGTGTACATTCCTTTCTCCGTTCATTCCTTCTGTTCCTGGCTTCCATTGAAGCAAGACCTATTTTTATATCAGAGATGTAGAATAATGAGGATTTATTGTTTTGTACCGAAATAAACATTTTTACTTAGACTTTTAAACTGTGGTTTCTTTTCTAATGTCTGATGTCCGGGAAAAGATCTATTTCCCCTTTGTGAGATTAATTTTCACCTCTGACAGTGCCCATCATTGTGACATCATGCGTTCCTCTCCCTCAACCTTCTGGGATGCCCCTGGCAATCTGCTATGGAGACATTGGTGTTCTTGTTGCCAGAAGAAATGGCCAAGGGGAGGCCATATGAACGTCTCCCTCCTTAGAAAAATTGTCAGATTGTATTAATTCTCTTATGACCTAAGACAGTGATGGCGAACCTATGGCACACGTGCCACAGGTGGCACGCGGAGCCATATCTGCCGGCATGCGAGCCATTGCCTAGCTCAGCTCCAGTGCGCATGTGCGTGCCGTCCAGCTGATTTTTGGCTTGCACGGAGGCTCTGGGAGGGCGTTTTCAGCTTCTGGAGGGCCTCCGGGGGGACGGGGGAGGGCGTTTTTGCCCTCCCCATGCTCCAGGGAAGCCTCTGGAGCCTAGGGAGGGCGAAAAATGGGCCTACCGGGCCCACCAGAAGTTGGGAAATGGGCCATTTCTGGCCTCCAGAGGGCCTCTGGGGGGCGGGGGGGCGTTTTTGCCCTTCCCAGGCAGTGAATTATGGGTGTTGGCACTCGCGCATGTGTGATAGCACACGCACATGCACTTTCGGCACCCGAGGAAAAAAAGGTTCGCCATCACTGACCTAAGATAAAAGGACTTACAGAGTTTATAGGTGCAGAAGCCACTTGTAATGTCAGATGGTGGCAATGGAATATTTATCGGGGATGAAAGTATAATATAAAAAGGGGGGGTGTGACACCCCAAAGTTCTTTCAGTAAAGGAAATATTGCAGCGCAGCCTCATCTCTAGCGTTTTGCCCAATTCGCTTAGAGAAATGGAAATTTTACTCCTAAATGATAACAATCATTTCAATGATACAGGGAGAATCTTCCTAACAAGAATCAAACTCCATTTTTTTTCCTGAGTTCATCAGGTTCTGGGGAATGAATTGGACTAACAGATGTGGAATGGCCTAGAACAGGTTTCACCATTTTTGGAGTGTTACGATTAGTTCTTCAAATATAATAGACGGTTTCTGCACAGAAACTAAGAGAGATATATGAGGTAGATGAGAGAGACAGAGAGAGGGGGGGAAAGAGAATAAGGATGATAGATTTTATTATTTATTTATTTATTAGTGACAAGCACTCTCTAAGCGGTTTACACCATTAAGCAATGTATATTTACATTGCCCCCAACAATCTGGGTCCTCATTTTACCTACTCGGAAGGATGGAAGGCTGAGTCAACCTTGAGCCGGTGAGATTTGAACAGCTGAACTGCAGATCACAGTCAGCTGAAGTGGCCTGCAGTACCCCACTCTAACCGCTGCGCCACCTCGGCTCTTTGTCAGATAAATGACACAATATTTGTCAGATAAATGACACAAGACAGACAGACAGACAGACAGACAGACAGACAGACAGACAGACCTATGATATAGAAAAAGAGAGGCTGTGAATCAGGATTGCCTATAATGAGTTGGGCTGCCCAACAATACTTTCTAGAAGGTACAATTTCCAGAACTGCCAGCCTAACAAGGTAAACCAGAACAATATATCAATTATCTGACCAGTGTCTTGGTAGTGACTCTTCCTCATGTACTTCAAAGTCATATCTGGTACCCACTATAAAAATCTTATAAATGTAAATTTGTCTTGAAGATTGGTGAACCCAAGTTCAAATGTAACAGAAAGATTCCAGGTAGGGGAAAACTTGACATTCACCATTTTAGAGGACCTTCTGGAACTAATGAGCTAAATAATTTGCTTAGACATAATAACATTAAATTTTATTTATTTATTTGTGAGATTTATATACCGCCTCTAAAGTGCAAGCACTCTCTATGCGGTTTATACCAGTAAACAAAGTATATTTATATTTACATTGCCCCCAACAATCTGGGTCCTCATTTTACCTACCTTGGAAGGATGGAAGGCTGAGTCATTAAATATAGTTAAGGCTGAGTTAAAATATAGCATCACGGCAAATGAAAGTAAGCTAATATAGCCTGCTTCCTAAAACACAAAGGCTTAGTGTCAGCCAGATTAGCCCAAGACATTCTTCAGAGTGAGACACCAACTGGTGTCCCCATTACCCTAAAACAGGGGGGGTCAAACTCAAGGCCTGCAGGCCAGATCCGGCCTGCGGGGTGCTTAGATCTAGCCCACACGGGACGCCCTGG
>JALIGW010000001.1:14889577-14942077 GCA_023053685.1 Diadophis punctatus similis | reverse complement strand
AAAATGGAACTGTAAACTGCCTAAGGTGACACTTCATAGCTCAATTTGCATGAATTGATTGAAACTGGCATCTCAAGAGTAAAACAAGGAACTTTTCCAGCCTTATGTGATGATATCAGGAACTGAGCTTGGTAGATCTGGCATGCAAGATGTAGTGTGATAAAGGTGTTGGACTAGGATGGAGGAGGCATAGCTCAAGGCCATTTCCAGACATGGAGATTCACAGAGTACTTACGGGTCAATCATCTACCTCAGTCCAACCTGCTACCTGCAGTTGCAATTGTGGGGGTTGAAATGAAGGTGACTTGAGATTGTGGAGAAAAGGCTGGGACATAAACTGATGACGATGAAAGTGCTGTGGGTTCTCCATAGTGTTTCCCACTAACTGTGTACTTAGAGCCATTTGGGATCCTCCTTTTGATAGAAATGAAACTATGTGAGAAGACGATTTCTTTATTGGAAAACTCGTTCCTTCTCAGATGTCAGAGCTGAGAAACAGAAACAGAAGCAATCCAGGGGTTGATGACATCCAAGAATCAATGAGTGTGTCCTCAATTAGAGGTTATTCATTTGTCTGGATACCGGCTTACGGTTGCTTGGTTATGGTTGCTTGGATGATGGTTTATATGATTATAATTCTCCCTGGTGGGAGTAAAGAAATGAGCAGCTTGTATGGGGAACCAAGCCATCTTTACTGATGGCAGAATAATTCATGTTGGAACCGAAGAATCTCAACTCACGGCGTTGTAATTTCCAGATTGTTAGCCCTGGTAGATCCAAATTACATGTAGTTCTCAACTTATGACCACTGTCGAGTCCAACATTTCTGTTGCTAAGCAAGACAATTGTTAAGTGAATGTTGCCTCATTTTACAAGCTTTGTTGCCACAGTTGTTAAGTGAGTCACTTAAGTTGTTTAGTTCAGGGGTCTCCAAACCTGGTCACTTTAAGACTTGTGGACTTCAACTCCCAGAGGAATTCTGGGAGTTGAAGTCCACAAGTCTTAAAGTGGCCAAGGTTGGAGACCCTTGGTTTAGTTAGTTACCCTGTTGTTAAGTGAATCTGGCTTCCCCATTGAGTTTGCTTGTCAGAAGGTCACAAAAGGGGACCCTGGAACTCTACAACCATCATAGATACGAGCCAAGCGTCCAAATTTTGATCACGTAACCATGGGGATACTACAGTGTGAAAAACTGTCACAAGTCACTTTTTTTCAGTGCCGTTGTAACTTCAAATAGTTACTAAATGAACGGTTGTAAATCAAGGACTAGCTGTACTGTGATCTTTCTTTTGACCCTATGAAGGAGCCAAGATTGTGACACAGAAGAAGAAAAAACAGCAGGTTTCAACCCACCTGGGTCCCTTTTTCATCTCTCTCTCTTTGTTTTTCATCTATTTGTCATCATCAATTCAACATTTATGTCCCTCACCTTCACTCTCAGTGCTGAAGAGACTTACCCAAAGAGCGAAACCTGTTCCACAAAAGTGATAGTTAATGTAATTCCGGCTCGGTTTTTCCCTGAATATGAACAAATGAAGTTAAATTGACTTTCTTTATATCATCTGGCTCCTTGACAGCAATGCCTCTTCCATCCACAGATATCCTTCTGTCTTCAGTTGCTGAGGAAAATAAACATTTTTAGCATCCCAAGCCTGATATAACTCCCCTGAAAGCAAGACAGGGTGTCAGCGACTACATCTGTCAGGAAATCTACAGACAGCTCAAGCTGTCAAGAACAGGCATGCTATGTGCTAACAACGCCTGGCTGTCTTTTCTTCACTCCCCAAGCTGGCATTTGCAAAGTACAAGACACTTGGTATGAGCTTACAGGAGTGCACGTGCACATGCACACACACACACGGACACACACACACACAGAGTTTCCTCCCTAGTGGTCTCTGTTATGGATACATCACTTCAGAGTTGTGTCTGAGCTCTGAAGATCCCAATGAATTGCAAATACCAGAATGAATGTCATTAATTATCCTTTTTTGTCTTTTAATGAACCCGTAATCCCTTGCATGGAGGTGGAGTCAGGGTAACTGAATGGAGCTGAGTGTTTACTGGCCGGATGCCCTTCCTGTCACCAATGCAGAGTTCGCAGCAGATAAGTTACTCATTGTGCCCAGAGAGAGAGAGAGAGAAATATCTGCCGCTACCTAGGATCGAACACTCATAGCCTCCTGATTGCGAGGCAAGGGCTCCACCTCTAGTCCACTGCACCACTCTATGTCATTAATTCAATTGACCCGGTTTTAATATTCTTAATGTTGAAATGTTGTTTTGTTTTTTTGTTTTTTTGTTTGGCTTAGTGTGTGGGATGAACCCAGCCCATTCAATTAATTTGTGGCGGAATCTGTTGTGCAAGCCAAAAAGATGGGCTCATGAACTGGGTTAAATTGTCTCATACACTGTGATAATCAGACTAAGAGTCAAAGATATCATCATAAAACACCTATCCGAAAACATCTTTATTACCCAAGACTTGGCTAATCAACCTCTTCTTCGCAGGTTTAGGTATTAGGCCACATGTTCTTTTGTTTCATATTTCATTTGTACATGTTGCTGGCTTAGTTTTGTGAATGCTTGCAACGTTGTCTGTCATTTATTTATTTATATTATTTTGACTTAGATGCCACCTGACCCCAGGTGGGGGTTTTGTGCTATGAACCTGTGAAAGGTTCATAGCATAAAAAGAGAATAAAAATGCAATCCGGATACAAAGGATAACAATAAACAGATGGCCTATCTAGGGAACACAACATATTTCATATTCAGAATATGGGATTCTGTCCATCCTAGCTCAAAGCCTAGGAGAAGAGTCCTTTAAGGCCCTACAGAGCTCCATCAGGATGGGGACAACCTGGATCTCAGGGGAGCCTCATTCCAGAGGGCAGGCACCGTAACAGAGAAGACATGTTTCTGGAGTCCTGATAGATAGCATTGCTACATTGAAGGAATCTGGAGTATGCCAACCCTATTGGAACGATCCAGCAAGACTGATAACTTGGGAGTTATGTGATATCTGAGCCACGGTGGCGCAGTGGTTAGAGTGCAGTACTGCAGGCTACTTCTGCTGACTGCCGGCTGCCTGTAATTTGGCAGTTCAAATCTCACTGCCTCAAGGTTGACTCAGCCTTCCATCCTTCTGAGGTGGGTAAAATGAGGACCCAGATTGTTGGGGGAAATATGCTGATTCTGTAAACCGCTTAGAGAGGGCTGCAAAGCACAGTAAAGCGGTATATAAGTCTAAGTTCTATTGCTATCTCAAGGAGCCAGTAGAACTTTATAGGAGCCATGTAGAACTTTATAGGTGACTAGACTAGGGCCCCTTGGGACATTGTTTTAGGGATAATTCCCTACTTAAAGAGAGAAACAGAATGACCACAGGTTGGAAAAAATAAGTGGCAACAGGAGTGATTTCCGACTTCCTGCCTATTTCCCCACTGACTTTCCTTGTGGGAAGCTGGCATGGAGCATCGGAAACGATGGTCACATAACTATGGCACTGTGGCATCACAGCAACGCTGAAGTGCCACAACTTTGTCAGATTTCAATCCCACAGGAGTGATGAGTCACAGATTATGGATGCATTCTTTAAGTTAACCCATTTGAGATACATTGATTTAAACACTATTGCCCTAAGATGCACCGCTTCGCTCAATTGAAGGTTACAAGCAGACAAACCGAAGAGTTTTAGTGGTATATAGCAAACCAGCCTATTGAATAGCACAGAAGCAAACTGGTAGATACTGGTTGGGTGCCAGATGCTGGCAGTTGAAGTTGGGTGGGAGATGCTAGCATTCTCAAGTTGGCCAAGGTTAAGAAACACGGATCTAAAGGGATACAGCTCCACTGTTCTATGATGCAGTTAGCTTGGGACATCCTGCTAGAACAGGGGTGTCAAACTCAATTTCATTGAGGGCTGCATGATGGTTGTGTTTGACCTGGAGGGACTGGGGTGGGCGTGGCCAGTTCAACATCACTCCTGTCATGGGCGCCTGTGGTGGCCCGAGCGCTCTGTCAGCGAAAACAGGCTCCCGAGCTCCGTTTTCACTGGCAGAGAGTTGCAGGAGACTGTGGCAGCCAAAAACAGAGCTTGGGAGCCCGTTTTCGCTGGCAGAAGCACCACGGGCCAGTCCTTCACTGTTTCCAGGGTGGCCCCGCAGATCTAAGTACCCTTTGGGCCGGATCTGGCCCCCGGGCCTTGAGTTTGACACCCCTGTGCTAGAATACTTGTCTGCAACTGAAAAAACAGGAAAGTAATAGGGGGAGGGAATAATTAAACATTTGAGTTCGTGAATGCTTAGTACCGGTAGTGATGGACCAATTTCCCTATCATTAGAAGTCATATTTAGAATGACAAATTGTAGGTCCAAACATTGCATTCTTAATCAGATTTTCTCCATATTTTTGGTGTTTCAAAAGATGTTTATATTTTATTTCCATCACATCTGGCCACCAAAGTATATTATAAGAATAAGATCTTACAAATTAGATAAATCAATAAATCAAAACCAAACAAAAAAAAAACAATAGCCTCCATAGGCTTACGCATTCGCATTTGTAGATCCCTTACGTCTACACATCATGCTCTACATTTTTCCAATCCTTCCCTTCTCCTGATAAGAAATCAGAAATCAGTACTAAACTATCCTAAGATAAAATCACCCTCTCACCACAGGGTCTATCAACTTACCAGCTTTTTTTTTTTAAGCTAACACACCCTTAGCCACATCATCCTATCTAATGTGAACTATTTCAAACAAACAAACAAAAGACTTCCCCAAATCAGGCAAACTCATATCAACTTAACTTTCTTCAACTCCACTTACTTATCTCTACATCTCACATCTCACCTCCATGGTTCTACTTCTGACCACTTCTTATATAAGAATTCAACCTTGTCAGTATCTCCCACCTATTCACAATCAGCAGTGCATTAAACTCAACAACTTCTTCAAACGCAGAGCTCTCAGAGCAGGACATCTGTGGAAAACATCAACTTCCGCAAATTCCCCCTTCTGCCCCTCCTCTCTCTCTGCAGACTCTAGGACAAAAAATGTGTAAAAGGGAAAAAAAAGCAAGCCGCTTCCCCCCTCTTCTCTCTCTCGCACCCTCACACAGCTGAATACTCAATTCAGAATAAGCCATTCTCTTCAACATCGTTTCAACACAGAAACTCACAAATAAATGCACAACTAACTCTTCTAACTTCTAACTGCCAAACACCTCTCTTCACATTCTTCATAAAATGTCTCTCCAATCAGTATTTTCTGTCAAATACTTTCCAAGTACAAATCCTTGTTACTTACTATAATTAGTAAAGGAGATCTCTCTCATCCCCTTGTAAACAAGCAAATGTTTACAAACATCCCCATGTTCGCAAACACACAATTACAGGTCTCCAGACCACCTCCGTTTGAGAACTCTCACTTCCATTAAATTAAAAAAAACTTTTGTGCAAACTAACATAAACAAAAAAAATCTTCCTCCCCATCAACTGATCTATCAGGGAGTTAATGCCCTTTGCATCTTATAGCATCTTGAACTTGAACTTACAAGCAGTGGGAAATGGCTTTAAGGTTTTTAAATCAAAAATTTGATTTTGGGCCCTAACCACAGCCCATTTCCCAAAGCTCCAAGGACAAGCCTATTCCCTAATGTCCTAAACCTTCCAAAGAAAAAATCTTTATCTGCAAAAAAAACCAACAACCCCTTGATTCTATTCTTTACCTGCAATATCAGATCATCTTTCAGATCGGCTGAACATTTCCAGCACCCTAAACAATATCTATAAACTAACATATCAGAATATTCTGAAACCTCAACCTGTTTCACACCCCGCCAGTGCCATGTACAAATACTATCCTGCCTGCAAAATAATTCCTAACATCTGTGTTATCTTTCAGGTACAATCACCATTAATTTATAGTCCCTTAAGACAGAAAGGCAAAGAAAAACAACAACACATAAACACATTAACAAATGTAACTGAATTCCCCAGCAGCCATCAAGCCATTTGGCACTCTGTCTTGAAGGACTTCAAAGACACCAAACATACATGAAAGGGTCACATTCCATATTACCAAAGATAGAGAGAAAGGTCGTCCAAACAAACTGGAACGAACATACAGCAGTTAAGCTTTACACTTTGTCTTGCCAAGCACACTCCTTAAAACAATATGGTTTAGAGTTTCCACACTCATTCCAATGACAACCATGGCCATATTCAAGCACAACTTTCAGGCATAACAACTTAGTTTAGCCTACCCCCCATTCCACTGCATTCACAGCTTCTCCAATGTAGGAGATCAAAGGGATTCAAAGGAATTTCATTCCTTCCGCTAGCATTTCTAGTTAACCGGGCCCCATTTTCCCCCCCTCTTCTCTCTCCGATTCCTCCGGAATATGAATATTCCTCCTGAATATTCTAATAGACGTGCCCTTGTACATAGGGACTAGCACATAACACAGAGACGATCAATCTCCCAGTGCCTCTCGTATTTACTTACAACCTAAGTAAACACATCACCCTCTATTCAAGGAATCCACTTAAGGAGTCTAAACAGAAACACCCCGTGTCTCATTACTCACCTAAGCCAAGTAGTTGCCGGCCGGCCGTCATTCACTCGGGGGCTGTTTATATTGTCACTGGATCCTGCAGTCTCAGTCTGTTTGAGGAGCAAATTCCCCCGGATAAGCGAAACCCTCACCCCGGTCACCCAAAGATAGGGCGTGTGCGCGCATTCCCGGTCAAGGTATTTCCCAAATCCAGAAAGAACGTCCAGGCCCTCGTTGGGCGCCAATTGTGAGAAAAATAATTAAACAGGAATCCAGAATGATGTACAATATAAACAGTTTAATTACACTTTGATCAAAGGGTCCCTACATGGTCATCCATGACACAAAATAGAGACCAAGGCCATTATCCTGAAACATAGATTTATAATGAACATGACTCCACCTTACTCCTCCCATCATCCTCCCATCATATCGTCCAACCTCCATTATGTAACATCCTAACACGATATTTACAACATAGGAAAAACCCAGAACATATTCATCATCCTGACAGCTCCACACTTCCTCTCTTTCTGTGTGAACCTGCACATTCCCATTAACTCATCCCCTTCATAACAAAGGAGAAAAACAAGCATGTTCTCTCTCTGTTCCCACAAAATTGGTCAAAACATTTCCTGTTATTCTGAGAAAAGTGAAAATAAGCTGACATATTACATTTTGTCACACATCATTATTTCATTACAAAATCATTCAAAATGGTTACACTATGGTTCTTGTTACATGTCATTTTTAACTAAAATAATTTCATTTCTCACACTTCACTTCCTGCCAAAAGGAAATGATTACATCTATTGAACAGAAAATGACGGTTCTTGGATCGTCCTGTGGTCCATGCAACTATGGAAAATCCAAACGGTAATCAATTCTGAACCATAATTGGAAGGGGATTTTAGGCTTTCAATCGCCCCTTGCTCAGTTCAGGAACCCAAAGGAAAATATCCTTGACATATGGAAATCTAGCCTTTTCCTTGAACTTCACTTGAATAGGAGCCCACCACTTTTTCTGTGTAATTAGTTCCACTGGCACTTACGGTTGGCTTGAATTACGAAAACAATTCAAGTTTGTTAGATCAAGGACCAAACTGATTGCACATGTAGGAATTAAGAACATACTGGAGCAGCTCTGCAAAGAAGACCTGGAGATACCAAGAAGGGATTGAAATCCTTTGGTGCTAGACTGGGTTCTAACACCAGATGCGGGAAATATAGAGGATGAATGGATCCTGGAAACTTAGCAAGAATTTCTTCTTTGAGGCAGTAGGCTGAATCTAAGTTCTTTCTGAGTTCTGTGATGGTTAGGAGATCCCATTTACCATTCTTTGGAGATATTTTCCCCTCTTTAATAATATTTTTCCAACAATGTTAACTTTTCTAAGTGCTAATAGACTTACTTTCCTCCCTCCACCCATCTGTAGAGAACAGAGCAGTGGTGGGTTTCTATCGGTGCAGTCTACTCTATCACACCGGTAGCGACTGGCTGGTGAAATCACGGTTAGTTGCCGGTCCCTGGGCGCCGCCATTTAAAAAAAAATTTTTTTTTAATTTCTTCTGCGCATGCCCAGAAGCCGAGCTTCCGACATTGCACATGCGCTGCCTTCCTACCCCACAGTGAGTCCAAGCAGGGGAGGATGGCTGAGGGAGCATGTGAGACACTGAAAGAGCCGCCGCCTTCGGTGCCGCTTTGGAACTTCACGCCCCCCACCTCAGGAACTGAATTGAGTCCTTGCTGTGCGGCTCTCCCATTGTTCCCATTCTGTGCCTCAGATAGCTCAGGTCCAGTGATTCCCTCCCTTCCCTGCTGAGAGGCGAAGACGTAGAACAGCTCTCTCTCTCTCTCCCTATGTGCTTCTCGGCCGAGATGATAGCAATAGCATTTAGATAGCAATAGCACTTAGACTTATATACCGCTTCATAGTGCTTTACAGCCCTCTCTAAGCGGTTTACAGAGTTCAGCATATTGCCCCCAACAATCTGGATCCTCATTTTACCCACCTCAGAAGGATGGAAGGCTGAGTCAACCTTGAGCCAGTGAGATTTGAACAGCTGAACTGCTGAACTAGCAGTCAGCTGAACTTGCAGTGCTGCTTTTAACCACTGCACCACCTCAGCTTCCAGCACTTTTGCACATTTGAGGCTTCTCGGGCTGCTGAGGGTGGGGATGGGCGGCAGGAGCTATCTCCATTCCCTCCCTTCAGAAGCCCAAATGTGCGGTGGTGATCCCAGGCATTTTCGCACATTCGAGGCTTCTTGGGCTGCTGAGGGGAGGACGGGCGGCAGGAGCTATCTCCGTTCCTCCCCTTCAGCAGTGATGATCCCAGGCATTTTTGCACATTCGAGGCTTCTCGGGCTGCTGAGGGGGGGACGGGCGGCAGGAGCTATCTCCGCCCCCCCCTTCAGAATCCCAGAACGAGCGGTGATGATCCCAGGCATCGCCACTCGTTCGGAGCTGCTCTGGCTGCCGAGGTGGGTGGGGGGAATCGGAGAACGGCCGGCAGCAGCTCTCTCCATTCCCTCCCACCTCGGCAGTACCATGCGCCAGCCGCGTAAGGTAAGAGTGGCTGGCGGTGGGGTTGGGAACTTGGACGCTGCCATTTGGGTTCTTTTACCCTCTGTGCATGGCTGGATGTCTCCTCCTCCACTCTTTGGACGCCCGTGATGGGCAGACGGGGTGGCAGCACCTGTGTGTCCTCACCGCAGACGGCCAAGGGTTCCCCGGTGCCCCTGAAGGCGCCGGGAGGGGCTGCTCTTTACATCGGACCAGGCGTGATGGAAGCTGCCCTCTGCCTCCGGTCCGCTCCCTGCATCCAGCCCATGACAGGTGTTAGATTCGTATCCGTACGTAACAACAGGGCACGCGCTGCTGCTGGGCCTTCTAGAGACCACTTTATTCCTTCTCCCACCACCAAGTGAAAGAAAGAGGAAGAAAGAAAGAAAGAAAGAAAGAAAGAAAGAAAGAAAGAAAGAAGGAAGGAAGGAAGGAAGGAAGGAAGGAAGGAAGGAAGGAAGGAAGGAAGGAAGGAAGGAAGGAGGGAAGGGAAGGGAAGGGAAGGGAAGGGAGGGAAGAAAAGGAAAGGAAAGGAAAGGAAAGGAAAGGAAAGGAGGAGGAGGAAAGGAAAGAAGGAGGAGGAAAGGAAAGGAAAGAACCCAGGAAAGACTTCCTGTATCATCCTAAAAGAGAAACCAAAACAAAGGAAAGAAAAGCATTACTTTCCCCCAACAGTGGTGAACATTCCCCCTCCTCTTCTTCAAAGCCCCTTAATTTTCAGCCTGCAATCACCATAGTGGAATGTGAGAATCTCACTTGGTCTCAGTCCTAGATTGTGTATCGGGGGGTGGGGAGTGGGGTGGGGGTTGGAGGCTGCATATGCCGGCATTACGTTTCCCATTACGCATTTAGACAGACGAGCTTTGTGCGGGTGGGTGAGATTAATTAATCTTTGAGGAGAAAGGATGTTGAATTGTTTTGACATTTGTTCTTCAGCTACCAAACAATATGTCTCTCCCGTTCCCAGCTGAGGAAAGCTTTAATTTGCACCCAATCTGGAGAATCTGGAAAGCATACGTTGCTGGAACCTCCCGCAGGAAGTTTCTGTGCACGCTCATAAATAAATTTCTGTGCACGCTCATAACGGCAGACCTAAAAGGCAGTGCACGCAACAGCTGTTTTGGCTCTCTTATGGGATGCCACAGGGACGCCACAAAGGATGGGGCTGGATGACATTCAAAACGCCCTTCCCTGGAGAGCCACGCACGAGACAGCTGTGTAAAGGTAGCAACCCGAAGAAGGATAAACGGCAGGGAAGCTGGGTTGGATTTTCGAGCCGCAAAGTGTGCACGGGGCATTCTGCCTGTTAACATAGCAGTTCCACAAGACTTCTTGGTGTGACACACAGATGTACCACATACCCATTTTTTAAAAAACAACAACAACAACAACTGGATCTTTACAGCGGTTTACAGAGTTCAGCATATTGCCCCCAAACAATCTGGGTCCTCATTTTACCCACCTCGGAAGGATGGACGGCTGAGTCAACCTTGAGCCTGGTGAGATTTGAACAGCTGAACTGCTGAACTAGCAGTCAGCTGAAGTAGCCTGCAGTGCTGCACTCTAACCACTGCGCCACCTCGGCTCTTGTAAGGAGAAATTTTCTGACAGTGAGAGCAGTCAACCAATGGAACAGAAGTTGCCTTCAGAAGTTGTGGGAAGCTTTCAAGAAGAGACTGGACTACCACCTGTCAAAAATGGTGCTCCTCTAGGAAGCGACCACCGGGATCCTCTCTCCATGTCTGTTGGTCAAGCGAGCCGTTGCCTGTTGGTTTTCCGGGTTCCAGCGCCCATATGCGCACTCGCCAGTTGGTCTTCACGTGCACATGCACGCCAGAAACCGGAAGACCAGGTGGCCGATGCACATGCATGCACCGGAAACCAGAAGATCATCTTCCCGGCGCGCGCATGCACACCGGACAGTTGCTCTTCCCGCTTTCAGCGCTCCTGCACGCATGAAGACCAGCTGGCCGGCACGCCGTAATCCGGAAGAGCAACGGGCGACGACTCCACGTGCTCGGGGAGATGGCTCTGCGTGCCACTTCCGGCACTAGACCAAACTGGCTCTCCAAAGAGGCACCTGCTTTTCTGTCTTATTCTCACTGAGAGCTTGATAATTTATTTTAAATTCCTCTCCATAGTGTTTTGAAACTTACTCGCTATTGGAGATAGTAAAGGATGCTACTTCTGAAGCTGGTTTACTTTTCTATTCTGCACCTTTCTATCACTCTGGGGTTCTCTTGCTTTGTAATTGGAAACAAAATTCAGCATGAGGTCTTTTTTACCCAATAAGAAAGCCAGAGAAGTTGGCTTGATTGATTGAAATGTTGGTATCAGATTTTAAGAAAAGTCAGTGAGAAAGCTGGCTGGAGGTCAGAAATTTTGGCCACATAAAATTCTTGCTTAAGAACCTGTGGTAAGTTGTTTAACAATGACAAGTGGGGTTATTTAATTTGTATATTTTAAATCTTTTTAAGTTTCACATGCATTCATTTATAAAGTCGTTCTGGTTTGCCTTTTTTTTTTTACCTCAGAACCAGGGATGAAATCCAGCAGGTTCTGACAGGTTCTGGAGAACCGGTAGCAGACATTTTGAGTAGTTCGGAGAACTGGCAAATACCACCTCTGGCTGGCCCCAGAATGGGCTGGGAATGGAGATTTTGCAATATCCTTCCCTCAGGAGTGGGGAGGGAATGGGGATTTTGCAGTATCCTTCCCCTGGAGTGGGGTGGGAATGGAGATTTTGCAGTATCCTTCCCCTGCCATGCCCACCAAGCCATGCCCACCAAGCCACACCACGCCCACCAAGCCACGGCCACAGAACTGGTAGTAAAAAAAAACTTGATTTCACCACTGCGAGTCAGAACCCACCCAAATTAGCACTGAATTCATATGCATTTTTCCTAAAATAAGCTTTGTAAAGAAATGTGTGTGTTTTCATAACTTACAGAAAGTTTCAAAATATGCAGTGTACAAACTGAACAGCAACTGAATTTACTCTAGAAAATGCAGATTAGGTTGGTTCACTTCATGCTAATCAACAACATTTGGTGGTATAGGATCTGGGAGCCTGATTTACCATAGCAGCAGGTTGTCAGCGATAACAGTGAAAAGATATATTGGCGTTGCAGACAGGTAGAGATGGTTTGCTCATCTTTAGTAATCAGTTCAGGAAGTTGAATATTTAACTGCATTTTGTTAATGTGAAAAATGGCTCTCCGTTTTTAAAATGAGCACATTTACACAAAGGCACCCTGGTGATTTGCTGTTTGGATCTGTTGCAGTTAATACACTGTTTTGGCTTTTTAACATGTGCCTGTGTGCTCATTGCAAAGGCCGACTCTTGTTAGCTAGCACTTGGCACTATAAATCATAGTTAACAAATCTTAATTTACTTAGCTTGGCTAATGACAGAGCTCCAGTTTTCACACCCTAATTAGCTTTACTGGATATCTCTGCAAAAGGAGAACATTCTGTAGTTCATTCTCCCTTGTGCTAAACTGTTGCTGAAGCAAAGTGTTACACAGATATTACATTTAAGCCTAATCAGACTGTTGTTTTTACTTTTTGGAAATTAGCAACATGAAGCCCAATCGAATGGCTTTGGATATCTCAAAGTTTGACTCTGAGAAGAAAAAAAAATCAGGCTTGTATCCATTGCTCTTGATCTTTTTAATTATTGGTGATGATGGTGCTTGTTCTTCAAAACTTTTCCTCATATACAGTATAATTTTGTATTGTGAGGTTCGGTGCTCCCTGAGCTTAGTTGTTTTCTTACAAACCTTTCATTTGAAAGGTGATGACTGGGAATCTCCATAGGTATCCTGTGTATAGTTAGTTACCTGTTACATTTCTGATTAGAAAGCTAGGAGACCAGACCTGGAAAGACACACTTTCATTGTCACAAATATTTGGCTAAGGTACTTCCCAACTGTCTCTCTTGAGAAAAGCATTACTGATTGATAAAAGCTGTTTCTCTCCGTCCTTGGCAAGACAACGAATATATAAACTGGTACGGTTAAACCAAATGTCTGTTCTTTTCTATCTTCTATATAACAAATTATATTCTTATAAGAGAACAATACCAGTTGAGTCCCTTTTATATGATGGATGCTATTTTAAAACAAGGTGGAACTTAATTTCTTAAAGTGATATAAAGAAGACTGGGGATAGAGGAATCTATGAAGCTGCCTTTAATCTATCTTTTTAGCTTGGCATTGTGCATACTGATTGGAGCTGGCACTGGAAAGGGGCTTTCTCTCTTAAGAGAGCTTGAAAGCCAGAGCTTGTGTTGTTTAAATGATTCTGGTTTTGGATTAAGTTTGAGAAACCCAGGTTCAAAACCATCCCTAGGTGTGGAAGCTCCCTAGGTGATTATGGGCCCCGTCAGTCCCTTTCAACTAATCTTACTTCATAAGGTTCCAGTTGTGGGATCAAATGAAGCAAGATCTCCATCTAAGCCACCTTGAGCTCCTGGAGATAAGTTGAGATTTAAAAGAGCAATAAATAAATAATAAAACGAATCCCCTTGATTGTTCCAGGAATGTTTCCATTTGGAATGAGTTTTACGGACCGAATAAATACCGTATTTTTTGGAGTATAACTGTATAAGACGCACCGAAGTATAAGACGCACCTTAGTTTTGGGGGAGGAAAACAAGGAAAAAAGGCTCTGCCTCCAAGCAATTTGCCAAACAGCAAACAGCACAGATGATATACACTGTTTGCTGTGTATTTCTGTGCATGTGTGCCTGACCCATAGAAATAGCAAAGAATTGGAGAAATGTACATTATGCCAGAAAGTTTTCTTAAATGTAGTCACACTAACTCCTCCCAATTATTTAAATAGATCTACTCCAAGGTAACTAAACTCTAATACTAAACAGGACACTGTTACATTTCAGACTATACTTGTACAGAGCTGTTAAAATTAATTAAAATTTCTGGAAGTATACATTATTCTCTATTATTTAAAAGAAGATACAATAGCACTGGGCCTCTTCAGAGCAAGCATTTGTTTTAAAAAGCTTCTTTATTTTGTTAAGTTGTCTAGATTTACAGGGATCTCTAACCTTGGCAACTTTAAGACTTGTGGACTTCAACTCCCAGAATTCCACAGCCAGCAAAGCTAACAAAGCTGGCTGTGGAATTCTGGGAGTTGAAGTCCACAAGTCTTAAAATTGCCCCTGGCTCTAGAATAATAATTAAGCAGTCTTTAAAAAAAATAAGTCTAATAATTTGAACATTCTATAGACATTTATAGTTATTCACTTACCCCCTTCCATCCAGTTCAGCAAAAAATAAAAATCTGCTGTCTCTCCCAGCTATTTGCCTCTTTGTAGTTTCACTTTCATTTTCCCATGTGGCAAATCAGCTGTAGATCGGGAAGTGCTAGTGACTTGCTTGGCTTTACAGGCTCTTCCCTCTTTGCTGCAAACAGGTAAATTGCTGGAAGACAGAGGCCAAAGGGTGGGGGTGGCTGGGTGGGTGGGGCTACATTCGGTGTATAAGACGCACCCAAGTTTTCACCCTCTTTTGGGGGGTAAAAAGGTGCGTCTTATACTCCGAAAAATACGGTACTTTTGCGGAATTTCACCTTGAGCAAAAACTGGTGTTCTTTATACTCTGCTGTATTTTACTGAACACAAGGAAGTTGACCACACGCAAGAGTGGTCATTGAGATTTCCTGGAAACATATCTTATATTTTTATATTATTTGGACTGGTAAAGCTGAATGCAGCTTATCAAAACATACAAGTGGGAGATGGGTTAATCAGGATGACACTGGAGGTAATGAGGGTGAACTTTGCTTATGTGAAACATGCATCCTCCTTTTTATGTTCCAAGAGAGCCATTGAAAATTCGGTGCCCCTGAACTGCAGAAATAATGGTCCTCCATTATCCCATAAATACATTTTGGACAATAAAATCTATCTCTGGGTCAATTAATTTTAATGTTTGTCAGCAGCAGCAGGGTGTCCCTGCCATATTGAAACAAAGAGAAGAAGGGAATAGGGGAGAGCCATTGCAATAAAGCCGTTCGCAGGAAGGAATGACCAAGCCAGGGCAGTAAACTTACCTTTTCTTGTTAAAAAGCAGGTTGATAGGATGGGACAACACAAAAGTGCTTGTCCTTAAATGCACCATTCGTTGTGTCAAATGGAAAACGATGTCCTTGCAAAGCAAAGGCATCGTTGTAACCTAGCCCACAATATTAAATTAAATATGCTCAGGTTTCTCTTCAGATCGTATGAGTTCTATATTAAATAACCACAGCCTTCCCTTTCAGATTTATAATGCCCAAGGTACTTTATATTATTGGATACTCAAGGAAACCTACCACCAATTCTACAGTCATAAAAACGTTGGCAGGTTTTCAAGCTGACCAGCCTTGGCTTCCTGACATAGCTATGTGCTGTGCTAAGAATGACTTAGTTCAGGAGTCTGTCTTAAAGTTGCCAAATTTGGAGACCCCCGACTTAGTTCAAGAAGTATCTTAGAGTGGAAGAAATAATTAGTTTTCTTAGCTTATCACTTTTTATTCCTATCTGGCATTGATTGGCCTAAATCAGTGATGGCGAACCTATGGCATGCGTGCCATAGGTGGCATGCGGAGCCATATCTGAGGGCACGCGAGGCATTGCCCTATGTCAGCTCCAGCATGCGTGCACATCCTGGCCAGCTAATTTTTGGCCTTCTTTTCAGCCGTTTTCACTCTCCCCAGGCTTCAGGAGGCTTATCTGAACCCCGAGGAGAGCGAAAAACAGCCCAACGGGCCTACCCGAAGTCTGGAGGCTTCAGTGAGGCCTGTGCACATGTGGGGGGCTGCAGAAGAGGTTGTGCGCATGTGCGGGGGGGCAGCATGTGCGGGGGAGGGGATTGCATTATGGGTGTGGGCACGTGCATACTCACTATCGCGTGCACGCGCACCCTTTTGGCACCCGAGCCAAAAAAGGTTCACCATCACTGGCCTAAATGTTAAACAATGGAAGGAGAAGAGACCATCTTGCTTTTGACTGCGATCAACCACCATTTCCCACAAAAAAAAAACCATTTTGCAGAGTCCAGGTGGCTCTGAGGATGCCTCTTTCACATGATGCTATTTGGCATAGTATCATTTTTTGAAGCTTTCCATGGGAAGCCAAGTACTGGCCTGCTGAAAACCAAGGACTGAGGGAAAAAAATGGACAAGGTTGAGGAGAATCCTCCCTTAGTAATATATCTTTCAGTAAACTCTCACACTTTCAGAAGAGGCATTTTGATTCACTGAATGCACTATTAGAACCAAGGATCTCAAGATAATTAAACATTATAGAACCTGACTGCAGATAAGGGGTCCACAGTCTGAAACTTCAGGCTCTGAATGTGTCCCCTCAAGGCCCCTTCAGAAATTATTAATACAATTGTTCTTTTTTAATGGGACAGAAGGGGAAGAGTATTAAATGCCTGGTGAGTGCTCATACTATCTTCTATTTAATACATTTGATATCTCCATAAATGAATTTGTGAAATATGGCTTTTAAGGGCCTGGTGTGACTGCAGTTGTCCTGGTGTATGTCAGCAAATTGTGAGAATAAAATGGGAGAAGAACTTCAATTTTAGCCTTGGAGTACAATTGTGTTGTCACAAGACCTGATTGCCTTACTTGGCTGCTAGCCTGGTTGGCTGTAGGGTGAGGTAGATACCATTGCTGTTGGTCCTTCTGTCTGGTATATAAGTGTTGGGGATCAGAGCCCTGGAATGGCTATCTACCTGTTGAGTTTTTTTGGGGGGGGGGAATATGCTGACAGATTGACCCAAAATAGGTGAGGAGACAAAAAGACTATAAAATGGAGAGAGTAGCTGGAAAATAAAGTTATATGAACAGTTATTGGTTCCCGATCATAGAGGGAGAAGAAACTTCATAGATGGCTTCCCTGGAAGAGGAGAAATGACGTCCTAGAGCCGTGATGGTGAACCTATGGCATGTGTGCCACAGGTGGCACGCGGAGCCATATAGCAATTAGCAATAGCAATTAGACTTATATACCGCTTCATAGTGCTTTACAGCCCTCTCTAAGCGGTTTACAGAGTCAGCATATTGCCCCCAACAATCTGGGTCCTCATTTTACCCACCTCGGAAGGATGGAAGGCTGAGTCAACCTTGAGCCGGTGAGATTTGAACAGCTGAACTGCTGAACTAGCAGTAGCCTGCAGTGCTGCATTTAACCACTGCACCAACTCGGCTCCTTATCTGCTGGCACGTGAGCTGTTGCCCTAGCTCAGCTCCAGCGCACATGTGTGCACCGGCCAGCTGATTTTCGGCTTGGGCGGAGGCTCTGGGAGGGCATTTTCGGCCTCCAGAGGGACGGGGGAGTGCAAAAAACGGGCCTACCGGGCCCACCGGAAGTCAGGAAATGGGCCATTTCCGGCCTCCAGAGGGCCTCTGGGGGGCGGGAGAGGCCGTTTTCACCCTCCCCAGGCTCTAAGAAAGCCTCTGGAGCCTGGGAAGGTTGAAAAACAGGCCTACCGGGCCCACCGGAAGTCGGGGAATGGGAGGGGTCGTGGGCTGGGCAACGCAGGGGGGGTCACACACACATGTGCAGGGAGGCTGTGGCACATGGGGGGCATTGAATTATGGGTGTTGGCACACGCGCGCGCACGATAGCGCACACATGTTTTTTTCCCTTGTTCTGCCTGCTTTTTTGTTCTAGACCAGTCCAGTTTTTGCAAGATGAATCCCAATTGCCTGCTCAAAGGAAAAGGGCAGCCCTTGATCAGAAGGATAGTTACGAGTCTTATGTCTCCCAAAGTAGTGATATCAACCCCAAACGAAGGACTTATTAGTAAATGCCAAACCTTTAGCACCAATCAATAAGAAGCATCATAATTGAATGAGATGCATGTGGTACTTATAGCAGCAAGAATAAACGTTGCTTAACATTGGAAGCAAGTCACAATTCCGACAATATCTGACTGGGAAGTTAAAACTGGAGAATACGCAGCAATGGCAAAACTTAATACTCAATACACACAATGGAAGTGTAACAAAATTTGAGCAAGAATGGTTCCCAACATAAAATGCGTCACAGCAAATATAGTAACCTATACTTTGTTTTCCAAAGGGTTCTAAATGTGTTCAAACAGTGCAAATTAGCCATTGTATAAAAAGGAAGATGTCAGACATGTAATTTTTTTTTAATGTGATTTTTAAAAAAAATCTTCCTATTTTTACTTTTTGGAATTTTGATTTTTGCTAAATTTGCTCTGTTCATCTATTTTTTCCTTTTTTTAATGTGGATGGATGGATGGATGGATTGACGGACAGACAGACAGACAGACAGACATATGGGGTGGGGAGAGAGAGAGAGAGAGAGAGAGAGAGAGAGAGAGAGAGAGAGAGAGAGAGAGAGAGAGATGGATGAGAGAGAGATATGGATGATAGATAGAAATGGATGAGAGAGAGAGAGATGGATGATAGACAGACAGACAGACAGACAGACAGACAGACAGAAAAATACACATACACACATATGCATACATAGATATATACACCAAGTAACAATAGATTGGAGATTTGAATATTTAAAAAAAATGGCTTAAGACCAAAACCTTTATTATCTAATAAATACCTTGATACACGTGGCAACGTGTTCTTGTTTTATTATTTTCCTCTTCAATGTCATACCTAACTTTGAATGAAAAAGCCAAATAGTTTTAATGCTCGTAATACTATTATTCTAAGTCATAGCTAATATTGATAGAATATCTACTCCCCCCCCCTCCTTTCATTTCCAATATTCTAATGGAATATACAGGGAATGTCAAGAATCCGTAATTATATCATATAAATATCATTGTATCGAAATAACATGTTTCAAGATTTCTGATGTACAATATAAAAAAAGAGAGAGGGAGGGGGAACCTGGCAGCATCAAATTGGCTTTCTCAGCAAGGGTCCTCCTCACAGACAACCTCTTGGCAGCTTTTCAGTCAATCTTTGTTTAAAGTCATTGGTGAAAAAAAAAGAAAAAGAAAAAAAGAAAGATACTCAAATATAGTTCTGAACGTAATCAAACTTGATTTTCTTTCTTTCTTTCTTTTTGTCAGCTCCCTCTTGGAAAGATTACAAGGTTTATTCAAGCAGGAGACAGCCTAAGATTAGCTGTCACTCCAGATTCAATCCATCAAATTTACTTTATTACAATGTTGGTCCCCTTTTTATTATTATTATTTTCCATTGGGCTGGAATAAATATATATCCTTTGCCCATCAACCCTTGTGAAGCAGCATCAAAGGGTATATTATTTTCCCCCCAATTATTTTCCCCCTCCTGATTCGTCCTCTTCTTGTCTTATGTCACATTAAATACACAACCTGAATAATAAGGATTTTCTCCACTGATGGCTAAACATACATTATTAGGTCAAATTAGGGTGATTGCAAGGCAATTAAACTGTCAGAGGTAACCCCATCCTCTTACAAAGGACTCTGGTCATTAAAAATGGAGCATTCAAAAATCCCGTCTCCGTTATGGGTGCATATGACAATTTCATATATATTTTTTGACAATAGCTATTTTGCTAGGAGATATCATATATACAAATTTGGCATTTCTGTTGATATTTTTCTCTGCTTTATTTACTTCGGGGGATTCTGGTTTATAACAGGGAGGGGAAACCTTTATCCTGGTGAGGTGTGGATTAATAAAAAAACCTACAAATCAGAACTGAAAGAGGATAGAGCCGTGAAAGTAAAAGAGGAAAAAAAATGACCTCAACATTTATTTTATTTTATTTATTTAATAAATTTATATAGTCACTCAGCTCACATAGAGATGACTCCTGGTGACTTACAAAAAATAAAATAAAATAAAAGCCCATCATATAATAAAACCATTAAAAGAAACAATTCGTTAGAATTGAAAAAAGAAACAGAACAATTAATCAGTGGAATGAGTTGCCTCCAGAAGTCGTGGGTGCTGCATCACTGGAGGCGTTTAAGAAGAGATTGGACAACCATTTGTTCTGAAATGGTACAGGGTTTCCTGCCTGACCAGGGGGGTTGGACTGGAAGACCTCCAAGGTCCCTTCAGCTCTGTTATTTTGTTATTTTGTTGAACCCTGTGTTGGAAGAAATGCCCATCTTGGTTCAGTTCCAAGTGGGGAGAAAGACACAGGAAACGTGGAGACTGCTTGGACTGCTGTTCATTGATGAACAGGATCACATGGCTTGAGATCCTGGGCAAAAAGGGCACAGATGCTGAGAGTGCCTGGGTTTTATGCCCTCTGTTGGGCTTTGAATTTGAGCTTGTGTTCTGATTGGTTGTCAGCAGTGGTGGGTTCCTACCGGTGTTGTGTGGGACGCCGCACCGGTAGGAGCCCAGCGATGATGTCATTTTAGGCGCTTTTTTCCAGCTTCTCCGTGTCCTGAGCTCTCACGTAGTGAATATTGTCAGTTGTATGTCTATGCAGGGTGATGCACCCCTATCCTAATATTATGGTACATTCCAACATAAGCAGAACACGTGATATGATGAGTGCGCATGTGTGCATTCCTAAACCACCATTAATTCTTCTTCTGCCTTAGCTGTTGACCTGAACGGTCGTGTTTTCTTAGCAAAGATGTAATTATTCAGGATTTATTGTTTTTGTACTGAAATAAATATTTTCTATTAGACTTTAATCTCGGCTTTATTTCTAACTGTCTGAATTCCAAGAAAAGATCTAAATCACCTCTATGAGATTTATTCTCATCTCTCAACATGAGCTGTTGGAAAAAAAGCCCTCCCACCCACCCTTGTTTCAATACCGACCTTTATTCTTCCTCCGAAGCACAGCTGAGAAGCTCCTCAGATGTGTTTCGGCTTGTAATGTCGTCCTAAGCATGCGCGGAAGTGAAATTGCCAGATGGAACGCAAGTTCACTTCTGTGCATGCTCGCGATGCACACCGGTAGCAAAAATAACCGGAACCCTCCGCTGGTTGTCAGACTCCCATGGGGCCATGCAGGGGTAACTTTGTAGGTTGTCTTTTGAGTCCAAGGCTTGGTTGACTCTTGCTGGGTGATGATGTAATGAAAGCGCTTTGGACAATTCATACTATGGCTCTGCCTGAAGAAGGTAGATCTTTGTTATGTAGAATAGACTGGCCCAGGCCTTAAAGGCCCATTGAGAAAGGTGTGTGGGGGTTGAGTTTCTGCTTCCCTTTTAGGGGAAATATTCTGCCCATTTAATATTTCCTAAAATATCTCATTCTCCTAGGAGAGGGTTTGGGTGCTAACTTCCTACATCTGCCTCACCTCCGATGGCAGCAACAACCCAACCAAATCAGCCACTTGATTAGCTCTGTCTCCATTCGTGGTCTCCACGCCACACCTTTCAGGGCCTTTGTGGTCTCCACGCCACACCTTTCAGGGCCTTTCAGAAAACCAGTGCTTCGGGGTAAACAATGCTCTATAAAGAAGGGGCCAGCACCAGGAAGGCACCATATTTTCCTTCCTCCAATTTACACCAGTTTTATTATTTATTATTATTTACTATAAAGGTATTTTTATGCAAAAACCTATTATTAATGTTCCTGGGCTACAGTAGGAAGGAACAAAGAATATTAAAGTTGGAAAGAAAACGTAACGAAAACAGGAATTATGTCCATTGCATCTTAAGTCTGTTGTGTAAAGGTTTGCTAGGTGAATATTTTATTTACTATGTAAAATGCTTCTGGAAGGGAGATGTCAACTTCAAAACACAACAATTGGAGCCAGGAGAAACTTATTAAATTCTGCTGTTAATATTTTCTTTTTTCTTTCTTTTCCCCTTTTGTTTTCTTCCTCCCTCCTCCAATGATCAAGTCAGCACCTATTGCTTTCACTGGTCTCTTCCAATTTTCAATATTCTGTTTGTTGATTTCCACACACCCAGCAACGTTTTTGTTTTCTAATTTTCTTATGAGTTCATCCACAAAACCTGGTGCTCTCAACAAACTGGCTAATATCTCCATCTTGTGAATGGATAGTTTCATTTAAACCAGGGGTGAAATGCTACCGGTTCGGCCCGCTACGAGCGTACCGGTAGTGGCGGCCACCCGTGGTTTGGAGAACCAGTAGCGGCAGCAGCGCGAGGCTCCACCCACCAGCCCAGATGTCGCCATTTTCTTTTTTCACCCTCCGCGCATGCGCAAAGCCTTCTGCACATGCGCAGAGGGTGAAAAAGCACACGCGATGGTGGCGCATGCACGAAGCACGTGCATGTACGCAGAGCACATGCTTCTGAACTGATAGGAAAGGTAAGTAGATTTCACCGCTGATTTAAACTATTTAAACAATGCCTCTTGGAGAATTAGGATATAAATGGATGAATGTTAAGCAAGACCTTGGATTAATCTCTAATCTCAAAAAGCTAAACAGGATTAGATTTCGTAGAGTTTAGATGGGAGAACACCACAGTCACCCTGAGTTTTAGTTTGATAAATTAAAAAAAAAATCTCAGAAGAAGCTTTTAGCAAAATACCTCCATATTATTGCCCAGAAAATTGTATGTACTTGTCCATGAATTTATCAGGAGTTGACATGGATATCACTTGGTTTATGTATAAAGTTGCAGCATTTGGACTTGTAAGAACCAATACAGGTAGTTCTCAGTTTGTGACCACAACTGAAGATCAGAATTCCTGTGGCTAAGCAAGGCAGTTATTGAGGCATGGCCAATTTTATGACCTTTTTTGCCATGTTTCTTAAGCGAATTACCAAAGTTGTTAAGTGAATCATGCATTCATTAAGCGAATCCAGCTTTCCCCATTGACTTTGCTTGTCAGAAGATGGCTGGGAAGATTGCAAATGGCAAATTACATGACCCTGGGACGCTGCAATTGTCGTAAATACAAATCAATTGCCAAGCGTCCAAATTTTGATAGCCTTACCATGGGGCTGCTATAAAGGTTGTAACTGTGAAAAATGATCATATGTCACTCTTTTCAGTGTCGTTGTAACTTCAAATGGTCACTAAGCGAACTGTTGTAAGTCAGGGACTACCTGTATACACAGCAAAAGCATAAATATACACTTATCCTTGATTTTATAGATCTCAATTCAGTAGGCATTAGATGTAACAAAACCTGAGTTTGGGGTAATAATGTTCACTCCAGCTATGGACAAAGTCAAATGAGTCCAGAGCTCATTATATGGAAAGGAAATAGAATAATTGGTTTTTTAAAAAGGTAATGAGTGGTATATAGTTTGTTGTAAAGCACCAGTATGAAAGACTAATAATGAAAGACACAAAAATAGCTACATATAAAGCATGCTCACACTCATTTTATTTTATGCAAATGAAAGTTGGGACTAAATACTAGTACTTTATTTCTGAAAAAAACAAGATCAAGGAAATGTTTGTCAGTTTCCTAAAAAGATTGGAAAAGTTTCTTGTTCCACGAGCAATATTAGCTCTCCTGAGGCGGATTTCTCTCAAATGCTCTTGATTTGTAAGGGACAATAGGACAACAGGACCAGTTATTAGCTGACTTTTTCATCACTTGTCATTAGTTGACTTTTTCATGCTGGAGATAGTCCAACCAAGATTAAATATGCCCTGGATATCATCCATTGAGTCATTCTTAAACCAGGAACCTTTGCAAAACCCGACTTAAAGTATTTCTAGGAACCTGTAAAAAAAATAAACCAGTGTTGTCCTTGCAGGAAATATGATAGATTTCCCACTTGGGAACTACACAACCATTTCTCCCTTTACTGGAATGGACCACACACTTCACACTAAGGGCCAGGGCACAGATGTCAACCCTAAGAAAAAAGAAATAAAGCTTTTACTTTCTCGATTTGGAATATGTGGCAAAGTAATCATTTTTATGATAATGAAGCAAGAAATTGCATTGTGGGAGAAAGGGAGGGAGAGGGAGGGAGGGAGGGAGGGAGGGAGAGAGAGAATGAGAATGAGAATAATATTCCAATCCTCTTTCTCAGCAATTTATATCAAGGCTCACAATTGCTATCAGATAAAATGTAGGACACCAGATTGAATTACTTCATTGAACTACCACTGTCCCCCCTTTAATCGTAATTGCGTGGATCTAGTGATTTTTCTTCGTGCCTACTCAGATATTTACCTCCCACTGTTTTTCAATTCAGACCTTTGATGAAAATATTCCCAGTATTTCTTTAAAGTAGAAACCCAACTGTCTTCCTTGACAAAGGAAAGATCTTTAAATCAGCTCCCAGCAATTTGTGGCACAGCGGTCTGTCAAAATCACCTTTTACCCATGCCACTATGTCATTTCCTTTAAAGAAGAAGAAGAAGAAGAAGAAGAAGAAGAAGAAGAAGAAGAAGAAGAAGAAGAAGAAGAAGAAGAAGAAGAAGAAGAAGAAGAAGAAGAAGAAGAAGAAGAAGAAGAAGGAAGTAATGGCTATCGGAGGGAGGAAGGGTTCTTAAGGCTTGATGTTGTACAGATTCGTGGATGGGAGCAAGAACAAACTTAGAAATCCATTCATGATTTTCAATGAAAATAATTAATTCATGAGTTGAGATCATTCGTGAGTGTAGATTCAGAACAATGGCTGAAATCTCAAATGCATCTAATCACCATCACTTTCTTCCTTGACATATTAAAGAAACAACATGTACGGCTACAGTGTCCTGATCTCTGCTTAGAAACTTCTAAAAAGTGAGAGCCTACAGTCTATTCCATCGGCAACCAGTTATAACGCCAATATGATCTCACTTATGTTTAAGTCAAATTCTTTTAAGTGAAATCCTTTTTTTAAAAAAAAATGTTAATTTATTGCTGGAAATAGGCAGGCAACTCATCAGAAAACAGGTTAAGGCTGTTCCTGCTCATTGATCATTAGTAAATTTTTCTCAAGCTCCTAGACCTCAGGACTTTTCTGAGTGGTCCAGATCTCACTCTTGTTTTGGCAAGATGGGATCAGACATTTTCTGCCTTAACCCCCTCACAAATCTTGCTCAATTCTTTGTATGCATCTTCTCTTACCATCAGTTATGTATTTTACATGCTTACTTTGTAATAAGTTGGTGCTTATTTTCCTGAGTGGAACTGTACATTTCTATTCCAAAGTCTTTCCCTTTGAAGGCAACTTCTATATCCTGGGTCAGTAGTTCTCTGACTACTATTATCTAAGAAAAGGAAAAACAGAACCTGGGGACGGGGTAAAGAGTGGAATCAGCCTAGAATCATTATGTTTCCACAAATGGTCTGAGTCCAGCCTTTCTTGAATTCTGTTGACTCTGATCTATCACTAGTTGAGTGCTGACCATTAGTTGACTAGATCAGGGATCTCCAACCTTGGCAACTTTAAGTCTTCTGGACTTCCTCAGCCAGCTGGCTGAGGAATTCTGGGAGTTGAAGTCCACAAGTCTTAAAGTTGCCAAGGTTGGAGACCCCTGGACTAGATTCTTGTATATAGGCATGAACAATAATTCAGCTTAACTGGAACTTAACACGCCTGACATATTAATTCTGATGCAATCCTTGTTTTTGCTTCACTTCCTGTCTTGGTTTTGGAATCTCTTTACTAAGACCTCTCCTGTGGGCATTCCCCAATAGCCACTTGGAAGGAAAGGAGCTTTTATCTGGCAACAGAATGTCAATTAAATATTTTACTACTGAGTGACAAAATTCTTAAGCTTCCTTGGGATAAATAACTTTTTTTTCCCCACTGCATATTTTTCATTGCTTTTTGCAGGACTCTCAATCCACTTGCAAATTTAATCATCTTATCTCAAGCACTTCCCTGTTTTATTCTATGTAAACTAGCTATAAAAGGCAGCTGCCTTCTAAAATTCTTTGCTGGAGTACACAACTGGGCTGCAGATCTTGACTCCTTTATTTTAAGGCATGTTGAGCTTTGCAAGCCACTTGTCCTATCATCACCATCACCATCACCTTCATCATCTTTCTTGAAAAATACCAAGTTTCTGGGTTGTTATGCCTGTGGGCAGATGCTTTTCCAGTAGTAACGTGTGATGTCTTTATTGGGCGACTCCTCAGATTCTTCCTCGGAGGTCAGCTCAAAGTAGGATGAGCTCATTCCTGGCACATCAGGAATTGAGTTAATTAATGACTCTGAACAGCCCGCTGAAAGAGATTTACGGGAGGCTTCTGCTGGGGACAGCTTACAGGGGTGGTCGGTCAGTGAAGAGGAGGAGGAGGAGCTGCCTTCTATCCTGCATCCGAGGGCACACAGGGCAGAGAAAAGACAAGAGCAATGGAGATCTGCAAGATTACTCGGAAGAAGGCCTCACCCGTCTTGATTGGGCTGCACTGGAAAGCTATTTATCGCAGCAGGTTGAGGGAGGTGTTGCTGGGAACAATGTGTTTGGTTTCTGGCTGTGTGTGTTTCTTCCTCGTGCTTCCTGTTTGACTTTGTGCCTTGGAGACTCAGTAATTTTCTTGCCAAGTGAGCTCTTGTGGGTATATATGAAGAACGGTTGCAGGAACTGGGTATGTCTAGTTTAATGAAAAGAAGGACTAGTGGAGACATGATAGCAGTGTTCCAATATCTCAGGGGTTGCCACAAAGAAGAGGGAGTCAAACTATTCCCCAAAGCACCTGAGGGTAGAACAAGAAGCAATGGGTGGAAACTAAACAAGGAGAGAAGTAACTTAGAACTAAGGAGAAATTTCCTGACAGTTAGAACAATTAATCAGTGGAACGGCTTGCCTCCAGAAGTTGTGAATGCTCCAACACTGGAAGTTTTAAAGAAGGTGTTGGATAACCATTTGTCTGAAGTGGTGTAGGGTTGGACTAGAAGACCTCCAAGGTCCCTTCCAACTCTGTTGTTGTTGTTGTTGTTGTTGTTGTTGTTGTTGTTATTATTATTATTATTATTATTATTATTATTATTATTATTATTATTATTGACTTACAACAGTTTATTTAGTGACCGTTCACAGTTACAACGGCACTGAAAAAAGTGACTTATGACCACTTTTCACAGTTACAACCTTTGCAGCATCCCCATGATCACGTGATCCAAATTCAGGTGGTTGGCAACTGGTTCATACTTATGTCCGTTGCAGCATCCCAGGGTCATTTTTTGTGACCTTCTGACAAGCAAAGTCCATGGGGAAGCCAGATTCACTCAACAACCAGGTTATTAAATTATCAACGGCAGTGATTCACTTAACAACTATGTTAAGGAAATGGGAAAAACTCACTTTAACCAATTCTCACTTAACAACATAAATTTTGGGCTCAATTGTGGTCATAAGTTGAGGATGACCTGTATTTCAAAACAGGAACCACTGAATAGGACTAAGCTTGTTCAGTTGTGGGAAAGAGATGAAATGAAGGAAAGTCGTGGTGATAAAAGCAGTAACCTGGACATCTTCTTGTGGTGGTTAGAAAACATGGAGGAAAAACTCTATTTCAGGGGTCTTCAAACCTGGCAACTTTAAGACTTGTGGACTTCAACTCCCAGAATTCTCCAGCCAGCTGGCTGGAGAATTCTGGGAGTTAAAGTCCACAAGTCTTAAAGTTGCCAGGTTTGAAGACCTCTGCTCTATTTGAAACATGCATTTCAGAGTTGCAGAGTTCATATCCTTTATTTTCCTGTTTACTTTCCGCTGGCGTCCCATCCTTTGAGATTTTTTGAGGCCAGGCTGCTATCTATTAAGACTCGCTATTACTGTGGATGTTTTCTGTCTGACAGAGGGGGAAAATTATTTCTTGTGGTACCTGGTGCCTCATAATTCTAGTAAATGAAACATTTGTTGAAAGAAGTGCTGGTAAATTATGTGCAAATGGGAGTGATTGCTTGAATAAATCAAGGGCAGGTTTCACTTCTCGCTTTCCCAGTTGTGGTTCCTAATAGTTGTGTGCTAAAAATTTATTCTACACCCCTCCCCGTTCAATTTGATGAGTATAATTGCTTTCTTTTGAGGGGGATTGTGGGGGGTTTCAGGAGGTTAAAAATCCTGGGTGAAATTGTGGATGGAGCACAGATTTGGTGCATTCAACTGTCTGATATCCAATGAAGAGAAGAACTAGGTGATATGATAGCCATCTTCCGGTACTCGAGGGGCTGTCACAGAAAGAGGGGGGTCAACCTACTCTCCAAAGTACATGAAGGCAGACAAGAAGTAAGAGGTGGAAGAATAACACAGTTGAAAGGGACCTTGGACGTCTTCCAGTCCAACCCTCTGCTCAACCAGGAGGTCCTTTACCAGTGATGGCGAACCTTTTTTTCCTCAGGTGCCGAAATAGTGTGCGCGAGCGCTATCGCATGCACGTGCATGCCCACACACATAATTCAAAGCCTCCCACTTGCCCCACCCCCCTGCGCATCTGTGCACGACTCCCCCACTCCCCCATTTCCCAACTTCCAGTGGGCCCGGAAGGCTTTTCGCCCTCCCCAGGCTCCAGAGGCTTTCTTGGAGCTTGGGGAGTACAAAAACGCCCCCCCGCCACCCCGGAGGCCCTCCGGAGGCCGAAATCACCCTCCCAGACCTCTGCGCAAGCCAAAAATCAGCTGTTGGGCACGCACATGCGCACTGGAGCTGAGCTAGGGCAATGGCTCGCGTGCCAGCAGATATGGCTCCGCGTGCTACCTGTGGCACCCGTGCCATAGGTTCGCCATCACTGTCCTATACCATTTCAGACAAGTGGTTGTCCAATCTCTTCTTAAAAGCCTCCAGTGATGGAGCATCCATTACTTCTGATGGCAAGCCGTTCCGCTGGTTACCGTATGTTCCGGCGTATAAGACAACTTTTTACCCCTTAAAAATCTTCTCAAAAGTTGGGGGTCGTCTTATATGCCGGGTACTAAAACTTCCAAGCTGGGGGGAGCTCAAAAATGGCTGCGGCCACATCCCTGCTGTTCTCCGGCCAAGCAGACGAAGAAGCCCTGGAGCCCTGACACCGCCCTGCATCTCGGTCTCTTCGGGCTTGTCTGGCAGCCTGCTGGGAAAGCTGCAGCGCATGGGAGGGAAGGAGAGAACACGCTACTGCCGCCGCCGCTGCTATTGCCGCTCCGGCGTGTCTCCCCGGTTGCTGTGGCTGCACCGGGGAGCCCGTGTCCTTGTCAACGATGGAGACACTGCACGCGCGGGAGGGACCACGGAGCAGAGGCGCCTGCCGAGCGAAAGAAAGAAAGAAAGATGTTAGGAAGGAAGAAAGACAGAAAGAAAAAGAAAGATGGTAGGAGGGGTAGTCTTATACGGCGAGTATATCCCAAACTCTATATTTTAATTGGAAAAGTTGGGGGTCGTCTTATACGCCCAATCGTTTTATATGCCGGAACATATGGTAATTGTTCTCACTGTCAGTAAATTTCTCCTTATTTCTAGGTTGCTTCCCTCCTTGATTAGTTTCCATTCATTGATCATTAAAGAGAGATCCAACCTAGAATTAAGGAGAAATTTCCTGACAGTGAGAACAATTAATCAGTCAAGTTGTGGGTGCTCTATCATTGGAGTCTTTCAAAAAGAGATGGGAAACCATTTGTCCAGAATGGTATAGGACATGGGTCCTCAAACTACGGCTCGCGGGACACATGCAGCCTGCCGAAGCCATTAATCCGGCCCGCACAGGACCACGAGGCAGCCCCGCCCACATCGCCCCGCCCACCCTTCGGCCGAGTGCAGGACTTACCTTCACGAGCCCCACGGGCTGGAACTGAAAGGTAAGGCCAACAATTTTGGCCTGCAGAGACGTTCTGGAGGCGGGGGAGGTGAAAAACGGGGCACACAGACGCCCCAGGAGGCCAAAAATGGGCGAAAACAGCCTGTTTTTCACTTCATCCGCTTCCAGAAGATACTGTAGATAAAGAGAGATAGATAGACACAGAGAGAGAGGGAGAGAGACAGAGAGAAAGAGAGGTAGAGACAAAAAAAGAGAGAGAAGAGAGACAGAGAGATTTCTCAAGCTCCTTGGGGCTGAGAAGAATTGCTGCAAAATTGAGTTTCCTGAAGTGGACCACTAGACTCCTAAACAACTGAAAAAATGATCTAGTAAAAAGAAAAGTCAACCAAAAGAGCAACATGCAAACAAAAGCAAACAAAACACTCCCAGGAGCAAAACAAATTAAAGTTTAATTTGTGTGCATTGTTTAATGGACTGTTAAATTATCTAAGCCCACCTAGTCACATGACCTAGTCATGCCCGCCCAACAATCTGAGGGACCGTGAATTGGTCCCCTGTTTAAAAAGTTTGAGGACCCCTGGTATAGGATTTCCTGCTTCAGCAGGAGGATGGGCTAGAAGACCTCCAAGGTTCCTTCCAAACCTATTATTCTATGTTCTGTGTTCCATTATACAATTATATTTCTAACACATTGTATCTTCTTTTACTTTGTGGTTTTTTGCTTCAACTGAATCAGAATGGAAAACGTTCCATGAGATTTTTCTTTTAAGTCCCGAAATTTGAGCAACAAAGGAAGTGAATAATGTTAGGCAGAAGAAACAAAGAAAGAAAGAGGGATGGAAGGATGGACTGGAGGGGGGAAAAAATCTGAATTGCATGTTGGTAGCTGAAAAACAGATATTGCTTTCAGAGAAAAAGCCAATAGCCTAGAAATGAAGCTAAATCAGATTCTGTTGCATTTGCATTTAATTAAATTAAACCAAAATCAAGCACAGTTAATATAATTACCCTGAGTGGATTTAATAATTCTTTCTTTCTTACCACATTAAAAAGACAACTTAGAGGCAACATTTGAAAGGGTTCTGAGGCACGTCGAAGACTCAAATGAGGTATGAATGGCCCTCATCCCCAATGGAAATTGTATTATTTTCTTCATTCCTCAATGTGATACTAGGGAAGAGTTAACCTATCATCTGTTTAAATCCTTACACACATACCATATACCCGTGCTGGATGCTGAGTTAATGTCACAGCAGTGGAAACTGGATAAAACCGGCAATCCCAGCCTTATAACAAAGTAGAAATTTAATGAAAAACCAGACTTCGAACCATTGACTTTGGGGATGTATGAACTTATAAATTGCATGAAAATGTGACAGAACACAGTCAGTGCTTCTTTAGCAAGACTGAAGATCGGCGGGCAATGATAAAAATCCTCTCTCCTCTGGTTTGTTTGATATGTGTGATAATGATGAAATCACTCAGTCATCATTGATGAAAGTCTTAGAGTACAGAATTGACTTTTGGAGTTTTCCACTCAAGTTGTTTGATTATAAATTCTCCCCCAAAATAATAATGTCAACAGTTTCAGATGGAGATGTGGATCCATTTGAATGTAGAAACCACACTAGAAATAATAACAATAACAATAGCAGCAGCAGCAGCAGCAGCAGTAATAATAATAATAATAATAATAATAATAATAATAATAATAATAATAATAATAATAATAATAATTAATAATAGTAATAGTAATAATAATAATAATAATAATAATAATAATAATAATAATAATAATAATAATAATAATAATAATAATAATCCAATGATATTTGTGATACATTTTTAAATGTTCAGTTGATAGAGTTTCATGTTTAATGAATAAAAGATATAACAACAACAACAACAACAACAACAACAACAGCAACAACAACAACAGAGCTTTTTTTCTGTCTAAAGGTGGTTGCTGTTGTTGCTTTTTTAAATGGGGGTTGAGTTTTTGTTGCTACTACTGTCTATTAGGAAACTTCCCTTCCCACCCATCTCCCCCAAAAACAACAGAAAAATGTGCATAATTTTAAAATATATCTATATACTGCCCAGGTTCAAATCCCAGTAAGGGTATGGCTATCTGATGAGCACTAAATAGCTCAAAATAGATCTATAATAGTCTCCCTCCATTTTCATTTATCAGCAAAAAATGTTTTACACACACACACACACACACACACACACACACACACACACGTGTGTGTGTTTGTGTATGTATGTATGTATGTGTATGTATATATATATATATATATATATATATATATATATATATATATATATATATATATATGTGTGTGTGTGTGTGTGTGTGTGTAACATTTTTGCTGATAAATGAAAATAAAGGGAGACTCGACAGAAAAAACATATATATATATATATATATATATATATATATATATATATATATATATATATATATATATATATATATATATATATATATTCCTAAAATGCAACTTTTAATGAAACTTTACTAAATAAAATTTCTTAAAGCCTAAAATATTACTTTTTCAGAGTCATGTTTCACATTCTTTGGCACCAAAATTCAGTTTGTCAGTGTTCTTCTAGCCCTCCTCATGTGTTCTTCAGAATGTTTTAATGGGGAGAAATGTAGGGATTTGCATGTAGCTTTGTGTGTTTTTGGAAGAGCACACATTGTCAGGTGCAAAGGATCAGACTTAAGTTACACCACAGAAGTTTTATTCAGTACTAAACTGGCACCAGATAAGAGTCAACGGAATTCAAGAGGGGTTGGACTTGGAACCTTTGTGGCAATGTAAGCACTCTAAGCTGATGACACATTTAATACCGCCTCCCCAGCTCTTCCTGCTATTCTCCTACATACATTACATCTCTGCTGTGCAAGCTGCATTGGTTACCAGTTTGTTTCTGGTAGCCAATTTTGATTTTTAAAGGCCTATATGGCATGGGTTCAGGCTATTTGAAGGACTGCCTTTCCTTGATTTCATCCATCTATCCCACCAGACTTCTTCTTCCATTCCAGTACAATCAAATTGTTCACATTGTTGATTTGAGCGGAAAGATTTGAAAGTATTTTCTTTAAATACAAGTAGAACACTCTTGATAGTTATTAAATGTGATAAGTCAGAATTTATCGCCATGACCAGTCACATTTATAGTAACTTAATTATTTCACTAATTTCAATTCTTGTAATAATACAATGCAACAAGAACTAAAACTCAGTGTGTAGTGATGGACATGTATTTGGAATATGAAAGGAAGGGTTTGTTCTGGCAGAAGTCATAATGAAACATCATTTTAGCGGTCTAATTGGGGAAAGGGTTATCTATCACTGAGATATATCCATTGAATCAGATAATGGAACATTATAGAGGATTGACATAATGTTTCTGATGATCTCACCACACAAAGAATGAAGCTATATCATTTACTTCAATGTCCATTATTTGTGATT
The DNA here is from genome assembly GCA_023053685.1 of Diadophis punctatus similis. Taxonomy (NCBI): domain Eukaryota; kingdom Metazoa; phylum Chordata; class Lepidosauria; order Squamata; family Dipsadidae; genus Diadophis; species Diadophis punctatus. The sequence goes on along the minus strand of JALIGW010000001.1, from coordinate 14,908,873 downwards.
ATGTCATTACACAAATCATACAAATCACAGCAGAAGTTTTATTTGCTGCATGCCATGCCAGTTGCATCAAGGTTTCATAAAATGAGATTTCTACTTCCAGTTGAGAAGTAGCAAGAAGAGGGAAATCCCTTTGTGAATCGGAGCTTTATGAATACTGTCAAAGAAACGCAACAGAGATAATCTTACTTCTTGGTGTTTATGACATTTATATCTCAATTATTGTTTCCAAGTCACTTCTAGTCTTTTAAAGAGCACTTGTTTTATTTCTAGTAGTTCTTAATTGGTCCTGGTTAAGACTCAGTGGATTCTTGAAAAATCTTCACATCTTCAAAAAGGGGTTGGAATTACCCCTCCATAATTTCTTTTCTCTCTTGGCATTGGTTCTTGTAACTTCTTGTTGTTGTAACTGGATAATGGAATCCCAGCTATACTTATTTATTTATTTATTTATTTTGTCAAGTACGTGTTGGTAATATACATAGATGTAACATTGTTGATGTACATAAGATTGGTACTGATGAGAGGGAACATTAGGACAGGGACGGTAGGTACGCTGGTGCACTTATGCATGCCCCTTACTGACCTCTTAGGAATCGGGTGAGGTCAACAGTGGACAGTCTTAGGGTAAAGTTTTGGGGGTTTGGTGACGAAACCACAATGTCAGGTAGTGAGTTCCAGGCATTAACCACTCTGTTGCTAAAGTCATATTTTCTACAGTCAAGTTTGGAGCGGTTCACTTTGAGTTTGTATCTGTTGTGTGCTCGTGTATTGTTGTGGTTGAAGCTGAAGTAGTCATTGACAGGAAGGACGTTGTAGCGGATAATTTTATGAGCTATGCTTAGGTCGTGCCGAAGGCGATGTAGTTCTAAGCTTTCTAAGCCCAGGATTTCAAGTCTGGTTGCGTAAGGTATTCTGTTGCGAGTAGAGGAGTGGAGGACTCTTCTTGTAAAGTATCTCTGGACAGTTTCTAATGTATTTATGTCCGATATGCGGTGTGGGTTCCAGACAGATGAGCTGTATTCGAGGATTGGTCTGGCGAATGTTTTGTATGCTCTGGTTAGTAGTGTGATATTACCGGAGAAGAAGCTACGTAAGATTAGGTTAACAACTCTTGAAGCCTTTTTGGCGATGTTGTTGCAGTGGGCTTTGGCACTTAGGTCATTTGATATGAGTATTCCAAGGTCTTTGACAGAGTGTGGGTCGTCTGTAAGGTCTTGTCTATTCAACTTGTATTTAGTGTTCTGGTTTTTTTTTTGCCAATGTGTAGGACAGAGCATTTGTTGGTTGAGATTTGGAGTTGCCAGATGTTTGACCATTCTGACACAAAGTCAAGGTCTTTTTGGAGGATATCAGTGTTGTCGGTGGTGTTGAAGAGTTTTACATCATCAGCATACATCCATGATGTATGCAACTGTGTATAATTAAAAGGCAGCCACGGCATGCAAATCAACGTGTACATCCTATAAAAATCACCATTAGGGCTGTTGCAGTACAGCTGCACCTGCGTAGCATCATTAGGAGGTAGGGAGATGAGTTTTTTTGGTGTCACTGGATTCTCCCTATTAAACTATCATTTGGAGTCATTCCAGCTCCCAAGGATGGCTCAGCCCAAGCAAATCCACCAGTGGACTGGTTGGTTGCTTTCCAACAAATTAGAAACTCTTCTCACAAAAAGAGAAGTGGGCCCGGACAGTTCTTGAAAGATCTGAAGGAGATTTTCTGCACTGGATTTCGTATTTCACATGTGCCTGCTGCTTCAAATAGCTCCATAAATTGGTTATTTTTTTTTAAATGGATTGGATACATTTCATTTGCCAGGGGGGGGGAAAGGCAGTAGAAGTTAATGTTTAGAACTTAGGGATTGGGACTGGGGGCCACCAAGCTGTTCAGGCCTGTATTGTTTTCCTGCCAGGCTGGAAAGTACATCTATTTTTTTTTCCTTTCCTGAGTTCTAACCAAATTTGAACAGGGTTCCAAGCAGGTCCAATTGCTTCCTCATCTTGTCTCTTCCAACCCACTTGTTTCCTTCACTGCACATCCCTCCATTCCTCTCTGCAAGTAACTTCTCTATGGTTTTCTAAAAACCAGCTAAATACCTAGAACCAGATATTTAGCTCACTCTATCTGCCTGCCTGCCTGCCTGCCCGTCCGCCCACCCACCAGTTCAAATCCAGTAAGACTCACACTTTAGCCTACCACATTGCAATAGAATCAAGATCATGTGAGGTACTAGTACCGCTCTATAAAGCCTCAGTAAGGCCACACCTGGAATACTGCATCCAGTTTTGGTCACCACACTATAAACATGACGTTGAGACTCTAGGAAGAGTGCAGAAAGGAGTAACAAAGATTATTAGGGGCTTTGAGGCTAAAACATATGAAGAATGGTTGCAAGAACTGGGCATGGCTAATCTAGTGAAGAGAAGGACCAGGGGAGACGTGATAGTAGTATTCCAGTATTTGAGGTGCTGCCACAGAGAGGAGGGGGTCAAGCTATTTTACAAAGCACCTGAAGGCCAGACAAGGAATAATGGATGGAAACTGATCAAGGAGAGATTCAACCTGGAAATAAGGAGAAATTTTCTGACAGTGAGAACAATCATCAATGGAACAGCTTGCCCTCAGAAGTTGTAGGAGCCGAGGTGGCGCAGTGGTTAAAAGCAGCACTGCAACCTTCAGCTGATTGCTTGTTCAGCAGTTCAGCTGTTCAAATCTCACCGGCTCAAGGTTGACTCAGCCTTCCATCCTTCCGAGGTGGGTAAAATGAGGACCCAGATTGTTGGGGGCAATATGCTGAACTCTGTAAACTGCTTAGAGAGGGCTGTAAAGCACTATGAAGCGGTATATACGTCTAAGTGCTATTGCTATTTCTATTGTGGGAGCTTCATCACTGGAGGCTTTCAAGAAGAGTCTGGACAGCCACTTGTCAGAAATGGTATTAGGGCAGGGGTGTCAAACTCAAGTCCAATTCTCAAATTCTTCAACTATAATCATTTATCTATAATGCTTTGCTTCTTTGAATGTTTTCTAAATTATTAGAAAAGTAAGAGCCATGGTGGTGCAGTGGTTAGAATGCAGTATTCAGCTTAACACACTGCTCACTGCCAGGAGTTCGATTGTGACCAACTTAAGGTTGACTCAGCCTTCCATCCTTCTGAGGTCGATAAAATGAGGACCCAGATTGTTGGAGGCATTATGCTGAACTCTGTAAACTGCTCAGAGAATACTGTAAAGCACCATGGAATGGTATATACATCTAAGTGCTATTGCTATTGCTATTGAGGGGCTTTACAGGTCAGAAATGAATAGGATCTTGCTACTATTAACTTCCACTTCACCTCCTCATCCACCACTGCCACATTTGTAAGAGTAGCCATTAAAAACATTTTCTACCTGGTGTAATTATTACTATCAACACAGTCACCAAACTCGAGTTAAAGTTAAAGTCACATGTTACAGAGCATAACAGTTACCATTTTCATAAAATGCAAGCCGGCTCTAGATAAGGAATGGAGGGCGGGGGGGGGGGGGGAGAGAAGAATGAAAATAAAATCTTGAAAAAGGATTCCGAATTAAGAGTCTTCTGAAGATTATTAGAAGATCATTATTTCCTCAGGCCACCGGCCTTAGTCGAATTTGGAAGAGAATGGAATTGCCAGCAGTGAAAAAACCAGACAGAAAGGTATGAGTCCATGAGCATCGAAATAACATTTTCATTTGTAAGCCTTCCCCATGGGAAAGATTCAACATTCTGGTAAATGGAGACGGTTATAAGAAATGAATTTTTGTCAGCAGGGAAGTGATTTTAAGGCTCACTTATCCATTGGCAATCTAGATTTCTAACCCCAGGAATCTTGGAAATTGCTTCAAAATGTAGCCTTTATTATAAACTTTTTTTTTGTATGGAGACCTATATTTCTGCACATAGTTTGAGGAACAAGGAGCGATAGAAGTCCAGAGCATTTTGAGATTATATGGTATGTAGCTCAGCTTCTCTTTGAATTGATTTCTGGAACAATGGAGTGATCCTTTTAGTCTGGAGATTATCTGGTCTTCACCACAGATACAATTTCATACGGATGCTCTTCAAAGTTCCCAAGAGTTTGTCATTACATTTGTAAAAGAAGCTTCCTTAATGTTTTAAAAGAAGTTTTTTGTTGCATTGATTACCGGTATCTATCTTTTTATTTATCTAGCTATCTCGGACAAAATATAGGACTAGGGTTTATATGTTGTTTTACTTAATAGGAGATTAAATTGGAAATGTCTAGATTACACGGATGGTATATCCGAGCAGAAATCTTCACTTCTTCAATTTTCATCCCATGGTTTAGTCCTGCCCTGTGAAGCAATAGAGAACAAGTTAGTTCTATCATCTATCATACTTTAAGATGGGCAGATTTCAACTCCAAGAATTCCATTCTGGCAGAGGAATTCTGGGAGTTGGAGTCCACCCATCTTAAAGTCGCCAAAGTTGTGAAACATTGTTCTATCTACGAGCTTTGCAGGAGTGATTCAGATATTAGGAGTTGAAATAGGAGATCTTTTGGGCTGGCTCTGGGAGATGCAAATCGGATACTGATAGGCTATATGCAAGCCAGGGGTGGGTTCTACTTACCTTCCCTACCGGTTCGCATCGCGTCAGAAGTGCGCATTTTGCATCACAACGTGGAAATTACCCTCTGCGCATACGCAGAAGTTCTTTGCCAGCCGTTTTCAGGGAGCGGCGACTGAAGGACCGGTTCGGGGCATGGCCAGCAGACCATCGCTACCGGTTAGGCGAGCAGTGGCAAATTTCTGCCACTGGTGCGAGTGAACCGGTCCAAACCGGCAGCAACCCACCACTGATGCAAGCCCTGAGTTACATTTGCTTCTTTGGCATAAAATGTGCATCCTTATTTCAGAAAATGAGAGAATAGTAAAATTTTATTTTTCTTGCACACAGTAGCTGATGAATTCAGAAGGTATTCATCATGTTCCCTATGCCGTCAGTCTGGTAAACTTGCAATATTCGTTTTTCTCGCCATGTACATGTATACATCTGAAGTAGAGTGTGTTGTTTCTCTGGGTCATCTCTCTCTCTCTCTCTCTCTCTCTCTCTCTCTCTCTCTCTCTCTCTCTCTCTCTCTCTCTCTCTCTCTCTCTCCTCTCCCTCTCCCTCTCCCTCTCCCTCTCCCTCTCCATCTATCCATCTATCTATCCATCCATCCATCCATCCATCCATCCATCCATCCATCCATCCATCCATCCATCCATCCATCCATCCATCCATCCATCTATCTATCTATCTATCTATCTATCTATGCCAAATACCACTCACTCATCACGAAATCTCCAGCTTACAAACTTGAAACTTGGCACATATGTTCGTCTTGCCTTCCAGGTGCTCTCTAAGAAAGGATTTTTCAAAATGACCATCAGCTCATTAGTATTTCTTATACAGTGTTATATTAACACACTCTCTGATGCTAAGGAGTTAGACGTTCTACTCCCCCTCCCCACCTGAAAAGAACTCTATTCCAACTGACAGTTGCCTTATATTAACACGCTCTGATGCTACCCCTTCGCTAAACTGGGCATGGGCGTGGCCAGCGCGTGACTCATCCAGCCTGCCGGCTGGGAGTTTTACCATTCTACCCTCCCTCCCCACCTGAAAAGAACTCTGTTCCAACTGCCAGTTGCCTTATATTAATACGCTCTGATGCTAAGGGGTTACACATTCTACATAAATTTTCAAGCTTTAAGTGTCAATTTATCAAGCCCGATCACATAGTTTCGTAGCGAAGCACGGGTATCCAGCTACTAGTAATATAATATATGTGGGTATATAGTTTGTTTGTTTGTTTGTCATGTTTATATAGTGTATATTGGACGTGGAGACCCTTTGAGAGCTGTATGCAACGAAATTTCATTGTAATGTATGCCGATTAGTGGTGTACATTTAAAGTGACAATGAATTTATTCTAAGTCTAAATCTAAGTACATTGGTATTCCCTTTGAAACACAGACAATATTTTTGAGAAACTGCCCAGTCATACACCAAGTTAGAACACTGGTCCTTTACATTCACTCTCATTATTATGGGTTGCTAAAAGCTCTCCTGGGTTCCAGATTAGGGTTTTTCCAGCCCCATTTGGAGAGACTGGATATTGAACTTTACCCCCCCTTACACTCACAGCCAATACTTTTTCTTCTGAGCCAAGAGACTCATTAGAGTGAACATAGATACATTCCTGAATGATAAGTTACCGACTTAGGCTGGAGAAGTTGAAACTGCCACTGATCTGGGCAGGAAAGCCCACTGAATAAGATTCCTACTGAGACATTGTTCCACGGCATGTCCTTGCCCAGGTAATAGATGAGTGGGTTGCTGTTTACATGCCCCCATTTCCATCCACATTCTCTCCCAATCCTATTATATAAGGTGTCCTGGTTCTTAAAGCATTCACTCATAATGGTTTCTGCATCATTAATGTTATATTTGCGGTTTTGCTCAGCAACCATCGTTTTTTTTTTAAAAAAACTTTAATATCTGGGAAAAAATATGTACATCTAAAATATTGCCTCCCTTGGTGCATTTTTACCCTTCTCTCTCTTTCTCGCTCTTCAATAAATGTATTTGCTTTGCATTATTATCAAGGAATTTCATTGCCTGCTGATTTCCTGGGGCGACTGCCTTCGCCGGCCTTCGTTCGTTCAAAACAGCCTCGGTAGAATTATGGTAGTTAATAAAATCGTTCCATTTGTCCAGTGACCGGGAATGTGCTAACCTTGCCTGTTTTGTCCAGTGGAATAGACTGAAAATGTGCTAACCTTGCCTGCATGCTTCCTAGTATAAAACTAAAGGAAAATAGGGGTCACATAGCTTGGCAACTGGTTCATATTTATGACGGTTGTAGTGTCCCAGGTATCCTGTGACTCCCTTTTGCAATCTCCTGACAAACAAAGTCAGTGGAGAAGCCAGATTCACTTAACTATGTGACTAACTTAACAACTGCAGTGGTTCACTTCACAACTGTGGCAAGAAAGGCCATAAAATGAGTATTAAAGTTTGTTGCAAAATCACACACAGAGGACTGATTCAGCTGGATTCAATAACTTCTTTATAAACATAATAATATATTTATTTATTTATTTATTTGTGAGATTTATATACCGCCTCACAGTGCAAGCACTCTCTAAGCGGTTTACACCAGTAAGCAATGTATATTTATATTGCCCCCAACAATCTGGGTCCTCATTTTACCTACCTCGGAAGGATGGAAGGCTGAGTCAGTCTTGAGCCGGTGATATTTGAACCGCTGACCTGCGGATCACAGTCAGCTAAAGTGGCCTGCAGTACTGCCTCTAACCGCTGTGTCACCTCGGCTCATATACAGTATATACAATACCATTAGCAGAGTTCTTCTTCAATGTAGCAACAGTTAAAAGTAAAACACAAGCAGCTTCTAATTCAGAGTTCAGAGAGGAGAGACAGCAGAATGGGAACTGAGCCACGCCCAGCCTTAAGCTTAAGTTCCAGTTTCTATTCTCTGCACAGACTCAGAAGTGGTTAGCTCCCATTGGCTGACTTAGTTGCTATGCCTATTCATTGGCTAACCTTGTTACCATTGGCTCTCCCAGTTCATGAATATCTTAACAGTGAGGCAAAACGTAACAAATGTCTTGCTTAGCAACAAAACTTTTGTGCTCAATTGTGGGCGTAAGTCAAGGATTATCTGTATTCAGGAGTGGGGTGTTTTTTTTCCAGCTTTGGAATGAATCTTTTCTTGAAAAGAGCTTGTCAACCCTGAAGTGAACCTGGCTGAAGCCATCTTGGCTAGGGGTGGGTTCTAACTTACTTCACCACCAGTTCACTTCCTCCCGTGCCGCATGGCTGCGCGTGCATTGCGTGCCGCGTGGCATGCCACATGAGCACGCGCATGCGCAGTGCCAAAAACTCTGCTGCTGCACATGTGCAGAAGCAAAAACCAGGAAAAAAATAGCAAAAAAAGCCCCCCAAAAAGATGGTGATAACCACAGACCGGCATTGACAGAACCAGCTCCGTGACGTCACTACCGGTTTACTACCGGTTCTATAGAACTGGTTAGAACCGGTAGGAACCCACCTCTGCATCTTGGAGGCTTCAGGGTTGCCTCACTGCAGTGGGAGGTGGGAAACAGTTAGTTAGGAATAGTGGAAATAGCGGTTGGAAGTGTTTCTAACCAAATACTACTCCGTTTCTCCGTTCAGGAGTGCAACTAAATTAGGCAACTTTTTATTGTTGTAGATTCAACTCCAATTTAGTGGATGCATCATTAGATTGTTACATATAATTTTCAGTGCAAATGATGTCATTCACATCCATTATATAACTAAACAAAGATGTGAAACTGTTTTTTTTAAGTAATTTGTGTCTTAATTTATGTCCTTTGTTGCCATGGTTGTTAAGGAAATCACTGTAGTTAAATGAATCACATGGTCACAAATCACAAACCCACTTAACAAACATCTCGCTTAGCAACAAAATTGTGGTCGTAAGTCAAGGACTATCTGTATTCTGGAAGGGGGGGTGTCCAGCTTTGGACTGAATCTTTTCTTTAAAAGAGCTCTCCTTTCTAACCAAATACTTCATGGTTTCTCCGTTCAGGAGTGCAACTAAATTGGACAAAATCTGGTTTTGACAATAGCTATTGTAGCACTTGAAATGAGAAATACCAAAGTAGTTACTAAAGAGAACATACCAACCCACGGTAAAAAGACCCACTTTGTTTCAGCAAAGATAAAAGTTAATAATAAAGGGGAGCTCTAAAACTCTGTGGTGCTTTTCGATAGCTCAAAAGTTCAGATAGGATTGTCCTTTCTCATCACCTTGATATCACAAATTCAGGAACCCGTCCTAAATAATACAATTTAATTAAAAGTTAATTTGATGCCCTTGAGAAAGACAGCAGGGTTTGAGTTTAAGACTGACAGATTAAAAAAATCTTTCATATCAAGAATTCCTTTTGAGATGAATGGCATTTCCTGATAATAAAAGGCTGGGAAATTTGGTCCTGGTGTCTTAACTCAGAGAATTGAAGACATAAGGAAAAATTGTTTGATATTCCCCTTGAGGATAGATGATGAAAGTATGAGTGCTTAGAGAGATTCCCCGCCCCATTTAATTTTCTCCCGTGTTAATATTAATGATGTGATCACGAACAGTTTACTAGATGAAAAGCATCAGCCACAATCCTAAATATACTCATCACACTTTTTTTCTTGGAACAGATTTGATGTAATGTAGTTTTGTGCCAAGAGTACCACTGATCAGATTGATGACATGCCATTCAAGTCAGTGCCAGCTCTTAGCAACCACACAGATAGATTTTCTTCCTGCCCATCTGTCTCTAACCTGGACCTCCAGGTTTTCCATTGCCATTGTAACTTAATCCCAGAGGTGGGATTCAGCAGGTTCGGACCAGTTCTGGAGAACCGGTAGCGAAAATTTTGAGTAGTTCGGAGAACCGGTAAATACCACCTCTGACTGGCCCCTCCCCCATCTATTCTCTGCCTCCCGAGTCCCAGCTGATCAGGAGGAAATGGAGATTTTGCAGTATCCTTCCCCTGGAGTGGGGAGGGAATGGAGATTTTGCAGTATCCTTCCCCTGGAGTGGGGAGGGAATGGAGATTTTGCAGTATCCTTCCCCTGGAGTGGGGTGGGAATGGGGATTTTGCAATATCCTTCCCCTGGAGTGGGGTGGGAATGGAGATTTTGTAGTATCCTTCCCCTGGCGTGGGGAGGGAATGGGGATTTTGCGGTATCCTTCCCCTGGAGTGGGGAGGGAATGGGGATTTTACAGTATCCTTCCCCTGGAATGGGGAGGGAATGGGGATTTTGCAGTATCCGTCCCCTGGAGTGGGGAGGGAATGGGGATTTTGCAGTATCCTTCCCCTAGAGTGGGGAGGGAATGGAGATTTTGCAGTATCCTTCCCTTGCCACGCCCACCAAGCCACGCCATGCCCACCAAGCCACGCCACACCCACAAAAGTGGTAGTAAAACATTTTGAATCCCACCACTGCTTAATCCATCACCTTGGCCTATTGAATTAAACAGGCCTACATTCATATAAAAATGTGAGGAAACATTGATCCAGAGTAAAGCATATAAAGTTGTATTCGAAAGAAATTGGTAGATGTTAAATTCTTCCATAGGTCATTAAGTCGTGGTATTTTCAACCCGGTTAGAATAAGATATAAGGTTCACATTTCTCCTGCCGTGCCTGGATTTGTTTGCAGTTATAACCCGAAGTGGGATCCTATCAGCGATTGATGTGATATGATACAATATATACAGGGGTGAGTTCCACTTACCTTCGCCACCAGTTCGCATTGTGACGTTTCACACACGCGTGATCGCTACTCTCACACGCGCGCACGCATCCCCTCATGCAATTCTGCTTCTGCGCATGCTCAGTAGCTATAATCAGCCCTAAACACAGCTGAGGAACTGATCAGCTGTGCTTCGGGCAAAGGAATAAAGGTAAGTATAAACACGGGGGGGCGGGGGGCCCTTTTTCAAGCAGTAGTAGAGGGAAAAAACTTCAAAACAGTAAAAAAAAAATCACAAAAAATTCCGAAAAAAAGATGGCGGTGCCCACGGACCGGCACCGACCGAACCGGATCCGTGACGCCATCATGACGTCACCAGTGAGTCACTACCGGTTCGGGCGATCTGGTCCAAACCGGCAGGAACCCACCCCTGAATATATATGATATACAGGCAGTCCTTTACTTATAACAGTTCATTTAGCAATTATTTAAAGTTACAATGGCACTGAAAAAAGGTGACTTATGATCTTTTTTCACACTTATGACTGTTGCAGCAGCCCCCTGGTCACATGATCAAAATGGGGATGCTTGGCAACTGCCTCATATTTATGATGGGTGCAGGGCCATGGGGCCATGTGATGACGTTTTGTCACCTTCTGACAAGCACAGCCAATGGGGAAGTCAGATTCACTAAACAACTGTGCTACTAACTCAAGAACTGCAGTGATCCGTTTAACAATGGTGGCAAGAAAGGTCATAAAATGGGGTAAAATTCACTTAACTCTTAAAAACTATCTTGCTTAGCAACATAAATTTTGGGCTCAATTGTGATCGTAAGTTGAGGATTACCTGTATATATAGCTGATGGGAGAGAGAGGGAGAGAGAGGGAGAGGGGGAGAGAGAGAGAGAGAGAGAGAGAGAGAGAGACAGACAGACAGACAGACAGACAGACAGACAGACAGACAGACAGACAGACAGATATTCAAGAAGAGATTGGACAGCCATTTGTCCAGAATGGTATAGAGCCGTGATGGTGAACCTATGGCACATGTGCTACAGGTGGCACGCGGAGCTATATCGGAGGGCACACGAGATGTTGCCCTATGTCAGCTCCAGTGTGCATGCGTGCACTGGCCAGCTGATTTTCGGCCTTGGGGAAGGCTGTTTCACCCTCCGGAGGCTTCAGGGAAGCTTCCTGAAGCCCCGGAGTACGAAAAACGGGCCAACGGGCAAACCGGACATTCAGAAAATGCACTTCTGGTTTGCCGTTGAGCTGTTTTTCGCACTCCGGATGGTTCAGGGAAGCTTCCTGAAGCCCCAGAATGCGAAAAACAGCCCAACGGGCAAACCAGAAGTGCATTTTCTGAATGTCCGGTTTGCCCCTTTTGCCGTTTTTCACCGTCCAAGCTTCAGTGAGGCCTTTGCGCATGCACAGTGTGTGTGTGTGTGTGTGTGTGTGTGTGTGTGTGTGCATGCGCAGGGGGCAGTGCGTGGGGGTTGTGCGCATGCGTGGGGGGAGGGAATGGGTGTGGGCACATGCGCGCACGCTAGCACGCGCACGCACCACCTTTTGGCACGCGAACAAAAAAAGGTTCGCCATCACTGGTATAGAGTCTCCTGCTTGAGCAGGGGTTGGATTAAAAGACCTCCAAGGTCCCTTCCAATCCTATTACTCTATGTTCTAAAGTGTGTAACTATTTAACAATTAAGTCTCCCAAACCAGATCTCCCATTTTTCTGGGTTAAGGCTTGCAACTCACTGTGCTCATAGCAATAGCAATAGCACTTATATACCGCTTCATAGTGCTTTACAGCCCTCTCTAAGCGGTTTACAGAGTCAGCACATTGCCCCCCAACAATCTGGGTCCTCATTTTACCCACCTCGGAAGGATGGAAGGCTGAGTCAACCTTGAGCCGGTGAGATTTGAACAGCTGAACTGCTGAACTGCAGTGCTGCACTTTAACCACTGCACCACCTTGGCTCTTGAGAGCTTGGAAGCCCTGAATCTACCGCCAGGTCCCTGGGCATAAGAAAAGACAGAGTCCCCATGCTTTCACTGCAGACCTTTAATTCAGAATCTTTGAAGCTCTGTAACATCTTCAGATTATGGCTTCTCTGAGATTCCACGAAAATCTCTCTCCCGTAAACCTGATTAAGACAAAATTCCTGTCTGTCAATCTGGCTTCTCTGCTGAAATCCCTTGAAAGATTGAAGGAAAGAAATGTTTGGGGTATGTATATTATTACATGGATTGACTATGATAAAAACATTGGTGAATGTTCAGGGTTCTTTTTTATGTGGGGAATTAGGCTCATAGTTTGAAAAATCCTATCAACAAAAAAGAAGTCATGGTGGTAATAGGCTGTGTCAAGATTAATATATTTAATATATTAATATTTCATAGTTCTATAAAAAAGAAAGAGGCAGAAATAAACCTGATGGAGTGTCATTTATTTATAAAATCACTTTAAAAGGAATAAGGGAGAATCCGTTTTGAAGTATTAGGAAATCCTCCTATGGATTCATTCTGAGATTTGATTGGCTAATTTTCCCCCTCAGAGCAAGGCAATCATTTACTTCATAATAGAAGAAGCAAAATTTTATAAAGATATTGAGAAACTTAATATAATTCATAGTCTGCTATATGAAAGGAAAAGTCTAAAACAACAAATGACCCAGTATCAAAAATGGAAAGAAAAAAAAGTGGCTTCTTTGTGTTTGTATCTATCATGTGACAGTTTCTTGTTCATTAATTTGTTCAAAATATTGGTAAATTGCTTGTTAGGATCAAAACATCTCAGCAGAGTTCCAGCAAATAAAGTCATAATAAAAATGAAATAAACTTTGCTGTATTCATCTTTGGATACAGTGGACACATTTTTAGAATACAATAGAATCATGGGCGGCATACAAGTGCGAATAATAATAATAATGAACAACAACAACAACAACAACAACAACAACAGAGCTGGAAGCGTCCTTGGAGGTCTTCTAGTCCAGCCCCCTGCAGGAGAACCTATACAAGCAGGAGAACCTATACAATTTCAGACAAGTGACTGTCTAGTCCTGTGATGGTGAACCTATGGCACACATGCCGGAAGTGGCACGCAGAGCCATCTCTCCAGGCACGCCAGCCATCACCCATTGCTTTTCCGGGTTCCGGCGCGCATGTGGCAACAAAGGTCATAAATTAAGACACAAATTACTTAGCAACAGCTTCACACCTTTGTTTAGTTATATAATGGATGTAAATGACATCATTTGCACTGAAATTTATATGTAACAATCTAACGATGGATCCATTAAATTGGGGTTGAGTTTACAACAATAAAAATTTGAGGGGTATTTGAGGGGCTGCCACCAAGAAGAGGAGGTCAAATTATTTTCCAAAGCACCAGAGGGCAGGACAAGAAACAATGGTTGGAAACTAACCAAAGAGAGAAGCAATCTGGAATCAAGGAGAAACTTCCTAATAGTGAGGACAATTATAGCGAACCTATGGCATGTGTGCCGGAAGTGGCATGCAGAGCCATCTTTTGGGGCATGCCAGCCATTGCCTGTTGCTCTTCCGGATTCTGACATGCGCATGCACGCCGGCCAGCTGACCTTTGCGCGCATGGAAGTGTCAGAAACCGGAAGAGCAGCTCCCTGGCGTGCATGTGTACGCCGGGAAGCTGAGCTGCTTTCCAGCACGCACATGCTCTTCTGGGTTCCAGCGTGTGCATGCATGCGAAGACTAGCTGACCGGCACGCATGTGCGCTCCGGAACCCAGAAGAGCAACGAGCAACGGCTGGCGTGCCTGGAGAGATGGCTCTATGTGCCACTTCCGACACGCGTGCCATAGGTTCGCCATAATTGTCCTCACTATTGTCACAAATGTCAATCACATGACCCCGGGACACTGCAACAATCATAAATACATGCTAGGTGCCAAGCATCCTAATTTTGACCATGTGACCATGGGGATGCTGCAGCAGTCATAGGTGTTGTAATTTTGAATGGTCGCTAAACGAACGATTTTAAGTCGAGAACTACCTGTAGAAGAAAATATTTAAGTACCTTTGAGGAGGAAGAAGAAATTAACACGCTGTATCTCAGGAGCATGATTATTTTCTTCTGCTCTAAAGGCTGAACTAGAATCAATGAATGAAAATATGGGAAAGCAGATTACAGCCGAATGTTACCAAAATCTTCCTAACCACAAAAGTTATGCACTGCCTTGCAAATTCTATTTTCAGAAGGGAGTTAGATTTGATGACTTCCCAGGTCCATTTCAATGCAACGATCCTTGGATTTTCCCAACCTTACTTCCTTTTTAGAAGAAAAACAGAGGCTGAGCGATGCTTTATGAATCTTTCATAAAAAGGTTCAGATACTCTTCTCTAACACTGAGCTAAGTATGTATAATTGAAAAGTAGAAGATGTGTTAAGGTCATGCCGTTTCATTGGTTGATTCTCCTCTAACAGTCTCCGAACAGGCTGAGATATAACCTGACTTGACCATGTCACAGAGCGTTGGGCTTGTGAAGATTAACCTCTATGAGTTATTTATTGAGGGGTTCACAAAGACATGCACTATGTGAAGCATGGTTATCCAACCTTTTGGCTTGCTGGGCCTCACTGAGTGAATAGGAATTGTCTTGGGCACCATATATAAAATATAATATAATGTATATAAATAATGAACTTTATTTCCTGATGAAAATCATGGACATATTTTTATTCAGTATTTTTTTCTCTCTCCTAAAAATAAATTATATTTGAAGCATCACTTTACAAAGTACAGGTAGTCCTCGACTTACAAAAGTTCATTTAGCGACCGTTCAAAGTTACCTCAGCACTGAAGAAAGTGACTTATGACCATTTTCACACTTATGATGGTTGCAGTATCCCTATAGTTATGTGATCAAAATTCCTGTTGGACAGGAAAAATGAAATCTATCTATCTATCTATCTATCTATCTATCTATCTATCTATCTATCTATCTATCTATCTATCTATCTATCTATCTATCTATCTTCTATCTATCTATCTATCTATCTATCTATCTATCTATCTATCTATCTATCTATCTATCTATCTTCTATCTATCTATCTATCTATCTATCTATCTATCTATCTATCTATCTATCTATCCATCCATCCATCCATCCATCCATCCATCCATCCATCCATCCATCCATCTATCTATCTATCTATCTATCTATCTATCTATCTATCTATCTATCTATCTATCTATCTATCTATCTATCTTCCTTCTGTCTGTCTGTCTGTCTGTCTGTCTATCTCTACCTACCTACCTACTTACCTATTTATCTATCTATCATCCATCCATCCATCCATCCATCCATCCATCCATCCATCCATCCATCCATCCATCCATCCATCTCTATCTGTCTGTCTGTCTGTCTGTCTGTCTATCTATCTATCTATCTATCTATCTATCTATCTATCTATCTATCTATCTATCTATCTATCTATCTATCTATCTATCTATCTATCTATCTTCCGTCTGTCTGTCTGTCTGTCTAACTCTACCTACCTACCTACCTACTTACCTATTTATCTATCTATCTATCTATCATCCATCCATCCATCCATATCTATCTATCTATCTATCGATCGATCGATCTTTCTATCTATCTATCTATCATCTATCTATCTATCTATCTATCTATCTATCTATCATCCTTCCTTCCTTCCTTCCTTCCTTCCTTCCTTCCTTCCTTCCTTCCTTCCTTCCTTCCTTCCTTCCTTCCTTCCTACCTACCTACCTACCTACCTACCGCCAAAATAGAGCCAGTTTCATGTTGTGGTTAAAGGCACCAGGCTAGAAATTGGGTGACCATGAGTTCTAGTTCCACCTTGGGCATGGACTCCCTTCGTTCATGGTGAAATAAACAAGTCTCTTTGGTTGTTTGGAATTGCCCACCCTCACTTTTAAGCAGGTCGAGAAAGCAGATTATGAATTTTAAACCTCCTTATTATTTCTATCGCATAAGCTGCCTGTCTGTTGTATCCTCAAACATCCCAGGAAAACTGTTCAATTCCTGTTTGCTAAGTCAGTTACCTTCCATTACACGATGGGTTTAGCAGTCAAGGCAAGCCACAGACTTGCTGGAGGCAAGAATGTTGCCCCCCCCCCGCCTCCTGTCGGCTGCCTGCGCATTTAGTCCATTTTAATGATTTCCCCCTATTTACCTGACTGTTTATTATTTCATATGATTTTCTTGCCTTTCCAATCCCTCAGAGAATATTATTAAATATAATGAATTCACTTAGTGATGGGTACCAGGTCCTGTTTTTTTCTTAAAAGCTGGAGCTTCCCTTTGATCTACAACACATCCGAATGTGTGATTATGCTATAAAAAGATAATAGTGGGAACATCAAAGGGAACAGATAGGAGGGGGAAAACTCCCTCTAGATTGGCTTAGTAGCTGCAGAACAGCTTAAGGGTAGTGGGAGAACATGAAGACAACCTGAGCTTGAGTTGTTAATGCATTTTAATAAGCACTCTGCAAAAGTCTGTAACATTGATAGCCATGTTGGTTGGAAAGCTGGCAGCCCAGGTGCGAGACTTGAGTGCCACATGATAGCAATAGCAATATAACTTAGACTTATATACCACTTTACAGTGCTTTACAGCCCTAAGCGGTTTACAGAGTCAGCATATTGCCCCCAACAATCTAGGTCCTCATTTTAATGAACTCGGAAGGATGGAAGGCTGATGATGGTTGCATAACAGCCGAGGTGGCGCAGCGATTAGAGGCAGTAATGCAGTCCACTTTAGCTGACTGTGATCCACAGGTCAGCAGTTCAAATCTCACCGGCTCAAGGTTGACTCAGCCTTCCATCCTTCCGAGGTAGGTAGGTACCCAGATTGTTGGGGGCAATATAAATATACATTGCTTACTGGTGTAAACCGCTTAGAGAGTGCTTGCACTGTGAGGCGGTATATAAATCTCACAAATAAATAAATAAATGATGGGGTGAACTCCCGTGCAACATTTTCCTCCTCCTACACCTGAAAGTGATATAGAGCAAACTTACAGAAAAACAGGTGGTTGTTTCGAGAAGGGTAAATTATGAAGCAATTATCCTACCTCTGATTACTATGCAGCTGGCATTTCCCCTTTCCCAAATTTATCCTGGTTCCAATTTTTGAAGACAAATACACCTCTCTGCTAAGGACATCAAAAGCTCTTCTGGCCATGCATAAGGGTTGCAGGGTTAATTTAATTTAATTCATGTGGTATGTGGGGTAAAAATAACCAAAGTAATTAAAGGATAGCATCATGTCTTGAATGGAATGTATAAGCGAAGAGTCCTTGCAAGGTCTTTTGTATATCTATGTTAAGTTAAACTTGAATATCTGAATGCACACCTGAATAAGACATTTGTTGCAGATAGTTAGATAACTATACTACTATAGTCACAGATCAGAATAAACATTAAAACATTAAAATAAAATAAAACAGAACAGGACATAATAGTGTACAGGTAGTTCTCGACTTATAATCATTTAGTGACCATCTAAAATTGCAACATCACTGAAAAAACTGACTTATGACAGTTTTTCACACTTATGACCATTGCAGCATTCCCATGGTCACATGATCAAAATTCAGACGCTTGGCAAATTCAGATGGTTGCAGTGCTCTGGGCTCACGTAATCCCCTTTGGTGACCTTCTGACAAGTAAAGTCAATGGGCAAACCGCAAACCGAGGTGGCACAGTGGTTAAAATGCAGCACTGCAGTTCAGCAGTTCAGCTGTTCAAATCTCACCAGTCTCAAGGTTGACTCAGCCTTCCCTCCTTCTGAGGTCGGTAAAATGAGGACCCAGATTGTTGGGGGCAATATGCTGAACTCTGTAAACTGCTTAGAGAGGGCTGAAAAGCACTATGAAGCAGTATATAAGTCTAAGTGCTATTGCTATTCATTTAGCAACCATGTCACTAACTTAACAACTGCAGTGGTTCACTTAACAACTGTGGCAAGAAAGGTCACAAAATGGGGCAAAATTCACTTAAAAACTCACTTAGCAACAGAAACGTTGGGCTCAATAATGGTTGTAAGTCGAGGAGTTACCTGTATTACAATTAATGGTATGCTCATCAAAGGGCGGCGAAAGTCTGCCTAATTTTTCAGACAGCATAGCAGAATTTACGTACGGTTCAAAGAAACTGTGTCATATTGATCCGATAGGAACAATTGTACATAAAAGAGATCACAATTTCTCAGATATTTTGTCAAGTAAGGAGTTATAAGTTAAGGATGCAGTGGCTCAGTGGCTAAGACACTGAGCTTGTTGATCGAAAGGTCGGCAGTTCAGCGATTCGAATCCCTAGCGCCGCATAACGGAGTGAGCTCCCGTTGCTTGTCCCAGCTTCTGCCAACCTAGCAGTTCGAAAGCATGTAAAAAATGCAAGTAGAAAAATAGGGTCCACCTTTGGTGGGAAGGTAACAGCATTCCGTGTGCCTTTGGCGTTTAGTCATGCCGGCCACATGAGACGTTTTGGACAGCGCTGGCACTTCAGCTTTGAAACGGAGATGAGCACCGCCCCCTAGAGTCGGGAACAACTGGCACATATGTGCGAGGGGAACCTTTACCTTTACCTAAGGAGTTATAAAATGAGTATGTAAATCCTTACGGACAATGCTGTATAACTGGACATGAGCTGTGTTTTCAATGGTCCCTTGTTCACAAGGACATAATCTCAGCTCACGTGAGACTTTCCCGTACCGATCCTCCAGAATTTTTTTTTGGGGGGGGGGGGATGGAGAGAGGAAGAGATTACAGTAGTGCTAGAGTTGGTGCCCTCCAATATTTAGAGACAGTTATATGACTATCTCTAAATTAAAATGATTAATTTAATCATGTTAGAGGCCAACCTAATCGCCAAAGCACCTGAAGGCAGGATGAGAAGCTGTGGATGGAAATTAATCAAGGAGAGAAGCAACCTAGAACTAAGAGAAAATCATTGATAGTGAGAACA